>OX439128.1:21550096-21860096 GCA_949318235.1 Ecdyonurus torrentis | reverse complement strand
AGTTCAATGGTTCAAAAGTTGTTTCAAATAGTTCGTTATTGTTCTACTGTAATTAGGGAAAACGTATAGTTTTCAATTCGTTGAGCTTATAATTATTTATTCATAAAAAAGAACTTAAATTTCTTATAATTGATCTTGTAATTGATCTTTAAAAACACATGTAATATGATAATATAATGCTTTTAGAACATACATTAAATTATAAATTGGAGCTGCATTCAATTAAATTATATATTAATTTTTTATCTCGACTTCATATATGTATTTTTTTTATCAATTTAGTCAGCAGGGGATATTATTGTGTGTAAAATCCAGCACTAAATATTGCGTAGCAGAATAAATTAATTTTAAAACGTAAATTAGTGCTAATGGTTTAATAAAGTGGTCAATTATTTAAAAGCTCAATCAAAACAAAGTTATAGTCCAGTTATACAGTGTTTTTTTTTTTTAGAGAAAAATCTAATTTATGATATTGTTTTGTAATAAAATACTAGTTTAAACGAGAGTAAAACATTTTTGTTGAATAGTATCAATTCTTTATTTACAATAAATTGTAGTAATTGGTATGCAAGCATGTATTCTCTGTGAAAAAAAAAGTGATAATAACAATATGAAAATAAATAATGATGAAGTGTGAGAAAAATCGACACGTTTCATTTCCAACATATTTTTTCCTATATTAATTCTAATTACTTAACTATCTAGTACAAATAAAATCACCTTCTATTAATTAATTGGAAATAAATTGAATTGCAATATTATTCGACGAGTCAAAAGTACATTTAGCTTCGCTTTAATAAATTGGAGTTCCTTATATAAATTAACGTGAGATTTGTTGCAAAACAAGCAAAGGGAAAACTCACATTATTCTTCAATCAACAGAATGAAACACTACTGACATCATAACGAGAAATCAATACTTCGATATGTATTAACACTTGAAGGAAATAATATTACTAAATTCATCCTAAAGCTAAAAAATCAGTGGTGTTGTAAACATTTTGAGGAGCTTATAGCTTTACATTTTTTTATGTAAATTTATACTATAATAAAAAATAAAAAATCAAATGGTATTTTAATTTTTTTTTATACCATTTTTCATTTAATATACTATATAATCAAAAGTAATCATTTTTGTAAACTATAAATATATAAAGCAGCTCTATATAAGAGAGGAGCAAGAAAAAAAAACGATAACAAGTTTGCTCTAATAAAAAGTGATTGTAAGTAACTCATTATGCTGCTCATATTGTGTTCATTACATATTCATTATTACTTGACTTTGTGTGTGTCCGTGAAGTGTAGTGTCCCCTAGGGCTTTATTTTTGCGAAGATCCAGTTATACGTAACTTTTCCATCTCACTACTGCACAACTTCAGTCTAGTTGTCAGATTTTTTTTTTATTATTAATCTGGCTTGAGGTCTAATCACGTCATGGGGCGGGAACTTTAAACAACGCCTGCCTCACGTATACTCACACGGCGCGCGAGTTATACGCCTTTTTTTTTTTTTTAACAAAACTTCTGGCTTTTTTTTTTTTTTTTTTTTTTTTTACATGAACTCTAATCAATTTTGCAAGATTACGAGGAAATACAATATTTATCTAGGCCACCCAAATGATATAACAGGATTCATGCTAAAAAAAATTAAAGAGTAAAAATAATGCATTAATAATATTATTATTAACATATTATAGCTACTATATAATTTAAGTTATATGTATGGGGAAAAATATTTCTTTTTTTTTTCTCTTAATTTTTTCTTAACTTAAAGGCATTTTATTAATATATAAAAAATTTAAATAAAAAAAAAATATAGCAAAACTAACAACATTAACATATCCTTTGTCAAAATATAATTTTCACAACAAAAATTAAATTTCACAGTCAATTATAAAATTTATTAATGATAGTTATTTAAGAATTTGAGAGAGAGAGAAAAGGAGATTTTTACTATAGAAGACTAGAAGGTGTAAAGCAAGATTGTTTTGAATTATGAAGGTTTAAGTATCTGTTATGTTTGCTCTTACATGTTGATGTTGGACACTCAAGTGCTCTGCAAATATTGTTCTGCGGAGCAATTTACTTTATGTGACTTCATTGTGCATCATTACATAAATATTGCATTTTTACATCATATGATTTTAAAGTAATTATTCTCTCAAAGAATTTCATTATGCAGCTCAAGTACTCTCAAATTACTCCCACATTTTGCAGGATATGATGAGATACAATAGTTTATTTTTTATTTTAAAAAATGCGGAAATTTTAGTTTTAATTCATTTCCTATAACTTCTTTCAGATTCTGATCGTATATAAAAAAAAAAAAAAAAATTAAATTGACTACCAACATGTCCATTTCAGATCCATGTTTCTTCGTGTTCCGAAACAAAGATCAGGTCCCCGTTTGATGATAACAAACACTTATAGAATATTTGTGTGAATATATATTTTTTTAATTATAGGAGCTCTTTAACTTTTGCACTGTTCATGTCAGTATATATAAAAAAAAAGTTTAATTGTTTCTCGGTATATGATGCATATATATACGCTTTTTTTTATAACCTGTGCGTGATCGTATACGTGGGCGTTTCAATCTTTCAAACCTCAGTTCTTCATTTTATATTCATATTTTTCAATCGTGCTTCCGATGATGCTGTTTTTGTTTACATGTCAATACTGACTCACGAAAAGAAAATAACTATTTGTGTTTTACAGTTTGTTTACTATGCTGTAGGTTAGAAGAAAAAAATATAAAACAATATAATATTATATAAACAAAATTAAAAATTTACAATATATCTTTTCTTGTGAATCTCTAAAAGAATAATAAAAAAGTGAGAATATGGATGTGAGTTACGTCATTAATTGGGGCAAAAAGGCGGAAGATTTTTATTTATTTATTTATTACGCAGAAACGAAATTGTAGATTCTATCTTTTTATAGTTTACGAATTTTCTACATTGCGAACATCAATTGATTATACCATTAGTTTTGATGATTTTCTTTTTTAATTATAGTGAAGTATGAATTTCAATATTGATTAACTGCAGCAGTGCTATAATATGCAATGCATTTAATTGTATAGTATCATTTTTTTTTTAATTTTAAACAATGTTTATATAATATGTTATAAAGTGTCTTTTTAATGTGTCATTTTAACTTTTCAGCTAACAAAATTTTAATATTTTTAAGACATTATACAGTATAATGAACATGAAATTTTGTTGTTGATATTAACAATATTTTTGAAATACCCGTAATTATAGTAAATATGTACAAATTAATTTAAATTTATGTTGTATGCATTTAAGAAATACAAAATTACAAGTTCAGTGAATGGCTGTATACAAAAATATAAATTATATAAATTTTTATCTTTATTTTACAAATATGAGCAATTGATAATCCAAAACACTTTTATTGTACATTACTATATAGAGGTGTCCCAATCGCGCGAATGAACGCACACACTCCTAATTTAGAATTGTTTAAATCAGAGAGTCTGACAAAACAATTGGAGCTTGTTAAACATTTACCCTCAAGTATAATACAATTTATTCCGTTATAAACCTGTGTTCAATAATATGAAGTGCTGCTGCTTTACTTCATTTCATACATTAGTAATTCCACCCACACAAAAATTTGTGCAAAACAACAAAATTTATATTTTTATTATACGTAATCTGGATCTTAAAAAACAGCTTAAGTCGCCGCTAGGTAATTTAATCCTCAATTTATGATTCTAATTCTATGAGAGAGAGAAAGAGAGAGAGAAACAGAGAGAGAGAGAGAGAGAGAGAGAGAGAGAGAGAGAGAGAGAGTCTATTGAAAATAAAAGAATTAAACTTCACATCTTAAGAGCTATTGAGTCAAGCTCATTATGTTCAAGTATAAACAAAATTATAAAGGTAAAATTTTAAAGAATGGACAGAAAAAATAAATAAGACTCTTATTTTTATATTTCTAGGTTGGTGGATGGTGATGGTGGTAATATACTATAAACTGTAGTAAAAATTTTCATATTGACAAACTTTAATAAATCTTGCCCAGATCTTGCCACTGTTATATAAGAATTTCTGTATTATAATTTTTAACTTTTATTTTATTAAAGTAAAGTTGTTGTAATTTTTGTTGTCCTGCTTTTTGTTAATCACGTTTATATTTCGAGATAAAATTACCTGTATATAAAATTGACCTCTGTGCGCAATGTTTGATATAATCTTTGGTTGTAAAACATATTATAAATAAACGTATCTCCCAAAATGACACACCATGATGCAAAGTAGTCAACCCTGTTGATGACGTCACAAAACTTGATGCTACATAAGATAAGTTTCGGGCATTTTCATCACGTACAAAGTCAAGTACAGTTTTGTATATTTATACTTGCAATTCCAACTTGATCTTTTCTCTTTTTTTTTTTTAGTTACATTTATATAGCTTGTAAAATATGACGTACATTTCAACAATTTTGAATCACAATTGCTTATTAAAATTTAAATATATTATCTTTTAAATATCTTCAACTTTCGTTTACTTTATTGCTATAACAACTTATTGTTTTACTTTTAATACCTTTGCAGACGAATACGTATTATTTTGCATTGTTATAGTACTATGCTCTCTCTCTCTCTCTCTCAAACACATACACTTAAATTGCACCTGTGTGTCCGAGTATAAGGATACTATAGTATAGATTTATATACATAAGGATATGAGTATCGTGCATGATAATTTTATTGAAAATATATAGAAATTGCAAGGCGAAAAAATATAGCATAATATTTATATATATATATATATATATATATATATATATCGCATTAAAAGGAAGCTGATACATAAAACTCTTTAAACACGAAATGTCCACTTGCTATCTCCTTATTATACATACATGTAAAATTAAACATTTATAGCTATTTTTTTCACTCGCTTTTTTTACGTAACTGTAATTTAGCAAGCTAATTAATGTACTACAATTTTTTTGATCATGCTGCTTTTTTTTTTTTTTCAATACATATATTTTTATTATCCTACTATTATTATTATTTTAATATTATACATCTTTAATATTTCTATACTTGTTATACCTTTTGGTGGGGGGGGGGATAATTTTGAATGGTTCTCAGCTTAAGGCTATTTATAAAGTAGTAATTGATTTTACTGGCAATACTTCATGTCACGTAAAGTATATTATATATATAAAAGTAAGCGAACTTCAATTTAGTAGCTAACCAAGGTCAAAGGTCTAAAAATATAAATCTTTATTATTATTTTAATTTTTATTATTATTAATTTTTTAACATCGATTTATAGTTAAAAAATTATAGATCATAATAATTTATCTTACCTTGTGTAGAGTCCATACTATATATATTAAAGGTAGTTATTATTAGTTTTTTGTTTTATATAATACAGTGTGAGTGTATAATAGTTGTACGTACATTTTACATGTATATTTTACACACATACATTGAACTATTTTTACAAACCAGTTCAATAATTTACGCGTATAAGTTGAACTTACTATTATATTGTAGTTTAAAAAGGAAGAATCACTAATATATATATATATAATATATTGTGCATGTGTATATATATATATATATATATATATATATATATATATATATATATATATATATATATATATATATATTATAGTAAATTAAAGTGTTAAGAAATGAATATCACGAATTAATTTTAAACAAGTTTGTGACTATGATTGTACGACCAAACAGTTGGTAAAATTTGAGAGATTATTTGCCCGATTTCACACAATATACCAATATTTTCAAACACAAATTTAAAATATAATAAATTCAATTCTTACAAGCAACTTTGCTATAATGTATTATTTACATTATAAATATACAGTAAACTTAAAATCTTGGTACAGTGTATAGGTCATGCCTTTTATAAGGCAAATAGAACTAATTTTAAAGTTTACCATGTGTGTGTATACATCTTTACAGTATATACGTGTATAATAAAATATAGGATTTATTATTACGTTAGTATAATATAAGAAATTTTCAAGTTACTAAAACGTTTACTTATAATATATATATATATATATATATCGCTTCAATTCGTATATACATGTGTACGATCCCTATATGTAATTAATCATTAAAGCCCTATATTTCTAATATTGTATTGTATTGTTTAAAAACACCACGCCAGAGTGTTGTTTTCACACCTCCATGCAAATGAAATAATGTTTTTACAAATACATAGCTTTAGTTAGTGAAAAAACTATGGCACTCGGTCATCCGTATCAATTACGTTTCGATATGGGTTTGTTAGTACTAGTAAAAAAAAAAAGCAAAAGTTTTTTTTAACAATAACAAAGTTATGTAAGGCAAATAAGTGTTGTAAATCTAACGGTTTCTTTGCAATATTTTTTATTTTTCAAGTATTACTTGTAAAATATATTAGGTGGAAAAAATAATTATGCTAAAAAAAAATATATAAAAATTTATTTGATTATGAAAAATTCAATCTATTTTACAATCTATTTAGATTGTATATTAGAAACTAGGATGAAATTTTAAAGCAATAAAAATTGATACACTGATATATTTTTTTTGTAGTATATATATGTTTGCTCAACATCAAGATATATTTGTATGTAATGTAATACTGTGTACTGTGTAAAAACACTCTGTAACAGCGCATGGATATATTTTTTTGTACTAATAAATGCATGTCAAGTTTTTTTTTTTTTTTTTTTTTGCTCGTCATGTAACTGAGAAAGCAGTAAATCGCTCGCTGGTCTCGAACATTCAGTTTTCATCGTTTGCTTCTAACTTGAAAGTGAATTTTGTTTACTTCTCCATCCAATAAGCAAAATGTGCAAATGATTCGGATATGTATATATTAAGAAATCCTTGTGAAGTTTGTTGCATTTTGTATCGTCACCTTCGCAATATTACTTCTACGATGCACGTCAGTTCTTTAGCAACCTGCAGTAGTGTACTACTTAAACTTGTCCTATATAATATTTTGACTAAAAGAAATAAAAAAATAAATTAAATATTTTTTATTTATAACTGCATAATTATGCATAATATATATATATATATATATATATATATATATAACATGCGCACATTTGAACAAAAAAAAATCAAAATCCAATATCTTATAAAAAAAGTAATATTATAAAAATCCTTCACATCACATCCTCAGTTATTATAATAGCATATAAAAATGTATACTAAAAATTTATTACTTTTATCACATATACCATGCAAATCTATGAATTAATTCTTTTTAGCATTATAAAAATTTATAGTTCAAAAAATATGAAAAATCGATAGGAAAAAAACAACAACTGTGTATGACTTTATTTCCGACACTAAAATAAAATTTAGCAAATATAATACAGCAAGCTAAGTTGCACCAAAATTTCAATTCATTGAAATTTACTCTTACATTAACATAATAAAAAAGAACGAGATATATAAATAATATATCATTACTGTGTGTATTACGATTTATTAGAGCTCTACTGCATAATAGAAAAGTTCAATAACCCGCACTAACTTTATATAGTACCGTGTATGTATGTAAGAGCTATAAAGTTTAAATGTTAATAATATTGAAATGACGTCCACAGTTTATTATGTATTTTTTTAAGAACTTTTTTTTTTTTTTTTTTTTTTTTTGCATAAAGGTCACTTTTATTGTATATCAGCCGACACATGACCTTCATAAAATAATGGGTGATGCTTTTTGTCTTCTTCTGATCATATATAATGTCTTTTATATATTATATATTTTTATATCCAAAGAAATATCCTATTATAAAAATATTAATAAACCTGAACTGGTGTGTAATAAAGTAAACAGTTTGATTAAAAATTTTAGTAGAAAAACTTGCTTTATTACTCTCTGTGTACTTGTAGATTTTGAATATAATAAAATTACTCACTCTATGTACGCCCTTAAGCTACTTTATTTAGATTCTATACTTTTTATTATTATTATTAATATACATGGAGAAAATATAATATAAAGTAGTCTTTTGCGGGTTGTAAATTAAAGTTATAAAAATTATTATATATAAATAATTATTACGAAATATGAATTTATAATTTAAATCATAAAATAGAAATTCCAGTATGTTATTCTTGTTTGTTTAAATCAAAGTTTATAATATCAAACACCCCCGTCATATAATGATATGACGTCGAAACCAATTTTATAATACTATAATATAATACTATGTACTGTGTATGTGTATTGAAAGAGACAAATTTAATGTAGGGTGGGGCCCAATAACGACGATGTTGGAAGCCACAAATTGTCATGTCACTGTTTACACCTTGTAAATTGCAACCGTTTATATATTGTATGAGCGCCTCGCTTTGATTTAAAATAGTTTAAGTACTTATACTGTGATTACTTTATTGTTTTTACTCTCATTGAAATTTGCAAATAATGAAAAGAAATAAATCTTATTTTCAGTAATTTTTGTGCTTGAATTTAAAGCATATTAGTTTTATTAAAACAGTTTTTATTACATTTTTTTAATACTAAAAATTAACTTTTTAATTAAAAAATAATACTAATATTCATTCTTAAGAAGTCCAATAAATGGTTAGAATATGAATTATGAATACCCCCCCCCCCCCCCTCTCCTTTTTACAGACAACATTTTTTTTTAAATTCACAAGACTTTTATGCTTATTTTTTTATTGTTGTAAAGTGTTGTCCATATAATATAATGGTCCATTCTAAATTTTATTTAATATTATTTGAAATGATTTAGTTATATTTTATATTTAATGCCCTTTCGTATCTTATTCTTATTATTTATTGCTATATACATGATATTTCAAAATCAGAGTATATATATTTTTTTTACCATGAATGAGTAGTAATTTTCTCTATTATTTTTCTTTAAACAAAATGTAACCACACGATTTATATCTACATAATTTTATCTAGACATTTGAATATAAAAAAAAATTAACTAAAATAAGTTACAAAAAAAAAAAAAAAAAAAAAAAAAAAAGCTTATTATTTTAAATTCTATGTTTACTTACTCAAATACAAATAAATTAGTAGACATATATAGTTTTATTATACAAAGAAAATTGAGAACAATTTACAGTCTAAAATAAATATATGAAAAAAAAATGGTATTGTGTATTATACATATTTTATATATAAATATAATCTTATTTATTCTTATTTTAATTTTTAAATGTTATATTTATCTTGTCATAAAGTATATTATATAATAAAATTTATATATTTTTATACCGTTAGAAAGTATATGTAAGTTCAAGTGTACTATTAAAATTAATTGGTCATTACCATTATACTTTCTTTGAAGACAAATTTGTCTTTCCGCAAAACATCATTACAGTAATAAAAATGATTACTCTTTAAATGTACACGCATATGAAAACATATTATAAAGAAAAATAAAATAAATTAAAGCTTATAGATTAATTGTATAATAATTTAATGTTATATTAGTAACCATATATGTTTATAGAGTTAGTGATGAATTTAAATTTTTTCGATGTTAATAATAATAATAATAAATTTTATATTATGATATAATAGTGTGGGCGAGTTCCAACGCCTTTAATTTAAAATTTCATTACACAAATTATATATCCAAGGCACGAGAATACTGTAATTGTCATATATGATAATAATAACAACTTTATCCAATTATTTTTTTATATATTAAAATAATATAGAAACGTAAGCGTAATAAAATTGTTTGTAATAATAAAAAAAAGTAATAATAAACTTATGTTCAATTCAATGCTTTTTTCAAGTCGGAAATGCATAAAGTTTGTGTCTAATTAATTTTATTATATTTGAAACTAGGGCGAAATGATTAGAGAACTGTTGAGAGGGGAGTGTTATATGCGATCAAACAACAAAAATATTAATAACAATGTTGTCTATAATATAAAGTAAAGTAAAGGAAGTTTTTTAGTTTATGTTAACTTTCAAGTATGGTGTTGTTTGCTAAAATTAAAATGTAAAGATCTTATGATAGATTTTTTTTTCTATAAAAATTCAATATTCTATACAGAGCATATTTTATAGTCTTAGAAAATTACATAAACAACGCCTAATAAATATATAGAGAATAAAAAATATAGACCAAGTAATTTGTTAAATCCATGTCAAAATATAATATTTCAATATTTGAAAGCTACTAATGTTAAAATTAATTAGGCATATATTTTTCTATACTCTATTACTATATAACTTAAAATTATATATTTTAAATTACTCGTGATATACTTTACACTTTGGAATGACACTCTTATATTCTTCTTCTTCTTCTTCGTGATGTTTGGTCCATTTATATAGGGTGTAACTTACATGATGACGTCACTGGTGCTAATAGTAAACATTAAGTCCACACAAAGTGACATGAGATCATTTGTCAGACAGACATGCATGAACAACATACTCGCCGCGATGTAATAGCGGAAACATTGCATAGTATCATCATTATTATATTATATACCCACCTACCACAATATAAATGGATGGTACCAAGGAACAAAAATACTATGGAGTAATTAGGTCACACTTTTGTGTTATCCTAAATTTAAAAGCCAACACCCATTGTTTCAGACATAATAATATATGAAATTATTAATAGTATGAAAAATGTTAAATATAACATGCAATTTATGAAATACGTGTTGTTTTAAAAGAAATTTTACTTTTTTTATATCATATTGAAACTTTTTTACTCTCTTTTTTATAAAATGTTTGTACAACATCAATATAGCTATAATGATATATATAAAAAAAATCATTGATAATATTAGACATTACACAAATATTACGTAGCGTTTAATGTTAAAAAGCAATAGATTTTGTAGCAACGTTACATTCTATTTAAACTGTTGAGTTACTTGAAAACTCTATGAAAATATACTGTTTTATTGTAATAACTCACAATGTATAGTTCAATATCCTTCAATTGTTAGTATTGCATGTTCATATTTTTCGTGGTTTTATTTTTTTAGGTTTCAAAAAGTAAAATATATAATTTTATTGGACATAAAATTTCATCATGCAATCGTTTGATGCATGAAATTTTTTTTTTAATATAAATAAAAATATATAAAGGTATAACATTTTTTTTTCTTCTTACTTCTTTGAAATTGAAATGTTATTATTGAAAGAGATTAAAGGTATATACAAAATGAAGCATGCAAATATTAAATAAAACTTACTGCCTTTTTATTGCCTTGAAAAAATAGTTGACAGTGGATAAATAATTGATATTATATATTACATACATAATTTAACAGACTACCAATATTAGAAGAAGACAAAAATCTTGCATTTATTATCAGCATGACGACTAAGAAAGGATATATTTGTTTGTTAATTTCAATTTCTTGCCTCCGTTTAAAAGTTAATGTTTGTTAAATATATAAAAGCAAATTGCTATTTAAATTTGAGTAACTCTTTAGCAATTAAAAAGCACAACAATATATACGTAGTAAAAATTCAATTATACTAACCTTCTCTTATACATAACAAGCATATAAGTAAATATTTGGATTTCCACTCCCTGTATTTATAGATAACCAACAATCACTTAGCTTTTAACTGCGTCAGAATAGCGAGTATTATATTGAATAAAATTTTTAATTATATTTGTTCAAGTAAAATGTTTACCTATATGTTGGTCAGAAAGAGAGAGAAACAAATAAATTAAAATGCACATTTTTAATAAGAATTTTATTAATTATTTTGATGTTGTGTTTCAATTAAATGGTGGTGAAATTCGTGTAAATATATGATGAAAAATTCTTTGTATAATATTACTTAATATGTTTACTGAGTAAGAAGGAAAAATGTTTCTTATTTGACTTATACGTTATAGAAATAAACGAAGATATTATATCTTGCAGAGAATATTAACATAAACTTAAAAAGCACAATTGTATATAACTAACAAAAAGGTACTTAGCATTTAAAAGTAAATATATGCTTATAATAATAATACCATCATTTGTCTTCACGTAATATATTTATAAAGTATACTTTAACTAAACAATTTCCATTATATATACTGTATTTTGATAAAGACTTCATAATTCACATTAAAATTTTTTTCTTCGATATGAAAAGGCTACCACACAAGAAGAATTATTTTCTCAATATAAGTATTTTTTTATACTATTATTATTATTCTTTCATAAAATACTTTATATAATAATTTTAAACATATTTATGTACTTTTTTTTTTATTATTATTATTATCATTATTTTTTTTAAAGTATATTTTTATGAGTCAGGTACTTTAGACACATAACATTAATAAGAATTTAGTTCAGCATCGCTATTAAAGTCACAGCGCTCGTACAAACTATGATTTTGCATGTAGGCTGATATTTTAATTAACATTATATATATATATAAATACATAAAAAAAAGAACAAGTTAGTTTACTTTTTAATTGATATATTGATTTTTGTAAGATTAAAAATTGTCTTTAATAAATTGTAATCTATTTACTGTGATATAAGAGTCTATTTTTTATACATAAAAATTATTATTATTATTTTTTAAAATTATTTTTAAATAATCATAAAATAGTTTGAATAATAAATTAAATATGTATTTTTTATTATTAATAGTCATAAAGTGCTTTTTTTTTTTTTTTTTTTTTTTTTTTTGCTTCTGCTTTTAGATTGGTTATTAAGTATTATTTGAACAAATCACGGATAGAATCATTTTCAGTGCTGCAGTAATCACTACCAATAAATGTGCTTGCTTTATTTATTTAAAATTAACTAATTATTCTTTGTAACTTTTTTTTTCAATTGTAAATAATGATAAAGTGAATGCATAATCATAAGGACAAAAATTAAAATGATTAATAAATAAAAATTTGTTTCCTCCCCACTATAGTATAACAGAATCTAATTAATGATATTATAAAATTAAATAAAATTTACAATTATTGCTACACCGATGTTCTCTGTATTTTAAGTATGTCAGAAATGGTCATAATTTAATGTAAAATATTTAATATTTTGGACAGAAATATATAAAAACTTCAGTTCTCTTTAAAAACAACATAAATTTTAATTTATTCTCAACACCACACAGTTACCGTTCTATATCAGTAACAACAACAAAATTCATATTTTGACATTACTAAAAATGGAATTGTTATATATTTATATATATTTCGCAATATATGTTACATAGTAAAGTACTTTATATCACAGTATGTTCAATATACATTAAAGGTTGGACGACCTCTCTTTATATCCAAAAAGCTTTGTAGTAAAAATATAATGATATTCAAACGTTAAAAACTGGTAGCATGTGGAGATGTAGAGATTTAAACTACTTTATTTTTTATTATTATTTTTTTTTCTTGATAAACATCGCACTTTTTTATACACAAACTTGTAGAAGATATTTAATATATTATTAAAATTAAGTTATTGCCAATAAGAACAACATTTAATTCTTATAAATTTGAAAAGAAAAAAAACAAACTAACTTTTTATTTCTAAGAATAGTTTATATTCAATTATGAGTTATTAGAAATGATTTGGTATAATTTTGCAAAAGAATGTTAAGTAGGTTTTATTAAAATATATAAATATTAATAATTTACCATTTTTATATGAAAAAAAAAAAACATGCATAAATTTATTAAATTATAATGAAGAAATTCTCAAAAAAAGTGAAAACTGTATCTTAATATTAAATGATATATAATAATAAAATTAATTGCTTTATTGAATGATAAAATTTAATCAAAACATTCTACGTCAGATATGATTTTTTTTAAGCGTAACATTTAAATCTTTATTTGATATTATAAACACTAGATGCCTTAGGAGAAATATCAGCCTTATTAATAGTTCGTTGTTGTTTTTAAAAAAAGGTTAAGAATAAATTAAAACGAACAAATCGATTCTATGATATTCTTAATTTGTAAACGAAATTGAAAACTTAGAAAAAAACAATTGTATTATTATTTTTTTTTTTGGTGCTTTATAATTAAAATCATGTTTGTTTTGAATATATATTTTTAATAACATAATCACGTTCGCTTTTTTTTTTTTCTTCAACGTAAAAAATCACTATAAAACTAACAATAATTTTAAATATATAATATATAATCCGTTAAAGTTTAAATACTTAAGTGAGAAAAATGACGTAAAAAAATAATAATACTGAATATTATTTTTAATGTAATTATAGGTCAATCAACCCGTAAGTATTATATTTTGCGACTTAATTTTTTAGCTCGACGCAACTTAGAGAACGGAAATTTGATTATAATTTGATCTTTGCTTACTCTTATGCATGTTAAATGATCACGGTTATATAAACTTATGAGATCATTTTATTTACAATATTTTTGATTATTGCAGAAAATGCAGCAATAAAAGTTATTCATGTGTGCGTGTGTAAAATAATTTCATTTCCTTGTTTCTCATGTAGATCTAGAAAATACTAGAGGCTAAACATGCATGTTTATAAACCAGGTTTATTTCTCAGGTTTGCCTACTATACTATAATATACTACAAAGTAAATAAACTTTATTTCTATATAATCATATATAAATAAACATACATTATATTTACTCTTCCTTACAACTCTTACGTGTAAGAAAAGTTTATCTATATACGTACGGAAGACGTAAGGAAAGACGAGGAACTTTACCACTTTTAACTATTTTGCAAATCATCTTATATAAAAATGTGTGACCTAAATTCAAATATCGATAAAAGTGGAAGTGAATTTTTTTGTTATCAAATAAACAGTAGGTCAAGTAGATAATACAAAGATATAAAATAAAATATTTTGACAATAAAAATGATATACACAAATAGATCAAAAAAAAAATCATCATATAAATATCTACGAATAAAAAGAAAAGAGAAATAAAAACACTAAAAACATTATATTTAGATATAAAAAAAAATGAAAGGAAAGAATAAAGAATATTGATTTCATGTTAAAGCTAAATTTCTTTCTATTATTTTGAAATTACATTGAAATAAAAACTTTTTTTTTAGCTCAATTACTTTGAGTTGAAGTTTTTATTACCTCTCAATTGTATGACATGAGAAATGAAAAACCTTGATACTTTTATATATAGATCGTTTCTATATTATTCTCTCGTCTTTTATAAACGATTTTTTTTTTAAACATTAAATTACTGTAACTATAACTTTTTAAATTGCAATTTTATTGTAATTGGAATTCGTGCTATATATTAGATTTAATTATATATATATATATATATATATATATATATATATATATATATATATATATATATATATATATATATATATATATATATATATATATATATGCTCTGTCAGTTATTATATAATAATTCTATATTGGCTTCTCTCTCAATATGAGCAACAAGTTTTGTGATGTTATTAGTTGTCAATTCATATAATTGATAACTACTTGTAAAAGTCATGCAATTGAAATATCCATGATATACAATAAAGGTTATTCACCTTGTGCAAAAATAATTACAAAAATATTAGTCATCATTTTTTAACTATGCAATAATATATATAAATATAATATATTATCTAGAGAGAGAGAGTTAGATCATGCTCGGCGGGGGAGGTGTGATGTCTTTTGTTTTGACTGGCAGGTTGAAGATGTGGTGTACCTGACGGCGCTCGGTAAAAGAGAGTGCGCAGGCGCGCAGTGGCTAGTGTTGCGCAGCAGTGTGGCGGTGGTCGCGGTCGCGAGGCGCGTGGCTCGTTCGTTCAGTGAGTTTTGTCAGTGAGTCCATGTGGACACCGAGCACTTTGGTGCTGCAAACAATACGTATGACACGTGAGGAACACGTTCACCACTCGAGTGCATGGTAAGTCAAACTTAATTAACTCTATTCTTTACACCTTATTAGATTTGTATTATAATTTAATAAGTGAATATTAATTTAATCATGGAAATGCTAATTTATTTAAGAAAACAAAATAAATATATATTATAAGAGCGCATGTACTCTTTTATTATTTTTTTTTTATATATAATTTAATTTGCTGAACCTGCGCTGAAATTGTTGAATTTTCGTTATTTGAAAATTTGTCTCTACTTTTAGTCTTTCACAAACGTACACGTATAACGAGTACTGTATATAAAAAGACACCAACAAAGTATATTTAATATATTATTTTCCAGCACAAATGAGAGCAATATTTATTTGATGCATCAAGTTATAATCTACATTCGTATGAAATATCAATTGATTTTAGTTTATTTTTATCTCTATTCATATATCAAATTTTACTTTTTCTTTAATTTATTTTCTCTGAGAAATAAACAATACTGTATACTTCCCAGCCATTCATGTCCATCACATTAACAAAAAAGATAATCAAAATATACAATTTTTTATGCTTTTGAATTCTGAAAAAGAAAACAAATTACTTTTTAATGAGATATGCTCTACATATTTTGAACACAAATAATATATTTAAAAACAACAACTAATACATACTGTATATCATTCAATTTACTGTGTTCTATTATATATTATGAAAAAAAAATTGTTTTTTTTCTTCTTTAAATTGTATACTATAATGTAAGATGAAAACAATCAAACACAGTAAGTTACAGTTTTAAAAATTTGTCAGTAATTCCAGTTTATCTGTCACTCACATATAACTTCAGGACGTAATAAAAAAATTAAAAAAGTTGTCCTATTTGCTTGCACATACCTCTAACATTTTTTTTTTTTTTTTGTAACTTGTCTATCTGGTATATTTACGTGTCATGTCATGTGTCATTGGACTTGAAACATTTTTGTGTTCATAATTTTTATTATATATTATCGTACATCAACATAATATAATGAAGTAAAACTATCATCTTGGAAGAAGAAAAAAAAGCAGTTATGAATATTTTTATTCTTGTTATTAAAAATATAAAACCGCTCTGTTATATATTATGTGTGACATATTTTTTTTTTAAATATTGCTTGCATAAAATTAAACTGCTAAATTGTTATGTTCTGCTTTACTGGTCATCATATTGCTATATAGTGTATCTAATTTGCATATACCTCCAGCACTGAATTGATTGTTGTATGTGTATGTGTACATGACTCATATTACTGTGGCCCAAAATAAATTATTGTTACGGATATACTTAATTATTTATATTTCGTTAATTTTTTTTCTCTAAAGTAATTATTTTAACTACCATAAAATTTTCTCAAATATATATATATATATATATATATATATATATATATATATATATATATATATATATATATATATATATATATATATATATATATATATATATATATAATGTATGCAATAATGAGTATATAATTTTTTATATATGTTTGTTTTTTAAACATAAAATCTTTTTTTAATGAGTTTACAATCTTTGTCTTGTAATTATATAGTTGTAAAAATGAATTAGACGAAGAAGGAAAAAAAAATCAAAGGTGAAACGAATTTTGATTACGTGTAATAATCGTTCGTCATTATATATCTATGTAAATAAAACGTGTTTATTTAAGCTTAACATAATATTATTTTATTGTTTGGTTATTATTTAGACCATTTTTTTTTTTGTTACCATACCAAGGCTGTAAGATTGTATAATGTCAAAACAAAGTATATAGGTAAAATAATAAGTGTTCTAATATTTCTCAAAAATGAAAATATATATATTATTTCCAAAGCTATAAATTACATATTTTTGACAGGCAGTTGTTATAGACGTCTATCATAATATTATAAAAATATGCAACCACAATAACATAATAAAAACATATGTAAATCTTTAATTTTATTTTGCGATCTTTGACTTGTTGAAAGTTATCATTTTGCTTCAAAAAAATATATAAAATAAAGAATTTGAATTTAATGCGATTTCTAAGAAATTTAAAATAATAAACAAATAAGAATATTTATACAAAATTTCTGTTACTTTCAACTTGTTTTTTTTTTCTTTTATAAATATAGGTAAAATTAAGTATAGGTAACTATGGATATTTGACTCAACACAGACACACCCTCCCTAAATAACGGCTTAGGGTAAATTACGTTTTGCAGAGTTGAGCATAGCAACACACGCACACTATAGCACTTATTGTCTTTATAGTGAACTCATTTTCCCCTCATTGAAAGAAATATAAAATGTTGGCTTCAGAAACACTAAAGAAATTACGTAAGAAAAAAAAAACATTTAAAAATAAATATTTTTAAACTCTTTGCTTTAAAGTACTAAGAAAATGTTACAAGGAGTATAAGTTTTCACTTTTTATTTTTGTAACATCATAATTTTGCTTTGCACTCTCCGTCTGCTTGTAGACAGCAAGGAAACATGCAAAGGTATAAAACAAAGTGTATATTTATAGAAATAGACTTTTAGTTTCAAAAATGGGCGTGACATGCATTTTTTCCTAATGTCCCCAACAAACTATAAAAGTACATTATTTATATATATATATATATATATATATATATATATATATGTATGTCACAATAGAATCAATATTGGCGGGGGTGGGGTGACTCGCGCCACTCGGGGTGATAAGCATGTTGACCGTGCACCACGTTTCTTATCACACGCGATATCTAAAGCGTGATATATGGACACGTTTTGTCATCCAATATATAAAATGCGCTCTACAGCCTTGATTTCATCTATAAAAGCTTTAAACCAATTGGAGGAAAAAACAAACTATAATGAAATTATAAAACATTTAAATATTTTTATGTATTCATTTAGTATATTTTATTTTAATATTTTAAATCTATGATTTGTAAGGATCAATTTATGACCAGCAGTGCATTTCAATTGCAAAATTAGTTAAACATTCATATTTTTTTTATTTTTTCTTTAATGTTATCAACAATACTGCAGCAACTTGCAAAAATCCCTTCTCCTACTTTCATATAAGCGTGACATAAAAAAATGTTTCGCTCACTTCTTGTGATAATCTCTGTCAACGAAAAAAAAAACATAGGACATCGCTCTTAAAAATTTCGTGCTCATGAGCGAAATGATAAGAGATGAACATGACTTTACACATCATCCCACATACATAAATATATACTTTTCTCCAGCAAGATAGCAACCTAATTTAAATGTTTTGTCAATTTATGATAAACATCACGTTATTCCATCATGAAGTTACCTTCATCAACTAATTTCTCTTAGAAACCAGTAATTTTGAAGTAATTAAAAAATAAAAATATTCTTCATTTTTTTTTCTTTTGCAAAAGTTGTTTTGTGTTACTATTTATTTTACACTTAAAAATAGAATATCAGTTGAGGTGATGAGACGAGGTAAAGAAAAGATTAACTCGCGCTACAACAATATTTAGGCCAATGTTTACAACATAACTTCAGCATGTTTACTAAAAAAAAAACACTCGTTATCTTTATTTTAAAAGTGATGACATAAATTTAAAGAAAAATATATATTTATAATATTTTCTTTAAAAGAAAATTATGCATGGCATTTGAAATGGCTTAAAACTATGATCATGTTCTTTATTTTTTGACAAATTTTTGTTTGCAACTATAACATTAACGTTTTTATTAACTTTATACAACGAAATAAAAAGTGAAGTTTATATTATATGGAGATATGCCAACGATATAAAGTGTCTTGGAATGTTTAAAAATTATGTTAGTGTCTACTTCTTGTTTAATATAATGTGCTTTGTAGTCAATAATTATATTATTCGTTTACCAAAGTTATTGTAGCTGTATGCTGGTAAATAAGAAACCAGAGGTATCAGATTTTCTCTATATACACATTTTGCAAACTGAAGAATTGTCTAGTTATCACGACTAACTGAATTGAATTAAATAAAAAAGAACAACGCTTTACCATTCATACAAGTTTCTTGCACATTTTGCAAAGCGGTGAATTTTTACGTCTAGTTTCATGAAATGGGATTGAATTCAATAATGTAGATGACTAAAGAGCTCTGGTGTGTATTCATAATTTCTGTTGTAACTTTCAGATGTAAAGTGCTGTTTTTACTGTATATATATAAATAATATAATATATAATATGTATATATATATATATATATATATATATATATATATATATATATATATATATGTTGAAAGGCCTGGCTATAAAGGATTTTCAATGGGTTTTTACATGTTAAGTATAGGCTCTCCCGATTCTCTTGAACTATATCGTTGGTAATACCAACAACCCCCGTCGTCTCCACTCTCCCAACACCCCCACAAACAAAAGGGTTATCATGAGAAATATTCGCTACATTTTACAACCTACTTCTCAAGCGATTTTCCGTCGATTACGTCATCAAAAATATTCGATCTTTTGCACTGCGGGAAACAAACTTCTTTTATGTCTATAGTTAACGCTATAGGGGGTGCCTTGTCTATTCATCCATATTTCCAATCATTTAAATCAATATATTATTTATACCCTAATAGATTTGGCAAGACTTCTTATTTGTTTTGTCTTTTCATTATACTGGACAAGGAAAGAATTTCTGTAGACACCTGTTAGTTCTCTGGATTTGTCATTTCACTGCTAAAATACAAAAAAAAAAAAAAAGAAAAAAAAAAAAACAATAGATGTGCTAGTTTTAATATAAGCAATGATAAAGATAACATCATTTATCACTTTTTTTTATTTTATATTTTGAGTCAAATTTCTCATTAGTTAGAGTTCAGATTTATTGTATAATATAGTTTACCCGAGTAAAATTTTAACGATGACACAACGATGAAATAAGAATGACAAATAAATGCGACACAAAGATGAAATAACGATGAAACGTGTCCCATTTCATCGTTATTTCATCGTTAGCCCCATGTTATTTATATGGAGTTAAAAAATAGAAATATTAGCAAAATGAGCAAAATATTTTCGACGAAATTTCAATGACATAAGTATGAAACAACGATGACATAAGTATGAAACAACGATGACATAAGTATGACACAACGATGACATAAATGAGAAATAATGACGACAAAATTATACTACTAGAAATTATCGATGAAATTTCAATGACATATGTATGAAATAAAGATGACAAAAATTTTCAGGATAATTTTAATAATGTAAAAATATGAAATATCGACGACAAACTTTCAAAGTACACCGCGCGACCACCTCGGAGACCTGCCTGTTAATAAAATCTAGTGCCTGCCTATATACCAAATGCTACCTGCCTAACATGAAATTTTATATACGGGGTTGGAGTTTTCTTCTTTAGTGTAGAGTCGCTCGCATTATATTATATAAAAAAGCTTTCCAAACTCAGTAACCCAGCATTTTTTGAGTCTCAACTGAAACTTGTTTTGCAGATTTCTTAATTAATTTGTAATCAAGTGAATACTTTTATACAAATCTAAGTCAGAAAACACAATAAATCGTCATTTTTGTAGTAAATTAAATATTTTATAAATAATTAAAACTTTTATTACCTGCCCTAAAAAGTATTAAAACCTCCGAAACAAACGAAAAAATAGGTATTAATTCTTGACTTTGAATATTTTTTTTTCAAGTCTGAGAGTCACCGGGAAAAGCTACTATATTACATTGCACTACCACAAAGATTTTGTACAGGATTCTAATCATAATATATATTTATCAAATATATTGCTTGTATTGAATATTAATTAAACGCAACAATGTTTTTGCAATATTTATTATATTTTTTTATGCATTATTTTATGCATTAAATAAAAGCTAAGTAATTGTCAGTTTTTTGGCACTAAAAATTACTTTTCCATATATTTATGCAATACTAAATTTTGAATTGTTTGAAGCATATTTATAATATATTTTTTTATATTTTCTTTTAATGCTTGCAATTAATTTGCCTTATCGTACGCGTGTTAAGAAATATATAACAAAAAAAATACAATCAATTTAACAATATTTGTTACGCTTTTCTAGAGTTAATAAGCACATTGACTATATTTAAAGCTGATTTAAATAATAAGCATAATTTTTAGCAAAATATTAAATTTCGTTACACTAATAACTACATAATATAATATAAAATAATTATTTTGTATTTTTACAATATTGAAAAATACACACTCCGAAACCGTTTAGCATGCATTTTTGCACATAGGGAAAAAAAATCTAATTATGTCAGTAGTAATTTTAATCAAACACGTTATATTAATATAAAATAATTATTTAATTATATATAATGATATTTTTCTATCAATCTACCAGCTAAAATAGAAAATTCGATGACTTAAAGATGACACAACGGCGACATGAACATTTTTATTTTTGTAAATATGAAATAAGTATGACAATAAAAACTTATTGATGAAATAACGATGGCAGCTTTAATTTTCAAAAAATCTAAATGCGACACAACGATGACATGATTAAAAATTCAATATTCATGTAAAAAGCCAATAAATTATTATTTCTTCGTGTCATCGTTATTTCATACATATTGAATTTTAATCGTTGTCGTCGTTGTGTCGCATTTAGGTTTTTGAAAAATAAAACTGCCATCGTTATTTCATCAATAATTTTTTGCTGTCATACTTATTTCATTTTTGTAAAAACAAAAAATTTCATGTCGTTGTTGTGTCGGATTTAGGTTTTTGAAAAATAAAAATCGCCATCGTTATTTCATCAATAATTTTTTGCTGTCATACTTATTTCATTTTTGTAAAAACAAAAAATTTCATGTCGTCGTTATGTCGTCTTTTTGTCATCGAAATTTCATTGTTAGACATTTTAAAAAAGTTATTTTTGTGACTTTGTCATACTTTGTCTTCATTAAATCGCAGTTGTGTCATCGTTATGGGACATTTCATTGAAATTTCATTGAAAAATCATAGAAATGTCATACTTAGCGTTCTACTCGGGTACATTTAAAATGTTTTGGTCAACAACGATGTATTTGGAACACAGTTGGTGGTGACTTTATGCAAACAGCAATTCATTTCAATTTTAGAGAAAACTAAAACTTGTATAGTTTCAAGTATTCAACAAACACATTAATTTTATTTCACCAGAACAGAAATATTATGCATTAAGTTAAATATATTATATAATTTTTGCAAACTGAAATTTTACTACCATATGAAAAACTTGTATTGTAACATCTATGTTGTTTTTTTTTTATTCTATATAAACTTGTTTCTTTAAGCGTTGAATTACGAATAATTTTATTTATATGCAAAGCAAGCATCACGTATTTTATATAGTTTCACAAGCTTATACTGAAACACATTGATATATTGTTACAATACGCGCGGTACCGTATATGTGTTCATTATAATATTAAAATTAGGATGTGCATACCCTAAATAGTAAAAGAAAGAGCGTTGTGCGGTGTATATATACGCAGTACTTTTATGAATGGATTTGTATATAATATAATATAATATAGTGGAGATGTAGCAGGTGCCGCCACCTATATATGCCATTATTACAGTAACAATTAAAAATTAAAACAAATAATATTAAAGTCTCGCGACCCCATTCTTGCATCAACCTATAGCTAAAACTTTTGGTGTACAATCATATGCATGCAATTGGGTGGGGTGAGGTATAGCGCGAGCCACTGTATTATATGTGTGATCGATATCGTAACACCCTATGCTGCGGTTCAAACTTAAAGCGTGCAAGTCATTAAATCAACCACCCAAAAAGCACTACTCACTAATACTGACATTTCTCAACTGACTTCTTGCGACTTTCGTGATTTTAACCAACCAACTTAAATTTGTGTCAAGTTCAGGAAATTGTTTCATCAATTTTGCGAAGAGAAAAAAAATATATTGATTTTTTAAATTTGTATCTATAAAAAAAACTTGAAATATGATTTACGTTAAATTTATTTAATATGTAAAATAAAAATTAAATAAAAAAAAGTAGATATTAATATTTATAAATATTCAGAAAAATCAAGATTTTTTTCTTCTTCTAATAATTTTTAGAGGTAATTGCCTATAAAAAAAAATTAATAACAAAAAAGTAGATAAATTAAGAAAGCAGAAAATTTGTTATTTTTATTTTATTTATAATTAGCCAATTTTATGAAAAGAAAAAAAAAAGAATTTAAACGAATAATTTTGCTAATGATATGTCACATTTTAAGGCTTTATTAAAATTCACTCATCAAAAAACTTTCTATGTTGAAATTTCATTCAAATAGGTCACCATTGTTTATTGTAATTAAATGTTGGTATGTAGCAAAAAATAATAATAATAAAAAAATCAATATAAACCTAATTTACAAAAATTTGAGGCGTTTAGAATGAAATTTTTTATTTTCAAATGTGATTTCATAAAGCATATTATGATTTCGTGACAGTTCAAAGAATGTGCATTATTACTGGTGGCTTGGCATTAGGTTAAATTTTGGTCTTCTCTCTCTCTCTCTCTCTCTCTCTATCTTCCTTAAGCACTGCGTGTATCTTGACAATTAAACAAAAGATTCAGCTCTAATTAAACAAAAACTAGCAATTTTTTGTGGCTGTTGTAGTTTTTAAATTACACGTCGATATAAAACTAAAATATATCGTTGTGGTACATGCACTTAAGTTTACAATATAAAAGTAATACTATCTTGGTGCAATATAGCATTATTTATGCGGTAAAAAGCTTCAGTAAAAAAACGAATTGTCTTCGGACAATGTTATGAAATTTAGAAATTATAGTCCAACCACAACACGAATGTTTTAAGTCGTAAATCTTAGAAGTAAAATTGCGAATAAAAATTCTCGTCTTCCGTACATAAAGTTGTCACGTGCCATAGTATAAATTCCAGACAAATATATATATATATATATATATATATATATATATATATATATATATATATATATATATATATATATATATATATATATACATTGTTTAACTTATTCCATGTAGACGATTTACTCTCTTTCGCTCTCTGCAGAAATTAGATTAAATTTATTTCATAGAAAAAAATAAATATTTTAATATATTACATAAAATAATTAGTTTTAATGATGTACTATACGTAATATTATATGTAATATTACAGTTAATAACATAATAAAATTCATAATAAAATTCATAATAAAATACTTTAATGAAACATGAATATTTATATATAGGTAAAAACAATTTGTTCTTGCGGTTTTATAATCAAAGAACATTCACCTTATAAAAAATAAAAATGACGACTTTTTTTTTACTTCCAAGTACATATATATATATATATAATATTTAAAACATGTCATGTAGTAAGATTGCCTATTATAGACAGTTACTTGAATAGACGTATGGTATTTTATTTGGGAAGGTTCATGATGTGTGGGTCGACAAACTAGTTTAATTTTATATTTTTGAGTATATAAAGAAAGAGAGAGAGAGAGAGAGAGAGAGAGAGAGAGAGAGAGAGAGAGAGAGAGAGAGAGAGAGAGAGAGAGAGAGAGAGAGAGAGAGAGATTAAAAAAAATGGCATTTAGCGTAAATGATTAGAGTGTTGACGACTTGTTAACGCATAATTAGCGCCAAGTTAATTGATAGATTTTATACGGGATGGTTGGACATCAGAGACAGCGGCATTTTGTGTGTGCAACCACAGTTCAAAATACAAAAAAAAAAAAAAAAAAAAAAAAAAAAAACGTACGTGGGCGGCAAAAATATCATCTGCTTCAGTAAAATAATAAATAAGAATAGTACTAAATATATAGCTCTTGCCTGTGCTAGTATATATTTTTATTCTAATTTGTAGCTAATCTATTGCCTCAAGATATATTAAGTTCAATAATTTAGAAATTATGTTTATATTTCTCATAATTTATAATATAAAAAAAACTTTAACATATAATATAATTATTCATTTGTTATACTTATTTTAATAATTTCTTACAAAAAATATATATAAATATCTATAAAAAAAAATAAAAAAAATAAAGAATAATCTAAAATTACTGGGCGTTGGCATTAAATTTTACTTCGTACATCGTAAATTTATAACTGTATGTTGTGTTGTAAATAAAGTAATATATGTAATGAAATTGAACAAATCATCATATAAATGTATTGAAAAGTACATGTAAATAACAGTATTGGCACTTTTAAAAAAGCATTTTACAAATTTATGTAGCTACTTAGTTTTATATTATATATAATAAAGGTATCCTTAAAAAAAAAAAAAAAAAAAAAAAAAAAAAAAAAAAAAAAAAAAACGGAAATGCCAATCTATTTTTAAGTATTCAGTTAAAACTCAAGTTAACGCAACTTGCGTCTATATAGCAACATTATTATTATTACTATATTATATAAACAAGAAATTATGATATTTATCTTTTGACATTAAAACAAGGTTATAATGTGAAATTAATTGAATTAATTTTATATCTTTTCTTGTCGTGCAATGATCATTATTCATTATGTATAATATGATCATGGTCAATTAATGTAGAGAGAGAGAGAGAATTTTTTTTTTCTTCTTTCAAAATTGAAATATATTATTCTAAAAAACGTGTTTCATGTTTAAGAGGTCATTTAAGTTTTAAGGGTTCATGTTTATATGAATTGATTCCTTAGTTAACTGTTAAATACATCAAATTAAAAATTTTAAACTTGGTTTTCTTACTTTATAAAATAGAGATGAAAAAAAAGATCACAAAATAAGTACCCCGCCTTATATCTCCTTATGTAAAATAATAAAATATGGCAAAAATAGGCATAGTAATTTTCCACGCCTAATTGCAATTTAAACACAAATATATAAAAAGAAACCTGTATAATATGACACGAATGACAGGTATATTAAATTTTTTTAATTTGATTTAAATTGTTGTATAACTTTTTTTTTTTCAAAAAAAAAAAAAAAATGTATACAAATTTTCTTGTTATATAAAATTATTTTAATTTAATTTAACAACAAAACAGTTTTTGTTCTCTCTCTCTTCTCTCTCTCCTACAACAAAAGACATATTATTTGCTTTTTAAACGCCTCCACATCGCTACATGAAACCATATATCAGTGCTATATTTTAGTTACAGGTGGTGTTTGTACGTATATTTTAACAATATACAAAACACACAATCATTTTTATTAATGAAAAATAGAGCACAGAAAATTGAATGATGTATTGAATCCTTACAATGTTTTTTTTTTTTTTTTAACAACATCTTGACGTTTTGTTAAAAATTAACGCAATAAAAACACCTTTTTTTTTCCACGTCTGTTTATTATAACGTAATAAATGTTATTGTGTATGGTTTCTTCAATGTTTATTGTTACGAAAAAGTTGTCACAAAGAAAACTGAGACGGAAAGTGTATGTATGAGCACTATAAGCAGTAATTTGATATTACGTTTTGGACCATGACTATAGATGCAAATCTTAGAGCTTCCGTGAATATAATATTATCAAGGTTACATACGTATGATGTACTCATGCTTCTCACGATAGTAATATTGCATATTATTATCAGAGAGCACCAAGTACTGAAGAAATTATATATAAATATCACTTTATTAAATTACAAGTTAATATCGATCTTTAAATATAATATATCTATTACATATTAATAATTCTATGTAATACCTAATATTACATACAGTATAAAGAGAGAGAGAGAGAGAGAGAGAGAGAGAGAGAGAGAGAGAGAGTACAAAGCTCACTCTTTTATATTTATTATAATATCAATGGGAATAAAGGATGTGTTTTTATTTTTTTTAAAGGTCGTTTTGCACTATTAATTCAGAAAAGTGGAATTTTTATACTTAATGATTGACCATATCTTTTCCAGTCTAATTTATAAAGATTTTGTAATATTCTACTCTATAAAAATGTATGTATTGTATGATAATATATTTGATCATTTAAAAAAAAAACTAGCACTGTATTTTCAATGTTTTTCTTATGAGAAAATCATGTGCTTAATTTAAATGTTAAAATATGTTATCTCAATCGTGTTGTGCATGCTGAAATATGTTTCATTAAGTGCAACAGATGCATAAATCTGTCTTTATCATGGAAGTGATATATTATATAAAATGTTTCATTGCATATGTTACGAAACGCATAATATACTGTATGAAAGCAACGTCTTTCAGTAAAGATCACGATGAAGTGCATACACTGTTTAAATCAAATTTGTTTGCATCGTGAATATCAGTTGCAATTACTGTGTGTAATCACACGTACGTATACAATTACATCAAAGTATCGTTATCGTTGTTATACATTACAACTTACAACATTGTAATTGTACGTCGATCAGATATCAGAAATATATAGTTATTATTATTTGGACTATTCAGTATAGTGCAGAGTCAATTAACTAGAAACGATTTAGCTACACGATGAAGCACATTAAAAACAAATCAGAGGACAAGTATAAGTATAAAATTTATAAATTTATAGGTTTATATAAATTTCAATTAAAAAAAAATTAGAAGTGAATATTAGGAGGAAAAAAAAATCAAGTTTTGAATGTCAAAATTCAGCCATCAAATTTAATTATAACATTTGATGCATCCGTTGTTACTACAACGGAAAGAGAGAGAGAGAGAGAGAGAGAGAGAGATTAAATATTCTGTAATATTTTAAATATATTATAAAGAAACAGTTTTTGTTTTTGCGTTCTTCAGCCTCCTATAAATTTGAAGTATATCCAACCTATAAGTTATACAAGGTGGACCATCGATTTGCCTATATCCCTTTTTTAGGATGACAATTTTACTGTAAAATTTTAGGAGGAGAAGAAGTAAAATTCGAAGCAAAAAATGAAAATGTTCGTGAATGTTAGCTGAAAAGGATTTGGAATTTCAAAATTTGCCTAAACCATCAATTATAATTTTGAGAGAACAATTAAGCCCTTCCACTGCGATATCATATTCTAAAACGAATATATTTATATTGATCTTTGCTATAGGACACTCTTCTTGTTACAAACTTCTATTTTTTTAACCATAAAGTTATGTAAAAAAAAAAGATCCGGTTTAAATATTAATAGTTTACATCATATCAATATTCAATCAATAAAACTAAACTTTAAAAATATGGAAATTTTATTGAATTTTTTTTTTAATTGAGCCTTATATATTATAACAAGTTTTATTAAGAAAATAAGAGGTACCTTTTTTTTTTCTAAACCCTCAGGCTTTAAGATTAAAAAAATAATAAAATTCAATCCACGTGGTTGAAAATATGCCAAAGTTGTCGTAATGAGTCGATAATTTGAAGAAATTAGTCTGAATGTTGTTAATTTTCTTTGTTTTTAACGGCAAGTGCTGCTATCTATCGTGTGAGAACTAAGTGAAGCTTTCATGTTAAAAAGCAGACTTAGTAATATATTATTAAAAACAGACGACTTTGTTTTTTGAAGTAATAATTTAAGCCATGTAAACTCTAATTAATGAGACTACATTTGAGGCTTCATCTAACTAGTAATCATATATAAATTAACAACGTTTAATGTCCTTTTTTTACAAATACTTAATACACAAAAAATGCCTAAAGGATTAAAAATATTAAATGATGCTTATTTTAAATATAATTATATCTATAATTTAAAATTAAATATTAATTAATTAAAATATCTAATTAAATTCTCTTGTATAATTTTATAAAAACAGAAATACTGGAATTTATTTTTCTGTTACCATTTAAAAATATGTTGATTTTTATAACGCATATATATATAATTTTGCAAAAGTGTTATGTTATGTATGTTGTTACATCACAACGGGGGGGGGGGGGGACATTCTGATGTGGTTTTACTTTTGCGGCTTCAGTTTTTTCCCTAGCTTTGCTTGGGTTGCGTGAATTAAGACTACAGCAATATTATGCCATATGCCGGAAGCTTCATTAACATAATCATTAGCAAACCATCCAAATTGAGATCAAAGAAGCTCTTTATATTTTGATCTTCCCAACTGTTATGTTTCAGTGAAAATCAAGTCTTTTACCTCGTATATAAACAAGCTATGAATTACAATAGTTGCATCAAAATGACATGGCAAGAAAAACAACAACAACAACAACTTATTCTCTCTCTCTCTCTCTCTTGCTGTGTGTGTGTCTTCCCTAAGCAAAACGACGTTAATTGTGATTAAATATTATCATGTGGTCACGTTGATAAATAGTATCTCAAATCATATTTACACCGCACAGAAGTAAAGATATACACTCAGAAAAAAAATGGAGTAATAGATCATATCTATTTTCCAAGTAGAAATTTCTGGGGAAAAATTCATGTCAAACATGAAACCTGCTTATATAAAAATGTAGAAAAACAGATGCTATATAAGCGCAATGCTATAATATAGTTTCTTACAACATAGTCCTATATGATGCAATTCTAGAATAACGAGATAAAGAAAATTAGAAATATATACGTTAATAGAGCAGAATATATAACAGTTGGGTTAAATTGAGAGAATAACACCCCAATAAAAGTCATTAAAAATTATTATTATAATTATATTTTATGATTTTTTTTTACTTTTGATATTAAAATCGTGACAAATGAATGATAATAAATACAATACTTTTATTTTTGCTTATGATAAAATTATTTTACTAATCAATGCAATCGACAAGTAATTAAAAAAAAAACTATGTAATATTGGATCTTATTTTGATAATAATATCAGAATTTAAAATATTGATGTACACCTCCCACTCTAATTTGACTGACTTCTATTGAACTGTCTTTGAAATTCATGTGCTTTGGATTACTATTATCATTTCTTTCATTACTTTTTTGTTTATTACTGTGTCGTTATAGGGTGGTTGCATTCATGTTAAAGTCAACGCCTTAAGTGAGTACTAAATAACATGGGCCGGTATGAGAAAATGGAACATTTTGTCAATTTAAAAATACTGCGCAATTTTTTTGAAAGAATTGATGCTAATAACAAGTTAAATTAGGTTTTCAAGTATGCGAGAAAAATAACAATGACAAAAAAAAAAAAATACTTATTTTCCAAGAAAATAGCGAAAACTCACGTTTGTCCTATGCTAAGCAATGTTATTCGTTGCTCAATTACGGCATCGAAGTGTATTTATTATGAAGTCATGCGCACCCCCCCTATATATTATGTTATATATATATTATTATATTGATTAGTGTTGCCTATTATTATTTTTGACAAAAAAAGAAAAAAAAGCAAATAAAAAAACAGGACCAATGCTCAAGTTGTAACATATATATATATAGATATAAAAATTTAATGTCATATATTGTCAAACAGTTTGACGTTTCACGTTTAAAGATATCAAACATAGCTGTTAATAAAATATAAACATGTTGATGAAAAATAAAATAAAAATGTGTCAGGGCTAAATAATAAATGTAGCGTAACAATTAATTTTATCAGTTTAATTTTTGTTATCATTGTAAATAATATATCACGGAGATTTAATTGTAACCAACTTAGCCAATTTAGCAAACTTGATTACACGGAGTTTCATACACCTTACCCCTTGTAGCGTCAACAAGAACTTTAACTCAAAATGTACTCTAATGTTTTTAATATATTACGTAAAAAAAATTGCAATTGAAATGATTACTTTAATTAAATATCACAGTAATATAACATAAACATTGCAAAAGTTGTATACTTTTATTAACTATTCATTTTGATTCCCGATTTCTAAACTATATAATAATTTATAATGATTAAAAATAATAACATTAAAAAAATATATAAAGAAAAAAAAAAAAAAAAAAAAAAAAAAACGGGAAAGGAGACACAGCTATTAAAGGTTGTGTTTCCTGTTTAACCAACATACTTGAGGTTAAACTTAAAAAAAAAATATAGCCTACACAAAATACTTTATATATTGTTTTTAATATGTTGTTAGATATAATTTGGCACTCTGCACGAGTGTTATAAAATCTGCATTTTTAACAAGAATCTACCGAGTTTGAAGCCTTTTTAAGAAAACGCCTTCGTATACGAAAAGGTGATTAAATTTTATTCACTTGTTAATTCACATATACAAAACAATAGACACGCGGATTTGAAGATAGGAAGTAATTTAAGGGAAAGTTCCATTTATTACACTTTACCATTTTGGGTAATCGCACTTTTCAATGGTAATCTCAGTATCTTATAGAGGTGCAAGAGGTTTTTTGAAGTAATAATTTTATCTACTCATATCGTAAAAAAAAAAAAAAAAAAAAAAAAAAAAAAAAAAGTCATTTCGGTGACATATGCGTGCGTGCGTGTGCGAGAGACAGAGAGAGAGAGAGAGAGAGAGAGAGAGAGAGAGAGAGAGAGAGAGAGAGAGAGAAGTGTGAGGGAGTGTCACTCTTAACTTGACAAAACGTGACCAAGTGCGAGGTGCTAAAGAAGGCACAACAGCATTAATTGTTACTATCATTGTTATGTGTCATTGTCAACGTAATATTTGCATGCTGGCTGCTCAATAAATATTTTCATATTTTCAAATGTTAACACTCGCCTGCTCGCATAATCACAAACGATAATGTTAATTTCCTCTTGAAATCGTGAGCATAGAAAATAATTAATGATTTATTATTATTATTATTATTTTTTTTTTTGCAGAATTGCTAGTAGGTCATTAGTTATTGTTTCATTTTTATGAAAAATATTATAAAATAACAAGTTTTGAGATTTTTCTTTCATCTTATTCATATTTATACCTTAACACAGGAAACATGTTTTATATTCTGCATGTAGGACCTTAATTTTAGGCGGTAGGGAGTAGGAATACTGATTTAATGAAAGTTAAAGCTTATATGTAAAAAGAAAAAAATTGGAAGATTTCCAATTAATTATTCATTTAAATATCATTTATTATATTTCTTTGATTGAAATGTATTGGAACTATATTACACATACTTTTCATATATATTATGTAGATCAATTGATCAAGACAATTGAGGCAAGGTTAATTAAGAGGTTAATTTGAAAGCGAGTATATATCACATTGATAACAATTAACCAAGAGTTTGTGGTTGATGTTTCAGATGACCATTGAGGGGGAGGATGAAGGTGGGGGAGAGGCAGGGCGTCGAGTGGCGAAGGGCGCCGCCGCGGTGGCTGTCAGTACGAATGGCTCTGCGGGTGGGACGACGACGCTCGCGGCAACAACAGGAGGTGTTGAACACGAGGAGGCCCCGGGGCCAGTGAGTCTCTCACAACTCTTCCAGTGTGCAGAGAAACGAAAGAGCAGCGCAGGACTAAGACCCTCGTTGCTTCTGCACCTTGACTGTACTATACCTGAGAACGCCTCTGCCGTATTACGAGCCGCGGCGCTGGAGAACAGGTGAGTTCCATTCAGGTCTAAAAAAAAAGTTAATTCATATTTTATTTTGTTTCTTCTCAGGAATGACGTGTGTTCTTTACACACTCGTGGCTTATACATATTTTTGTTTATAAGTAGGTAAAGCTGTACGCTAGCGCTCGACTACGAATAGCTTGCAAACCTTTGGAAAGGAAGCCCTAGAATATAGACAATGATGCGATATCGAATTGAACTCTTTTTCTTTTGCACACAATTCATTGACATTTCCGCTTGGAGAGTGTGACTGATATTATTACTAACTATACAGTGAGAAATCAAATGGCAATTCGTGCAGTGATATGTATTTGGTATTTATATTAACTTTTTCAGTACTATCAAAATTGTGTAAAAATGTTGTAATTTTTTAGAAATTTCTAAATATATAATTGAAGTAAAAGTTGAATTTAAAGTTAGGACGTGTAGGTATTTTCTTTTCACAAAATTTCTTGGAAATCATTTTGATAAATAAAAATCATATTTTTGTAAGATTTTTTATTTTTAATTTTTTAAAGAAATTGAAGAAGAATTAGCCTAAATTCTTTTAAATATCGCGTATAAATAACTTGAACTAACTATTAAATTTTATCCGATTTAGTTTTGTTTTCATTAGTTGCAATTTTTCATTTACATTTTTTTCTTATACTTTGTGAGAGCACAATGTTGTTTTACCGTAAATTAGAGAAAAACTTGTTGTGTTTGTGTTTCTTGCCCTCTCTCTCTGTCTCTCTCTCTCTCTCGCATGTGGTCCGTGCTTGTGACGTACAACTTGTATTTTCATTGTTTTTATGCCCAGTCTCTCGCACACACCGTCTAGCTTTGCTGGTGTAATTTTGGCTTCCAAGATTCTTTCAAACCACACAAAACTTAAAAAAAAAAAAAAAAAAAAAAAAAAAACGATCAAGCTTTCTTATTCAAAAGTTGGCACGATGCAAAGATTTCTCACTATTATAAATCTCGTTCAAAAGTCAAAACACTTTGTTACAAAATAAAATAAATTAAATCACGAGTTCACAGTACAAGATATACATGATGACAAAGGATCATGAATATTAATTTCAAACCTTTCAAAATGACAATATGGTTTTTTCTTGTTTTTAATTCTAGAAATAAAATTTTACATTTTTTTCTTTAAACTTTCTTAATGAAAAGCAGCGTAAGGGGAAAACACAGTGTAAATAAAAAAAAAATAATAATAATAAAACAACTTATTCCAACTTTTAATAGAGTTCAAGCACTGCAATATATATTTATACTGAGATTTTACCGAGAAATTATTTTAAGCTGCAGTATTTTTTATTTGTTTATTGAAGGTGAAGCAACGGTGAAATCAAGATATAATTTATTCTGAATTCTGCACTACTTTTTTTTATTCATTCTCAACTTAAACACGTTGAAAAATGATTCATAAAAACATAAAAGTTGCGAGAGCAAAGAAAATGTTAGTGTTATGTGTATAATTACGAATAACAAGTCAATTCTGTACTGCATGTTCCCCTATAGGGTGATGGGGAATGGAGCCTCGTCTCTAGGAATGAGTAGCTGCTCGGGGAGCACGTCACCACCACCTTCTAGATCTGCGGCACCTGGCACGGGTAGCGGTTCCGCGAGCCGCGAGACCGCGGAGCAACTTCGTTTGCTGGTGCCTCGTCTGAAGCACGAGGCTCGCGAGTGGGAGGATCGCGCCACCACCCTCGAGACTGAGGTGTCCCAGTTGAGACACCAGCTGGCAGAGAAGGACGAGGAAGTGCTGCACTTGCTCAGAGAGGTGCACAAACTAAGGGTAAGATTTTATCTGAATTTCATCATGCAATTTTAAGTTTTTGCATAATTTATCTTTGCGTTTCTTTCTTTCTTTTTTTTTTATTATTATAATTTAAATGGTTTATAAGCTTTCAATAATTTCAAATATTGACATTAAAATTTTAGTACATACAAAATAGTAATGAGAGATAGAGAGGGGGGGGGGATAGAATAAAAAGTCAATTTTTAAAAATGTTAACACAAAAATTAGTGTGTGTAATAATTCTTGTCTTTATTTTTATTACATGCAGATAAGAATATATTTCAACAAAATAATGTGTATACCGTATATTTTTCAAGTTCATTAAACTTTTCACTTAAAATAGATTTGAAATATGAGACAGGACAACTTATAATACATATTTATACCTCTATAATCTTGCATATTCTCGTCATTTTAATGCAGCAGTGTATGTATCTAGTTGCAAAGAGATTGAGTACGACTTATAAATGCACGCATGCATGGTTGCATAAACCTCGGTGCGGTTCACGCCATATACATGCAGTATCGTATCGATGATCCTAATGCGATAATGTAAAACATAAATAACTTAACTTGATTGTCTGCTGCGAGCTATTTTAAGCTTTGCATAATTATGTTAACATCAGCTTTCATTATCTTATGATTCCTTTTATGTTAATCTACTCAACAAAATAATTTTTCACGCTAAGTATAACATGATCTAGATATATAATTATGTTAAAAAAATATAGCATTGTTTTCTGAACTTATTAGGTTGCATAACATAACAACTCAATAATCTTGCTTGTTAAAATACCGAGCATTTTAAAACGATATCAAATTTTATATTATGTAGTTCGTTTATAAATATCTCCCAAACAGTAAACTTCATTATACTTTTTAAATTTATCTACTATGATATTTGTTTATTTTGCCTTCACTGCATCCTGTTTAGTATTATTACCTAAACATAAGTGTTTAAAAATTATATAACAACGTTCCCCCCCCCCCAATATTATTTATTTTTGTAATAATAATAATAATAATAATAGCCCACGACGGTATTTTCTAACAATGCTTTTCTATAAGTTTTAAAAATAATTACGGTAACTTCCCTGGAAAAAATTTGTGTTATTATTCTAAGAACACAACACAGCAATTTAAATAATTTGAAATTATTACTTCGTGCAGAAACTTTGTTGATAAGACTTTGCGGACATTATCAGCAACAGCTTGTTGTAGAAATATTAAATTGTGTCGTTAACTTTCAGAGCGTGCTTCAACAACACACCGGCTCCGCGCTGACGCCAACAAGTGAAGAACTGAATGGTGGCCTGGAGAACGGCTCACCCAAATTCGAGGTGATCGAAAAAGCGCCTCAGCACTTGAGCCCTGTTTCATCCCTCTTGGCAGCAGGAAAACGTCAGGGAGTTTCCGGAGAAAGTTCTGATACTGGTCAGGCACCGCAGGATATCCACTTGCAATGCCACGACAAGGATGCCAGGTGAGCATGAATGAATGAATGAATGAATGAATGAATGAATGAATGAATGAATGAATGAATGAATGAATGAATGAATGAATGAATGAATGAATGAATGAATGAATGAATGAATGAATGAATGAATGAATGAATGAATGAATAAATAAATAAATAAATAAATAAATAAATAAATAAATAAATAAATAAATAAATAAATAAATAAATAAAACTAGTGTAAAATATAAATGAAGAGCAAAATATGCTAATCAGAGTTAAAAGACGCAAAAATGTAGAAACATTTTTTTTTCTTTGCTGACAGGGTGAACTCTATATAAACTTATCAGTGTATAATATTCAAATGAAAGTTCCACAGTAGCGTACCTTTGAAAACCAGTCATACAGCCCTGCCAAAACAAGATTTTAAAACAACAGCACTTCTCTTGAGAGTAATAAATCAAAGTTCACTAACTGATATGATATGAATAATTATATTATAATGGCTCTGGTACAATTATTTTAAAACAATAAGACATGAGACAATTTCAAGAGCTGACAATTGAGTGTTATCTATTGTATGTATGAAAAGACAAATGACGTTTTATTTAAACACTCCCTCTATAGCAAATTATTATTTGCCCATAAATATAAAATTTTATTACTTAGTGAATTTAAGTTCTAATATTTTAATTTCCTATTTTGTGCGAAGTTCCAAACAACTGATCCGCTCTGCTCTGCTGGACAACGACCTGCTGAAGAATCTTGACCCGGGTCAGGTGCGCGAGGTGGTTGACTGTATGGTACCTCAAATCTTCCGCCGCGGTAGTTATGTCATTCGTGAGGGGCAAGCAGGTGCGTCACTTGCCGTAATATCTCAATTGTTTCCTTACTCATTGTTATACGTTTCTATCTACAGGCTCGCACCTCTACGTGTCTGCGGAGGGAGAGTTTGAAGTAACAAAGGACAAGAATCTCTTGGGTACCATGGGGCCGGGCAAGGCATTTGGCGAGCTCGCCATTCTGTACAACTGTACGAGGACTGCGTCAGTGCGAGGTAATACAACCACTCGTTATGAAGTATAATTAATTTTTAGGACTACGGGATTAAGAGTCCAAGCACTTAAAAAGTCAACTTAAGTCCGTAACTTAAAATTATTTATGTCTATGGGCATATAATGTATTCTGTGTATTATTTACAGTGGTTCGTGGCGATTCCCGAGTGTGGGTGCTGGAGAGACGAATCTTCCAACAGATCATGTTGCGTACAGGACTGCAGCGAATGCACGACAATGTGCGATTCTTACGCAGTGTGCCCTTGCTGCAGAGGTTGCCTAACGACAAACTGGCTCGCATCGCAGACGTTCTTGAAGTGGTATGTTCCAAATAAATAATAACAATAAAGATTTAAAATTTATATTGAATAAAAGACAGGATATATTTGTTCTATGTCTGCTTGAAAAGTAATTTTGACTTTCCGTTATGAATTAATTTAATAATAATAATAATAAATAGTTCTTTATTGGGCTTAAGATTGTGAATAGTACATACAAAAAAAAAATACAAAAACAACAAGTAAGTAACCCAACGGGTGATGAGAAAAAGGCAAAATGCCTATACACTATAGTGATCTCACACCTTTATCAGAAAAACTGCTTCGTCAATAAATAAACATATATATAAAAACAAACATATTAACAATTAGACAAGAGGTTATAGATTACAATGGAAGAGGGGCTCTAGCCATAATTTATTTGTTGATTAGTTAATCATTTTACGTATACTAATAAATTTAACGTTTATAATTTTAAAATAAACAAATCTTTTACAGGAATTTTATGCGGGAGGTGCTTACATTGTTCGCCAGGGTGCAAGTGGAGACACATTTTTCATCATCAGTCAGGGTTCTGTAAAAATTACGCAACGCATTGGTAAGTTTTATATTAATATATGTACCCCGTAAAACGGGATTAACTTGCGCAGTTAATATTTATTTCACTGTTGATATAATAATTAATAAGTTCTAAATCACGCAATTCTTGTGAATATGTATTCCCACGCATGCAGATGGTGAAGAGCAGGAGATTCGAACGCTCGAGAGTGGTGACTATTTTGGTGAACAGGCGCTCCTCAAGACGGATTGCAGAACTGCCAACGTGATAGCATTAAATCCAGGAGTTGAATGTCTCACCCTCGATAGAGAGTAAGTGTACAGTAATTATAATAAAAGTCTGCAATTAATAGTTGAATTTCTCATGATTGTTCAAACAGTTGCCTACCTTGCAGGATATAGGGTACAATGCGATTATTTACGATATATCAATATTTTGTAGCTCGTTTATCCAGCTGATTGGTGAATTAAGTGAGTTACAAGATAAAGACTACGGTGACTCGGAGAGGCAAGGGTCTTCGCGACCGAACAGTGCAGCCAGTTCACGGCACGATTCAGATCAACTAGGTGAGAATCGGGAATCATTTACTATATACATATTATATAAGAATATTGTATAAAAACTATAAGTAAATGTCCTTGCAGATCTCTCAGCAATGAGAGTTGGTGACTTGGAGTCACTGGCCACACTTGGCGTGGGTGGCTTTGGTCGTGTCGAGCTGGTGCAGAGCAAGCGGCGGACGAGTCTCGTGTTCGCGCTGAAGCGACTCAAGAAGCAGCACGTGGTGGAGACGCAGCAGCAAGAGCACGTGCTCAGCGAGAAAGCCGTCATGCTGTCGTGTCGTAGCCCATTCATCTGCAGGTACGACGGTGATATAACTAAATTAACCAAAGAAAATGTATTATGTAACCTACTTGTTGTCTGGTTCTTTTATGTAAAAATCGTGATGAATTATAATAGGCTATAAAAAAAAAACTTTCAATATCATAAAAATATAATATATGGATAGCAAATGAAGTAAATGGATATCAATGACGTCAAGGGAAAACTTTATGTGAGTGATTTTGTAGGCTTTATCGTACGTTCCGTGACTCCAAGTATGTTTACCTGCTACTTGAGGCTTGCCTGGGCGGTGAAGTGTGGAGTCTGCTGAGGGACCGCGGAAGCTTTGACGAACCCACTACACGCTTCGTGGCAGCCTGCGTCGTGCAGGCGCTCGACTACTTGCACTCGCGCAACTATGTGTATCGCGATCTCAAGCCAGAGAACCTGCTTCTGGATGCCAAGGGATACGTTAAGCTGGTCAGTCCCCAAACTTAATGTCAGTATTGAAAATAAATTATTGATATTTTTTTGTATTTTCCCAAGAACTATAAGTGACATTGTATAGGGTTGACCCTTATTTACGAAAATATAAGGTGATATAGCCACGAAGAAATGATAATTTATTATTTCTCTATGACAGTTATGGGTTTATTTAAAAAAAAAATCGTTATAAAATTAAAAATTACTTAATTGTGTTTTTATATATTTATATTATATATTTTTCTTTGTTACAGGCTGATTTTGGTTTTGCAAAACGTCTTACTCCGGGCAGCAAAACATGGACGTTTTGCGGCACTCCTGAGTACGTAAGTCCTGAGGTGATATTGAACAAGGGTCACGACCGTGCTGTGGACTACTGGGCGCTAGGTGTGTTGCTGCACGAGCTGCTGTCTGGAACGTAAGTTGACAATAAGTGCAATGAAGTAGTGATAACATAGTTTCAGAATAATCATAATTGTTTTTATGTTAGGCCACCGTTCACGTCATCAGATCCAATGCAGACATACGGCATGATCCTCAAGGGGATGGAATGTGCGCAGTTACCACGTCACACGTCTCGCACAGCGCAGAGCCTCGTTCGCAGACTGTGCAGAGAATCACCTAGCGAACGTTTAGGCTATCAGCGAGGAGGCGTGCATGATATTCGCAAGCACAAGTAAGCGCCACACCCTTATATTAATTTCAACATATTTTCTCATTATATTTTTGAGCCTTGATATAACAACTTTTTCTATATTTTCACAGATGGTACCAAGGCTTTGACTGGGATGGACTGGAGAATCGTACTTTACAATCACCACTACAGAGGCCGGTGAGTAGTATGCACATCGATCGATGGCCATGCCACATTAAAAATAAGAAAACTTTAATATTTCATTTCAATAAATTAGCGGTGATAACTATTGCACCTTGAACTCAAAATAATTAAGAGTTACAAAATTATTTTTAGATTCTTCTTCTTATATATAAAAGTTATTTTAATTAAATGAAATTAAAATATTAATAATAAATACTTAAAGTTAAAGGTATTATCTCAAATATGGAAGTTTTAAGAGTTAAAGTAATTTATTATTATTTAATTTCAGATCCGTGGTCCTACCGATGTAAGCTACTTCGACACCTACCCAGCGGACACCGATGTCCCTCCAGATGAATTCTCCGGATGGGACGCTTCCTTCTAACTCACTCATTGCCGTCCATTGCACAGCACAAACACTCGCCACAAAGTCATACTAATTTTATTTTACATACAAAATTTAAAAAAAATTATGCCTTTATATACAAGAATTAAAAATTATATATACCGCACGAAATAACTAAATATGATAATCAAAAAAGTATACAACATACTTTTTTAAATTCATTTTATAAAAACTATAATATACATTACAATCTTGCCTTGGTGCAATTTTTTTTTTTTCGAAGCGAGTGTTTTATTTTTATTTATAGATCACTCAGCACACTCAAAATATTTTTACAGTACATACTACTCAGCCATAAATGATGACTCACTTATTGTCCGTAGTAAAAATGAAAATATATTTACCATATTTATTATAAAAAAAATGTGGATCAGTTTTAAACACAATTCAGGTATTTAAAATATAATTCAGCCATAATTGAAGAGATTGACAATAATAATATAATATTATGTATATTGTATAACACCAAGCACGCTTCTCAATGTATTTTATTGATTAATTCAAATTTTTGATTCAATCATTTTATGTATATTTTGCCACAGCATTATAATTATAAATATAGAAACATAGATAATGCTTTTGTGTAAATATTATAAAAAAATATAATATAACTATATTATATATTATAATTTAATTTTAAAAGTGATAATATAAATAAGAATTATATAAAGCCAATTATATGGATTTCCTTTATTGATGCGAACTTAAAATATTTTTAAACTCACATTTTCTTGCCTCAGGTCCCCAAATTATTTATTAATTAAGTCATTTAACATGCATTTACTAAAATATTGCATTTTTAACCAATTAAAAAAAAATTTACAGCAACTATAAAGGAATTCCATTACCGTAAATTTCTTTCTTATAAAAACTTACACCATTGCATTGAAGTGTTGAGTGGTTTTGAATTAACATATTAAAAATTAACATATCAATGCAATAATAATAATGAAATATTATTAAACATGAGGCTTATAAAGTATTATTATAAAAATGCGCATAAAACCTTGTCAATATAAAAACTAATGTATATTCGAAGAAGTGTATAATTTTTTTTATGTCTGTAGTATTTAAGTTTTAATTTAATTCAAATGAGTTCCTGATATTTCAAAGAGATTTTCTTTGTTCGTTATTTTGGAAATCATTTAATACAAAATATACCAATAGAATTTTATTTTATTTTTTATTATTTAGATATAGAGAACTAAACATCTTCCTAATTATTGTATGTCCATTTTTTTCTGTGTCATTCAACGTATTACGTATATAATAAAATAAAAATAAAATAAATATTAAAATATATTAAAATATTATTGAAAAAAGTCAATGGTCTTAAAAGACAATATATTATACCATTAAATATATTATATAAATGTATGTAGAGCTTATATACAAAATATTACTGAAATAAAAACAAAAAGTTGTATATTATTTATTTATTTTATTTACTACCCTACCTCACGATTTTTCATCAGAAATTTGAGATAATTTAACGCACATAACCAAGTCCACTGAATTTACGACGTCCATGGAATTCATCAAGTTTAAAATCAGCTGGAGGAGGTCTAAAATCTTGGGGGTGTGCAGGTTTGTGGAGAAAACGTGGACGTTTGGGAAAGCTCGCAGGGGGCGGGGGTCTTATTGGGGGGCCTGGAGGTGGGGCCTGGAACTCGTCAGCATATGAGGTCATATAAAGGTCGCTTAGATCATAAAGTACCACACCGTCACGGGCGTTCTCCAGAACCGAAAGCTCCCAGCGACGAACCATCTCAGCAAAAGCCGAGCTGACCTCTCCTCGCGATGGAGCTAGCGGGGTCAAAGGTTGACGTCGTGACTTCTGAACTACACCAAGCAGAGACTTGCAAATTGAGCACGTAGTTATAAATTTTTTACTAATTACGTCAAATAGTAGCTCAAACTTTGTATTTTTCCCTAAAACACCCTGGCAGTTAATACATTCACTAGGCGACGGCATTTCTTTAATAATTATTAATCCGCAATCTGTGCATGTTTCATGTACAGGTTCTTTTATTTCAACTTCTTCCTCTTCCTGATTTTTTACATTATCTTCAGTACTCTCGGCATCTTCCTCAATGTATTCAGTGACTTTAAAACCGCACTTGTTACAAATATAAGGTTTCGGTGGCTCCGGCTTCTTAGCTTTTTCTTTCTCCGCAGCCTTACTTAATACATGAGATAAAATGTGGTCGAATATATTGAACTTTACTTCTCTTTTTCGCGGTGGAGGAGTTTGATTTACGACAGGTGAAGTTTTATTTTTCTCTTCACTATTTTCCTCTATCTTATCATCCTTATCTTCATTGGTATTTTGAACTAACGTTGAGGTATCAGAGGCCGAATTAGTAATTTCATACTGAGTTTGTGAGAGTTCAGAGGGCTCAGCTATCGTTTCTTGTGTTTCTAATTCGAGTACTGCAGTAGGTTCAAGCTCATTTTCTTCCATTTGTATAGTCGTGGTACCTTCCTGTTCTTGCATTGACGTGGGGTGTTCCTCGAGCTCGCGTATCATTTCATTATTATCCTCGGTCCTACTACTCTCTTGCATAGACGTGGTGTTATCCTGTTCCTGTACTGACGTGTTGTTGTTGTTGAGAGGAACTGGGCTCGTATTTGGCTCGAGTCCTCTCGCAGTCTCGCTCTCCTGGATACTCGTGTGGTTTTGCAAGAATGGTGCGCTCTCAGGCTCAGAGTTTCTTGCTTCCTCTGTAGGTGACTCGATTATTTCTGTCTCAAATGTTTGCTCTGCCGGAGAATTTTGCTCTAGTACGACTTCCTCGTCCACTGTTTTGTCAGCTATTGAGTTTACAATTGCCGTTGAAATTTCCTCTGTGTCGCTCACCACTGCCGCTACTTCTTTCTCCACTACAACTGCATTTTCATTAGTATAAATTTCTATTTTCTCCTCCACTTTTATTGTATTTTTACTATCATTTATTATTTGTAATTCGTCACTCTCAGATTTATTATCAACTATTTCTATATTTTGTTCCGCATGTGTTTCTATCTCATTTTTCTTTTTATGATTTTCTACAGATTTTTTAGATAATACTTTATCCTGTTTCTTTTCCGCCGTTTTTTTAGGTCCCTCTTTGGGAACATTTTGTTTTACTGTAATGCTTTTTACTGCGTTTTTAGCGGGAATGACGCTTTCCTTATTTTTAGATTCCTTTTTCTTTGGTTCAAATTTAGGGTTTACCTTTTCTTCACGCTTGTTAGGCTTTTTAGGAGGCTCAGATTTTACTGGAGTTTTAGAAGGCTGTTTTGTCGGTGCGGGTTTTACCGGGGCCTTTATTGTAATTTTTGTGGTACTTTTTTTGACGTTTGTTTTTTCTTGCTGTTTATTTTGCTTAATTGTCTGTTTGGGTACAATTTTAGAGACAACTTTTGAGGATAATTTCTTTTCTTCTTTCGTTTTTCCAAATTTTTCATTTCTTTTAACCTCCGGTTGTTTTGATTTTGACTGTTCTGCAGATTTAGTAGTTTTACTTTTATTGGTTGTGACAGCGGTGGATTTACTTGCTGTTACTTCTTTTCCACCTTTCACAGTTGATTTACTCGTTATCTGTGCTGATGACTTTGCTGCTGCTTTACCACTTTTTATTTCCGTCAATCCAGATTTTTTAATTTGACCTCTAGTTGTATTGGCGGCTCCAGGTTTGGCTCCAGAAGCCCCCTTCCCCGGGGTTATCTGTGCTGGTGCCTTTGCTGCTGCTTTACCACATTTTATTTCCGTCACTCCACATTTTTTAATTTGCCCTCCAATTTTATTGGCGGCTCCAGGTTTTGCTACAGAAGTCCCCTTTCCTGGGGCTCGATCAGGTACTTTTGTTGCTATTTTTTGTATCTTCTGAGCGACACTTTTGACAACAGGTTTGCTTTGAATTTTTGCTGCTGGAATTTTTGGAGCAACTTTAGGCCTAACATTTAATGGGGCTTTTACAGCACTGGCTAGTTTCTGCTTTGTGTTTTTCCCATCAGATTTAACTGAAGCAGTTTTATTTCCAACCTTTGGTACGATTTTTAAGGCAGGCTTAATGCTAGTTGCTTTTTGAATTGTTGTTTGTTTTACTTGTTTACTAGCCCCTGATTTTATATCATTTTTTGCTCCTTTTTTAGGAAGAGATTTTAACTGTCCTCCCCCTTGTTTTGAAATGATTTTACTTGAATCTTTTATTTGACCTTTAGTCCCTGATAAAGGTGTTTTCTTAAAACTGACTTCAGTTCCTAATCTCTTTATTTTAGTCTGTTGCACTGCTCCTATCTTTTTTATGCCTGGTTTTAATTCTTTTTTAATTAAAATATTATCTACTTTTACTTCTTTCGGTAGGTTACATTTTTGTTTAACAGCTTCTAATACTTTATTTGGAGCAGTATATTTAAATTTCTTTTTCGGAAGTCTCGATTGACCTCTCGTGTATTTAGGCCACGAGGATGATTCAAGTTCTTTTCTTTTAGCTTCTTCTGATTGTCTTTTTAATTCCTCTTGATAAACGAGCCACTCTGGGTTCAAATCAGCCTCCATTCTAAAATGAACATGTTCTTTTTCAGATTTTCCATCGTGGGATTTTTCATGCTTAACTTGGATTAAAACAAAAGTTTGTGCGTCTTCTCTCGCGGTTGCAATGTATTCAGTCATAGCTTTGAGCCGAAGTTCAGGAGGTAAATTACGAGAATATTCATCTTCATTTTCTGCATCAATCTGCGTGCTTGCAGTTATTGTTTTAACAGATTCTTCATCATCTCGACCATGTAGCAAACCAGTCTCTAAGCTTTCAGAAATAATTAAACCTGAACTCGATATTCTCTTCGCATCTAATTCAGAAATTAGTTCTTTCTCTTCTTTTACCTCATTTTTAATCCAAACATTGCCATGTTTAAAATCCGATTCATCTTTTTCTAAAATTTCAGCTTCGATTATTGAATCTCTCTCTTTAAACTGCAATTCGTTTTCAATATTTTCTTCAGTCTTTTCACCTGATGATAACTCTTTTTCCACCTCGGAATCTTTTGGTATTGGTAAATTTATATCTTCAGAAGGAACTCCATTTTCAATAATGTTCTCTGCGTTTTCGTCAAAATATTCTTTATTTTCTGATTCCATATCTTATATCGTAAAGCCGCCGAGAGAAAAATCTTTAAATTTAATTTTTATTCTAACTTATAAATAATTATTTTTTAAATTAATACGTAAATTTTGGAGTTAGTGTAATTTCAAAATAACGTTGATTTCAAAAGATTTGATGAGTCTGCTAAATTTTCAATTGTTGAAAAATGTTATTGACACCGATAAAAAAAGAGAGATATTATATTATTAAAATTCTCATCACAATATTTTTAATTGTATAAATACATAAATAATCATACTGCATAAATAATAACATTAAAACTATTAGAATTTTTATGGTAAAAAAAAAATCGCTTATAGTTATATTTAGCTCTGGATTTATGATACATGGGTTTTACCATGTTTTTACATGGTTGTTTAAATACATTTTTACATATTCCAATTTTTTGCATGAAAAAAATTATATCTGCTACACGTACTACCATACTAGACTAAAATTTTATATGCCAAAAATTAGAATATGTGAAAACACCTTTAGCTGTACGTTCATTTTTAAATTAAAATATGCAACGTATTGATATTATAGTATGTATAATACATATTTTATATTGATATAATTTTTTATCATAGTATTTATAATATTAAATTTAATATTTAAAAACGTTGTTCAACTACATTGGTTGGTTACACTTATTAATTTTCAGCTTGCATTTTGACGTCATGTATTAGCAGTAAAAATAAAAACATATTAATCAGTAGAGGGAGAATGCTATTGATGCACTAATATGGGAAATATGGCTATACTAACGAAAGCCATACATTTATATAATGTGCTACCCGAGCATATATATATATAAAAAAAAATATAACATTTAAAAAAATATTAAAAATTATATTTTCAAAAGACAATGTTGAATAATTTTAAGAATATGTGTCGTTACCTTTATACATGTATGTAAATGACTGTAGGTAAATGGGTATTTGTGTATGCATATGATGTGTATTTTGTGTATCCATAATACATGTAGTTAAGTGTATGGCAAAAAAAAAAAAAAAAAAGAAAGAAGAAGGAGAAGAAGAAGAAGAATATTATTGTAATAATAGTTTTGTATATAATTTGTGAATAGACAATCACATACCATCTTTCTTTTTATTTTTTGGTATAATTTGTAATTATGATTTTGCTTCAATACGAGCAGATTGCTCTCTGAAGCGGACTAATATATTTTGACCTCTAAAACTTATGTATTGTGTTCTTATGAGTGTAATAAAAAAAAATAATAATATTAAAATGTTTTATCTACCTATTATATTTTTCAACATTATTAAAAACAGCATACTGTAAAATATAATACTTTTTGCTCCTTAAAATATAGCGCAACGTGGTATTATATATAGTGTAATTATAATTATTATGAGATTTGGCACCCACTTGGAATGCACATGGAACCCAGTTGGAACATAGTTATTCAGTATGAATAGTATGATCCTTTAGCATTCTAAGTGGGTTCCAACTATGATCCATGGAACCCTGTTGGAACACGATTTTTTTTCATAGGGAGCCTTAAACCAGATGAATATAATATAATTTAATATGTATAATATAAAAGTGTAAAAGTAGATAAATTTCCTCGGGTCTATGCATTCATGTTAAAGTCAACGCCATGTTGGATAACTAAATAACATGGTTGGCATAGGAAAAAAAATCATTTTGCCAGTTTAAAAACCACTATGCAATATTTCTGAGAGCACTGATGCTGTAAATATGTTGCATTAGTATTATCTCAAGTGTATGTGAGAAAAATACCAATAACCAAAAATTAACCGATTTCCCAAATAAATTTGTCTTAAATGAAATTTGTCCTATGCGGAGCAATTTTATGCACTTCTTCAGTATGGCCTCCAAGCGCAATAAATATGACGTCATCCGCATACACCCTTATAGAGGCTAAAACAAAACGCTTAAGGATTAACCTCAGACCTAGCAAAAGCAAAATATCTCAAAATTGGTTCGACAACTTTTTTAAAAAACTTTAGGGGGGTTAAAAAATGTCATGATCTACGAGCTCCTGTTAACAGAATATTCAAACAATATTTGTGACTCGAGATAATTAGGATTGAAATTTGCATATGATTAGCATTGTGTTTTTGTTTTTTCAATTTAAAAAAATTTTGGTTCGACAACTTTTTTTGAAACTTTCTGACGTTATAGATATGTCCAAGCTCTATCGATTTCTTTTTGTTTTATATTTCAAAATTATTTCTGGTTCGAGAAAATTAAGCGTTAGTTTGCCCATTTGAATAACATTGATTTTGAATTTCGCGGCAAAATAAAAATGGTTAAAAATTAATTGTGAGAAATGTATGGTAATTATGAAGAAATTATACTTGAACTTCTATTTTGTAAAGATGAGATCTATCCAAAAATAATTTTTAAAATATTTTACGATAAGTTTTTGAAAAAAGGGGGCGTTCTAGGTCTGAGGTTCATCGTTAATTGCATTGCACATTGCATGTCTTAATTATACTGGATACTATATTTATATATTTATATATATATACTCAAAAATGATGGTACATGGTTATAGCAAGCAATTTCGTAAAACCAAAATAATTATTTTTTTTTACAAAATGTTTATATTGCGGCAAATATGATCGAGTGCGCACATTAATTTGTTTGTTTTCTCAGCGCACCTCTGTAGAGTTGCACATCATAAAATTCCTGCTTTTTTTAAATACTTTTTTTTTATTGATTTTCCATAGTCATGGTACAATTTCTTCAAGCGCAAGCCAATATTCATAAAAAAACTAAAGCACACACACACCAAAGAGATTAAAATACAATAATAAGCTGATAATAAGACCTAAGACCTCTACACATCACAATCACAATGAAGAAAACTTTTACGAAAGTTTTTTTCGCGCGGTTTGGTGAGAAACAACTGCAAACAAAATAAAAGCGATATTATCAGGTGTTTTGTTTTGACGTTTGTGAGAGTTTGTGAAGTTAATCATAATTCATAAAAAGCTTATTAATTGGTGATTAATGCCAAAATTTTATTCAATCTGAATGAATATGTTTTATTAAGTGTCCGAGTAACATGTTAAATTATTACTTTAGGGTTTAGCCATCCAGAAGTTTATTTTTAAGTCTTCCATTAACACTGGTGCCGGTGGGCGTTGCTGATGGGCAAAATGGCACCACCTCCAATTGTGACTGGCATATCACCCAAAGAAGGACCACCGGGTACTCGGGTAACTGTGAGAGGAGAGAATTTTGGAACTGGACCAAAAGATCTAATAGGTATACATAAAATAATGATTGTGTAATGCTCGCTAATCTAGGTTACTGGGTGCCCTTTAAAACCCTACCTACTAAATTCTTCTTGTTTTATGCAAAACTAAACTTATTTGAGAATATTTCTCTTCTCTGCAGGTCTTCTGATTTGTGGATGTGATTGTCTTTTATCTGCTGAGTGGAAATCAAGCAATAAAATAATCGCGCGGTCTGGTCCAGGCAAAAGTAAAGGAGACATCATCGTTGCGACTAAGAGTGGAGGTGTAGGGACGTGTACTGTACAGTTTAGAGGTAAAACTGCGTTGTAATATCCCTTAAAGATTGATTTAATAAATTATCAATATGTATTCAAGGTTACTATGAGACTATTGGGCCCATGAAAGAGAGCGCAGTATGGGTTGAAGAAGCGCCTTTACAATCCCTCGTATGGGGACGTAGATCACTGTCACCTTCTGGATTTCAACAGCAAGATCCACTAGGTCTTTCTGTAGAAGCTGCAAGGTAAAGTTAATTATGCCAGACTACAAGTTTGAAAATTAATAAATTGAAATGTGTAAACAGTAAACCACTGCCTGAAGATGAATTGTCAGAGCTGTTTCCACCAGACAGCAGTGGTTCTCTTGGCTCGGAGATGTTTATGCCAGCACGGTTTCTACTGGAGAATCATCATGCGACAAGCTTTGATGACCTGCGAGCGGGTCTGGCGCACTTGCAACGTAAAGCTGGTGCTCATAAAGAGGGACAACTCTCATTTCTCAAGGTTTAACTCTTTTCCTAAATCATTATAATTCAGCTGCACCTTGATTTGCTAATCTTATACCTATTTTTGGTTGTGTAGGCTAATGTGGGAGCTGTTATGGATCAGCTAGATACACTCTGCTCTCTAAAAGAAAAATTTGAGGAAGATAAACAACAAAACGGCAAAGAACCAACCAAAGCTTTAGAATTAGCCATAGAAGGTACAGTACAGTAAATTATTATTATGATGATTCTTATTATTATTGTTTTTCATCCAGAACAACTGAACATTGCTGTTGTTATTTTCTCTAGTCACATTTAATTTATATTTTTTACGCTCATGAAGAAATTTTTTATTAAAATTTTTATGAGTTCAATGTTTTTGCATGTCTTTTATTTTTGAATGGTACAGATACAGGCATGTATTTTCTATGTTTATTTATTTTGTATTTATTTCTTTTCCTTGTACAGCTATAGTTCTTTTAAATTATTTTATTATATTTTCTAGTACAGTAGATTTGTCAATATTTTTGGTTGGTGAAATAATATATAAAAATATAGGGTGTCATATACATCATTCTAAATACTTTTTGATGCTCTTCTTGAGCAATGAATAACATTGCTCAGCATTGGACAAACATAGTTTTTGGCTATATTCTTTGGTTAATTAGCTATTTTTTGGTTATTATTATTTTTCTTGTATACTTGAGGTACTAATTCAACCTGTAAACAGCATCAATGCTCTCAAAAAAATTGGAAAGTATTTTTAAATTAGCAAAATGTGCCATTTCCTATACTGGCCAATGTTATTTAGTACTCACTTATGACATCGACTTTAACATGAATGGAACCACCCTATGTAATTATATATTAAATAATTCATAATGCTTTTTTCTTTTCCTTAATTTATCATGTTTGCATTGTGCTATTATGTTTTTTTGTAACTTACAATAGTACCCTTTTAAAAAGTTCCCTATCATTGACCTATATTTGACTTACTTTTGACGTAGCTTCAAGAGGCGAGGCGCTACGACTGTTCCAAGAGGTCTTGACACGCAGAGATAAAGCAGACGCAACTCGAAATGCACTGTCTGCAATGCAGAGAAATAAATTCCTCTTTAGTCTACCAAGCGCCATTGAACGCAACAGTCGTAAAGGAGATTATGACCTCATAGTCAATGATGTAGCAAGAGCCCAGTCTCTTTTTGGAGGCACAGATATTCCTGTAAGTCAAATAATAGTGATTTGGTTTGTATGATGAAATTAATTTTTGTTGATGTATTATTATTTTAGATTTTCCAACGAGTTTTTGCTGAAGTGGAACAAAGAATAAACTCACTCCGACTTCAATTACAAACTAAACTTACTTCTATGCCTATTCCATTAGAAGAACAGAAGAAATTAATTAGGTAAAGTCATATGTAAATTGTATTTCTACACCAGTTATTTATACAAGAGCAGAGATACTGTTTAATCACCTGTCTATGTATTGTAATAAAATATTCAAGAATTTAAATTATGTTTTCAGGAATCTAGTCAGCTTAGATGTGTCTGGCAACCCTGCATGGGAGGCCATTGAAGCTCGGCAGAAGTTCCTGTTGACATCACTTGCCAACTTGAGGGAGAAACACCTGGGACCAGAAACACCAGCCTCACCAGGTGATTTTCAATAAATAGTTTTTGGAATTTTCTTCTTAATTTTTATGTTGGCAATATATATATTTGTAATGGTAGTGTTGATATACATGTAATAACTAAAGGTATTTACTATATGATTGCAGCTAAAAAGGGACCAGCACCCACACCTCCTGCACCAACAAAAGCCAATACAAAAGCTAATAACTTCAACCAGCAAGCAGATTGGCAGGTAAATGTGAATTTTGAGTTTAGTATAAGTTGTTATACACATTAACCAGTATTTTAGAGCCCTGACCTGATTAATGTTATGTTGATAATGACACTACAGTACATGGTACTTAAAATTGCAGGGGGAGCCTCCACCACGTGTGCTGCTAGTTGAGGAAGCTGTGGAGGGAGTAATGTTACAGTTTCCTGAGCTATGGAGGTTAGGCCAGGCATACTTCAGTGGTGAGCTGCAAGCCAAAGTGCTGTCAGGACAACATGCACGCTTCAAGGTACCATCCTCACATTAACTTGAAGTGACTTCTTTGATCTCACGTAAGGTGTGCTTTCAGGACATGGTTTTGGAGGGAATAACATCGACAAGCTTGCTGATACGTGCAGCTCTTATCCCAAACCCAGTTCCTGCTCCTAGATCAGGGACTCACAGCCCAGCTAAGACATCTAACCCTACCTCTGAGCTGGGGCCATGGCTACCTCATTGTGTCACACAAGTGGTTGCCCTACATAGAAGCCTGGGCAGCTTAGATTTGCCTAACGAGGCTTTGACTTTAGTTGTCAATCTCATCCAAGAACTGAGGTTTGTTTTGTAGTAAAGACTCTCGCGACACAGCTAATTATGGTACTATTATGTTTAGGGTGCACTGCATGGCAGCTATTCTAAAACAGGCAACTGATCAGGTGAAACAGCTGTATCGTAGAGAGACATGGGTGTTGGAGTTGCCTCGACTTCTTCCCACTGCAGGTGTTGCAACAAAAAGTCTTGGAGGGAGTATTACCAGCTTGCCTGCATTATTTGAGGAGAAAGTAGCCGAAGCTGTGGCATTGCTCAGAGAGTCTGTGCTGGCCAGTGGGGAGCACAAGGAAGCTTCCTTACTCATCAACCCAGTAGCACACAGACAGTATGGTACTCAAGTGCAAGCCTTGTTGCTGGCTTTTACACAGGTAATTATTTTTGTATCAGAATAGCATATTGTTAAAATATTTGCAATCGTTACAAAACGATTAGTAATTGTAAAGTAGATAATAAAAAGCTGGTCCTGTCATGTAAATAAATAAATTAAATGATTGGCGGGGGGGGGGGGGGGGGGATAAAAAAAATAAAAAAATAAAAGGATAAATCCTCCTTTTGGAGGTGTTAGTAAAATACCATTTAGAATACACCCACCACCACCTATTACAATATGGTAATAATAATAACAAAGTTTATGCTTTAAAATCATCTGCTGTGAAGATGATTAAATTAAGTTTTGGGAAATTCTAGAACATTATCTTTGTGTTTTATTAGTTGTAGCTGTTAAAAATAGTCAACAATGGACTTGATACACTTAAGTTTTCTTACAATCCACAAAGGCGCAATCAATTTTGAATAATTATTTTGTCAGTGTATTGCACAACATTTGTTCACCGATATGATTTGTATTAATGTGAGTGTTTGTTCAGACCCTGGAGCAACTGGCTCTCAGCAAAGAGGTGCGCAACTCGAGCTCACTGTCACTGTCTCAGCTGGTCAGCAGTCCAGCGACACACATGTCTGCGTCCAGTGGAGGTCGAGAGAACTCGGTGGAGAACAGATTGTTGGTGACCCTGAGCAACTGCCTGCATGTTAGGGACAATGTGCTGCCTAACATCATGAAGAACCTCTCCACGCTCACTGGCAATCAGGAGACACCTCCACTTGCACTGGTGAGACAATCATCGATTGTTAACAACCTATTTTTTAAATTTTATTTTAATATAAAAATAATAATGTAAAGTAAATATTATGTCACATTGTTCAGAAATTGAAGGGGGGGGGGGAAGCGGGGGAGAGAGAAAGTGGAAGCCGGCAATATGATACAACATTTAATAATATCTTCATCATTTATCTAGAAATAAATACAAAGTATAAATAATATTTACTTTATTTATATACCTTGAGTTGTTGTAATTATGAATGATATATTGGAAATATATTTGCTCTGAAGTTAGAGGAAACAAGCTATACATTTCATGTTTCTTGATGTAAATTTTAGGCTCGAGAAGCTGCAGTGGCATCCCTAAATGCCCTAGACAAGTCCCTATGTGAAAGCTACTTGGAGAGCAAGACAGATCCCTTGGTGGGCACCATTGAGCCCTCCATGTACCTGGGTCACTTTGACTGGAACTCGTGGCCAGGACCTAGATCTGAGCAGGAGAGAGACATCAGACCGTACATCAAGGAGGTCCTTGCCAACCTCATAGCTGTTAACTCAGAGGTACAATCTCCTTATGTCTTCTCACTTCTAATGTATATTCAATGAATACGTCTGTATTTTATATAATTTCAAATTTTTGGGATCAAGATGAGCAAAAATATTGGTATGAAAATATACAGTAATTAAGAGTAAAGATAGATAATACTGTCTGTAGACAATAATATTTTTCTGAAAACATATTTCTAAACTGGATTTTTTATTTTTGACAGGATTGTAGATATTTATTTTGTTATATGTGCCGTATAATTAGCGTTAGGTATCATATTAATCTCGTTCCTACTTTTTATTATTTAATTTTTTTAATGAGTTTATTGAGTGATTGAAAAGTTTAATCAGTTACGTCAGTTTATAAATGCAAGCTCTGTGAGTGCAAGTTGGTCTAATATCTGTTACCATGCTACAGGTTCAGCGTGTGTGCCCAGGTCAGTGCAGGCGTGTTCTCGCACACATAGTGGAGATGGTTGCCGAGGAGATAGCACGCCTCATGTCGTGTGTGGCCAACTTCAGTGAGGAGAGCGCCATGCAGGCTCATGTGGACCTTGCACTGCTGAGAAGATCTCTGGACCACTACAGCACCCCCACTGCAAGGTATGAGACCTAAATACACATACATTATTCATGCCTCATCCTTCATTTTTTTTTTTTTTATCATTATTATTATTTAAATAAAGACATGTATTTACTTGTTAGTTATATCTAACCTTACCTTGTCTGCTTTTAGAGCATTCTTCAATGAAGCATTAGATGCAGTTCCTGTACTCAAAACACCAGCACAGAAAAAGTAAGTACAACAGTAACCATTTATTATTATTATTATTTTAGCTCACTTTTTTATCTTTGAAAAAAAAAAAAAAAAAAGTTACTTTTGCACCACATAATAATGAGGAAATAATTATCTTTGTGATGCAGTACTTGAAAAACACAAAGATAGATTGATAAAATTGGGCAATCAATTTTCCTGATCTATGTGCTTTTTCTATCAAATCTTTTTATCAATTATTTTGTATTATTGTGTTTGCAAGTAAAGCTTGCTTTGTACTTTTATTTAATTCTATTTTCAAGTGTATTGTATCTTTATAATAAAAGGCTTTATTTATTTATTATTTTATTTTGTTTGCTTGTCAAATTATAGCATTTGTATGATCAGAGTGCTAATGAAATAATATTTTTTAAATCGTAATAATTAAATGCAACACTAAAAGACACTCTGAAGTGGGGGTGTTTTATTGCCCCATTATTATTATGAGATTTGGTGAAATATTGCTCAAATATTATGTTTTAAAGGCGCAGAACATAAAAGTTGTTATTCTTAGAATTGCACGAATTTTATTTGGAATAAATTCTAATTTAAAACTAGTTTGATATATGGAGTATAACAACAATAAAAAGCAATAAAAAAAAGGTACTGGCTGAATTACTATCACTTAATTTGATCTGGTAATGTTAAACTTTGATTTTCAGATGCTTGGAACAGACATTGGTAGGGATTGAGGGCCGTATGAAGTTGCAGTTACTTTGCTTGGCTGCACCAACAAATGGTCCTGTGACCACACAAGCCTTATTGAGCTGAGAGCAAGAAGTTTCACTCACCTCGCTCGCCTACTGGGAGACCCCAGTGTAACAACAGTGATATATGTCACAATAAACAATCAGGTGATGATTACTATGTTCATTTTTTATACCAACTATATTTTTAACATTAAGAGATGACGGTGTGGTCTCAAAAGTTAATCAAAAAAATTGCTTAGTTTATATTGTGTTTGTGAAGTACATTTTTCTTGACTTTGTTTTGTCCAGTGGTTAGTAACATGAAGTTTGTGTAACATCATGTACAGTTTCAGACAAATGAAAGGTTACCATTTAAACATGTTGCTATTTTGGGTGCCTCAAATATTATGTGGCAACGATATTGTTGTGTCATATTCACGTGTTTTGATGCGTGCTCAGGTGTAGCGTTCTCTATCAGGTGAACTGCTTTAGCCAGCAAGCTAAACATGCCTCGTGATGCAAGTGAAAATGACATAATAATATAGTTTCTACTTAAAGTTAGAAGCGTGCAAAAAAGCAGTAAGTTTAAATGGTTACCTTTCATTTGTCTGAAACTGTACACCTTTGGACAAAAGTTCCCGAACGGGGCAGTGGCGGCTGCTGCGTTTAAAGTTAAATTAAAAGGTGGTTGCAGGTTGCCTATACAAATTGTTTGGAAACTTTTGTCCAGGGGTGTACAATCATTTCTTGGTGGAAAAAAAAATATATATACAGTGCTGCACAAAAACAAGTCATGTAATGTAACCTTTACTTTAATTATAATTATTTTCTTTGTTATAAATATATATAAATAAAATATTATAGTTGTGGCGTGTTTTTAAACTTCTTGCAGTGTTGAACTGCATTAAGTACTGCCTGGAAAATATATCGCTTTATGCTTCCTTTGTACTTGTGTTCTATACAATTTAATGGATGTGCTGTGAGCAGCATTCCTCAGACCAAATATGGTAGACTGTTGTTGTCATTTTATTTCCTTGAAACTGTAATAATTTTTAAATAAGGAAATTCTCAAACAATATGTATAAAAAAAAAGTGCTGTGTATAAATAGAAAATATATTATAGTAAAACGAATTTAGTTATTTATGCTAGAAATATGTAAATAATACAGAGTAATAAAATAATATATTAATCATGTTTTGTACAATGTAATATATAAAAATGATGTACCTTATTATTTAAAATTTTACATTGTAAAGTTTTATGTTATTATATACAATTAATAGCTGGTGCTCATGGGATGGTTTCAAAAAAAAAAAATATATATATAAAAACTTAGATGATGGTATGCCTTATATAATGAAGATAATACTGATTCCAGTGCTCATTTTATGTGCAAAGATAATATAGTATTTGAGAGGATAAAATTATAAAATTTTGTAAACTATGCAAGCAAATGCTTACATATCCTTGCCTCTTGTAACGATACAAACTGATGACAGCAATAAAAGCTTTAGCAAAAGCAAATTAAAAAAAAAAAAAAATTAATGGAACTAATTGATGTCTCTATATGATAATATGTAAGTTTTAATAATTATTTGGATGTCATGAAAAAAAAGTATTAATTTTTGGTGACTGCAAAGAATTTAATATTATAAAAAGCTTCATACATATTACCATATATATATTTAAAAAAGTTAATAAAATGAATAATAGTTTATATATAGGACTTTCACAGTAAATAATAATAATAAAATGTCACTAAAATATTGATTCAAATAAATTATTGTTAGCTTGCATTGTATATTCTGAAGATGTTACATTTATTAATAAAATGTTACAGAAAAAAGAAAGTTGAGTTTTTGTATTTGATTTTTATGGCATATATCCGATTTATTTGAATATTAGATTTTATTTACAGTGTTGTGTGCATGTTATTCTTATAGTAATTCATATAAAATATCACTTGTTATGGGGTGGTGTCTTGAATTAAGAAACGATTAATTGATTATGTTATGTATATAATAGTCGGGTGTTAAAGAGTTTGTAGCTGGCACAAATAACTTTTGACGTACTTATTTCTTAGGCGCAATAATGGCTTCTAGTTGAGTCTGGAATAAGACAATGTATAAATAAAATGTACACATGATGACTCAGTTGACATTAGATTTACCTTAAGCTGCTGGTTGGCTTTCTTGTATGAGAGTACCTCCTCGCGATGTTTCTTCTCCTCGGCGTCATGTTTCTCACGCCAGCGCTGCTGCGCACGTTCATTCCGCGCTCGCTCCTCTGATAGTTCATGCTCCAGGGCGCGAATTTGGTCTCTTAAGGCACCCACAGTCTCTTCTAAGTCCGCTTGACCCTGAGCGCTAGCCAGGGCTTTGCGAATGCCAAAAGCTATTGCACTCTCGTATAATCGGCAATACGTGTCGAGGGTCATATGAAGCTCGTTTCTTACGCGCGCAAGAAGTAAACCAGCTTCAGCGCAATTGATTGTAGTCTGTCGTATCAGTTCATCTAACCGTGACCAAAAATGCAAATTAGGAGTACATTTATGAAAGCTTCTATACACGTGAGTTTTTTTTCTTCCTTTCTAGCTCTTCTAATTAATTATGAAGAAATGAATACGAACAAGTGATATTAATTCTAAAATTTCAACTCAAAAGAAACAGAAACTGCTATTTCTATAAAAAAGTGAATGATAAAAAAATATAGTAGTTGATAATTATTCATGTCTATACAAGAGCGATACATATTATGGCGATATTGCTGAGTATATTATTGTTTTACTCTTACCAAATATCTGCGAGTAAAGTTCTCTCCGCACAGGACAAATACCAGTTTCACGTGCATGTCTTTGGTTCAGACGCATATCAAACTCTTCTGCTAAGTTTTGAACCTTTTCTCGAGTTGCTGGATTTGATGAAACCTGAACAAAATTATAATAAAATAACATCAAAATTTTATTATTAATTATTATTGTTATTAATTAATATTATAGTTCGGCTTTTTTCTTTGAACTTTATATTATACATATATATAGGAAACACTGATTACCCTTTGCAACCAAAGCTGCCCATCTTGCTCCCACTGTCGCGGAGGAAGGATGGCGTGAAGAACTTCGCTGTCGGCAGTGTCAGTGGTTGTCAGTTCCGCGGCACTCGTCTCCTTGCTCGCACCTGCAGTCAACTAAAAATTACACATTTGGATGTGAGTTTTTTTTTTTTTTTTTGTTTTTTTTGCATGAATATATACTACTAAGGATCCAAATTATCTACCTTACGATTCAGCATCACGAGCAGAGTTAAGAAAATACTGTGTAAAATCTAATAATACCGCGGTATAAAGTAACTCTCTCATGCAACATTATTTTAAAAATAAATCAATAAAATCGGCATTTATTATTATATTACTAATAAAAATCTAGTTCTTAAAAATAATAATAAAAATAATAATTCTTTCATAGACTAAAAACAATAAAATTTGTTATGAAAACATGAAATCATGCATGTCCAGCCGTGGCACAGCTTTAGAACCACGCAACACTTCTGATTGGCGTATAAGGAAATTGTTAAATCATATATTAATGCGTGTAACTTACCAACACAGGATTATCATATTCAACCAACGAATCTGGTTGTTGCTTCCAAGATTCAGCCATAATTTAATTAAATAATTAGTATGTTAAATATTTTGACTTGCTTTAGTCGGTGATAATGTAAGATGTAAAGAGAAGTCGAGTGTTGACTTGTGAAGTGTTTATGCGTTGCCATGACATTGCAATCATCGTCAATATCACACTGCCGCTCGAGACGGTCGATCTGCCAGAGCAGAGTATAGTTTCATATCAGATTGATTTGTGTAAAGCATATTATATCTATTTGAATATAAATTTGCCTTTGATTTGACATTTATGTAAAGATTTTTATAAATAAACTACATTAAAAAAAAAAAAAAAGCAAATATATTATATTATATAAAACATGTTAGCCCCTTGAATTTATACATCCCGTCACACCCCTACGCTTAAAAGGTTGCGGAACTTTTAGGCGCTCAATTCAATTTTTTTGGCGCATCGTATATAATTAAATATAATAGTGTTTTTTAATGTCAATTTTAATTAAAATTATTATAATCAAATGTTAAAATTGTATTGTAAGTAGCTCCATCTGAAGCGATATATAGAAACTATGAGCGAAGTGAGCGGCAAATAACATTGCGGTGAAAAAAAAGTGTTTTGGTAGTGGTGGTAGCAACCAGCAGGCGGCTTGGCAGCGATCTATTTTCAGCATGACATTTCTTATACGACGAGTGTTCATTTAGATGAGATGCTTTACTCAGTTGAATAGATAAAAGAATACGAGAACAGAAGAAAAAGAAAAGAATAAATCAAGCTAGACAAAGTGGCGACCCAAGGAGAGTAAGTAAAATTAAATGACATATTTAATATGATTGCATGACTAGACGAATCGATTTTATTGCGTTCTCCGTCTCATCGACCTCACTTTGGAGAACAAACATGAAACATGTTTTTTTATATATTTTTTTGTTACTGTTTGCCTAACAATATTGTTAAGAAACTAAAATAATTGCAATCAAAATAATAATATCTATTTTAATTTTAATGCATGACATACTTTCAAATTGTTTTTGTTGATAACGTAAATAGGAGAAATTAGATCACAAATTTCATAAATTTTATTCTTATCATGTATTATATATGAGTGCGTGAACGTGAATTATTCTAAAATTTTAGCGAATATAAGATAAAAATATTTTTTGTTTTAATTTTCTATGCTGTGTAGTTTACGTATTTTTGAATTCAATTTTTACTGCGTATATTTCTTGACCGAAACTAAATAGCTTTTAAAGTTTATATATAGCAAGTTCTGTTCTGCACTGTTGCATTTATATTGTTATAATTTTTGTTGTTATGTATATGAATAATGTTATGCGGCAGGTACATATACTTGAATAAAAACTCAAATAACAAAAAACGGTAGCCAAGCCAGCCATCAGTACATTATACGAGTGAAGACCAAATAATCGACAAGGGCGTATCCAAATTTATATATAAAAAAAACATTATAACCGCGCTGCATCGCTCTACAGATACGCCTAATGGGTGCAAATCAATCAAACATGACTCAAGATGAGCTAGTACCAGAGAAAGTACCACCTAAAATTCCTCGACTTTATATGAGGTAATAATTGAAGAGAAAGTAAAAACAGCAGCTCGTGCATATTGATTGATTGAATAAAGCGCGCACATCTTCTTACTACAATGCTGGTGCATCTCTGCGGGCTTTTTCCTTTTGAATGAAATTGTTGCAATGATTTCCAGTCTATACTTTCTATGCTTATTACATTATATATCTAAATTGAAAACTGTACTGTCAGTATTATGCAGGTATGGCAATCAATGCTTAAATACTGCAGAAAAAAAATTATATGAATTAAATGAGGGTCAAAGTAATTTTTTGTCCTCTGTCTCCTTAATGCAGAGGGACGAAAGGGAGGGCGTTAATTTTGACCGACGTCAAAGTAACCTTTGGTGCAGAATGTGTTAAGCAGAGCGTGTTGCATGGCGGTTTGTTGATTAATGTCGCGTTCTATACCCAATCACCTGACAAGGTTATCTGCACACCAGTGACGTCACAATGACGACACCTACAACGAGCAGTACCTGCCTATACCTTTTGCTGTTAGCTCACGCTCGATTGAAGCTCAAATTCAATATATTTGGGTCTTAATAAACATGGAAAAAATATGACGTTCTAGCTTTTCATGCCATGCAATTCATTGAAATTCTGCACGATCGTGAATGACATGAATTTTATTTCCATCTAACTTTCTATCGCTGTATTCTTTTTAGTTTAATATATATATATTTTTTGTCTATACCATCTCTTATAGTCTCTTTCTCTTCCGGTTCCCCTCTTTTTTTTTATCTTAAAGTATATTAATACAAAATTAAAGTAAAAAATATGTTTTTTTATTTTAAGTTTGAACGACAAAACTTTTAGAACACATCTTAGTTGTTTTTTTTAATTCATCCTTAATACTACTTTTACTAAATATATTTTTTTACATATATACACTCGCTCTTTACGTTTTCATTTATTTTGCGCAAAGAGATTGTTTTCATATAATTAATACTTATCTGATAAACACATATTAACATTTAAAGAGATGTAAACTTTTTTTATAATAAAAATAATTATAACTTTCTTTTCGAATGTATAATGATAAGATGATACGCCAATAACATAAACACGAGGAGATGGTTCATGGTAAATTTCAAACTTTCTCTTTCTCACCCTCCCTTTAGATACATAAAGTGTTAGCAATTTTACATTCGCAGCCTGGCATGCGGTGTGTGTATGCTTTATTTTGTTGTTGGAGTTTGGAATGACGCAATGATTATATTTTCGCAGACGTGATGTAAAAAAAAAAAAAAAAAAAAAAAAAAAACTCTGTAGAGTCTCGTTTTTTAATTTATTTGAATCATACAGAACAGAGTACATAAAATATTAAATACAAAGGAATAAAAATTAATGCTTTTGCATTTGATCAAGCGTGAAATGAAAGAAATGACAATTTTACAGCTTACGTAATATATTTTCGGCATGCAGAATATTATATTTATACGTGTAGTGTAGATATAACAAAAAGTCAAGTGGTTTCCTGCTTTTTCATTTTGAATTGCTATAAAAGTAAACATTGTTAAATATGATATTAATGAATGATTTGCAATGTTACAGCGTGGTGCGTAAGCGCACCCTCAAAATTTCCGTATATGATTACCCGGAGCACCTCAACCCCTTCCGTGAGGAGGAGGAGATTGAACGTCGTGCGGCACAGGCGGCCCTTGAAGGACGAACCTCCAGGTGAGTGCACGTCCCTTAGTTCTCCATATTGCAGGACAAGCGAGATCTTAATCCAGGTTTCAGGGTCTTTGTAAATAGTCATATCAATAATTCTCGTTTTATTCATTAGAGCGAAATGAAGAACTATATTAAAACATCTCAAATTAACTCCAATGCGTATATACTTATAGACATACTATGATAATATTTTAACATTTAAATCCAGCATGTATTTTGCTTATAAGAATATGATAACATTGGAAAATTTAGCGTAATTTTTAATGAATGTCATGGTTAAATAATTTAATCAAAAATCGTGTGTGCACATTATACAGAATATAATATAAATTATATTAAACGTATACATTATATAGATCTGATAGTTATATCAACTATTCAATTTTTGCTTGTTAATATACCATACTGAGTGAGCCTATTTATTGATTTATTTATTCAATGTAATTGGCAATAACTGACAATCAGACAATTTATATGTAATGTATCGCGCATCCTTATATATTTATGATGGTCTCCACTCCACAATCATATACTTGAAGTAATATATCATATACGATCACATTAATGTAATAATAAAATTAAAATTTATAATATTTTTTTTGCGACCGATGTTGTCATTAAGTTTTGTATAGCCACAGTATAAGATCATCATTAATTCAGTTGATGCTTAATTCATTCTCTCTCTCTCTCTCTCTCTCTCTCTCTAACAAACAAAAAACAAGACGAGTTAAAATTTTCTAATTTAACTGTTAAGAATAGATAGTTTTAAATTTAGTTAAAGGTGTATAGAGTTGACGTTAATTTTTTTTATATATACAAAATACAAAAATAAACATTTACAAAGATATATCACAGGAAAATCTAGAAATGTAATTCTCTAGTTAGTTATATTATTATTATTTTTTATTTGTAGCAGGCAGCAGTAAGAACAGCATTATTCTATTTAAAGTAGTGAGTATAGGGCAATTTTCCAATTCTTGTATCTATCTGTACATGGTTTGCGATCTTATATTTGAGTTCGAAACTCGGCTAGCTGTGGTTTGTCTGCGGTCACCGTCGATGGTATCATGCCGCAAACTCGCGGATTGCTTTGCAACATCAATACTCCAACAACTCGCTCCGCACACCCCCACCCTCGTGCACCCTTATAGCAATCAGCCACATAAAACACAAGGTCACAAAACCACGCTTGTCATAAAACGCGGAAATTCTAGAATTTCAAGATGATGATGGAGACATATAAATATTGCATTCTCTTCTTATTCCCTCATTTTGTATTCAATCAATAAAAATTATTTGCAAATATATGTAATTTTATGCCTAATACTCTCTGCATGGCTCATATATATCGCTTACAACATGGTGAAATAATTTAATCGCAGGTGTAATCGTATAATAGCTAGACTTGCTGTATATACATAAACAATAACAAAAGCTATATACACACTCACCACTTTGGCTCTATCAGTGAATACCCAATCAACACATAATGTTCAACATGTCAATAGCACTTATATACATAATTAAAAGGTGTGTTACAAAGATGTCATTGAAATCAACTAAACAAAGGTTGAAACTATATATATAATAGTTTTCAGTTTTTATGTAATTCTCATCTCAAAGCTATATAGGTTTTTGTAACTTGTCGGGTGCGGGAATATTGGCACGATTTCAGAGCAAACCCATGGTCCAGTCGATCGTCGAGAGATTCACTTTGGCGAGAGGCCCAGTCGTATTGTACGAGCAGAGACTGCCCCAACCTTGACACTATCGACATTTTATCCCGTGCAAAATTGCATTATCTATATGCTATACGTCAAGAAAAAGGAAAAGCATATTATTATTATATCTCTGAATATAAAACGTGTAAAAATAGACGCAGACCTGCGTTTCCTGTGCATACACTATTTATTTAGAATAATGCGTTTGTTATTTTAGTTCTGTAGTCTTGGTTTGTGTCAACGAGCGCATTCGAGTCGTTATTTTGTGACGTAAATATATGTTAATTAGAGGCACCAAACACAAAAGCCATTAACTCACATATACGTATTACGTATAATTGATATGACGTGTTTTAATATATAGAATTTTATATATTATTTGTTTCTATATAAAATAAATTTCATTAGTTTCTTTGGCTTAAATATTAAAATAAAGCCATAATACTAAATCATTTTTGCATTATTTTCCGCTTATTACACAGCAGACCAAGCGCAAAATTGAACTCGTGTTCTAACAATGTGTACCGTTTTTTTTAATACTTTATTAGAGGTTTTGAAGAATACATTCGCGCATTACCTTTTTGAAACAAAAATTAGGCGTCATATTAATTGAGTTAAAATAAATATAATTATATAACATATTGATCTAAAAAAATAACTTTATTTCACATCAGTGAATTTACTGTTACAGGAAGAGCATTATTATTACTTGAGATGGCATTGCTAATTATATAATTTTTTTTTGTTCTCTCCCAAATATATTTCTGCAGTGCGGTTGCAAAAGTTAATGAAATCGTGACGCGATAGCCTTTAAAAAGGACAATCGATGTAATTGAATATTGTCACGTATATAATGTGCCGTTCCGTACATTTATTTTGAGTTTTGACACCTCTACGTCCACAGCCACATCAAATTGCTTTAGCATAATTGTTATTTCAAGTATAAAACATAATATAAAGATATGATGAAAATTTAGTTTTTATCCAGAGTTTAAGTTAACAAATTTGATGATTATTGTATAAGTCATTTTAAAATTGTATTAAAGTTGTTCTATTTGTTATCTTTTTTATTTGCTGTAGTAAAATTGTAGGACAAATATTTTGTTTATAAGTGAGTATCAGCATAAACATTGAATTTAGAATATATATATACTCTAAATTTAATGGTATACATATTATCATGTATTTATACTATGGCATCAGCTACTGTTGAGTATATTTTTGTATGGTCTTATCGTTTTTGTAATATTTTCTTTAAAAAAATAAAAATAAACTTTTTTCTCCCATCATCATTATTGATCTATTATAAACACTTTTTGTTCTGTACACCACAATCACTTAACTTAATTTGGCAAAAAAATATAAAACAACGGTAAAGTAAATTAACAAAAACGTTGCAGTATTTTTAAACAGTTAAGAATTTGAACTTTTTTTTTTGTTGCTAATACTGCGGCAATAAAATTAATAATAGAATGAACTTTTATGATTCACTATTATTAATTTTTTCATTACGTTTCAGATGTCATCTTTTACCAATGAGTCCCTATTCTACATTGAGTCGATCCCCAAAACCACGGCTCGATCTTTCTCCCACCTCAAGTGGTGCATCAACTCCAGGTAAGCCTTTTTTTATCAAATATATTTTTAGAAAAAAAAAGTTCTGATTTACTTAGGTGACAATAAACATCAATATGGATAAATTTAATGGCCGGTAATTACACCTTACACCGCACGCGTTCTTTTATTAGTGTCTCTATGTCATGGGTTGGTTAGGCGAGCAGAGGGTCGCTATTCTTAGCCGGGTAGCCACGAGCACACATAGCCTTGCGTCGATCTTCAATGCCACCCCCCGGCTCGCCCCTGCCCCTTCCCTTTACCTGTCTCTACTGATGGATGTATAAACGATTTCTATAAAAACCATTTGTTATGATTGACTTCTCTACTATAACTTATCAGTCACACTTCAACCAAAAAATATGCAAAAATATTTATTTATTCAGTAAAAATAAAAATTTAACATATAATTTTTTTTATGACTTAAAGTTTCTAATTCATAATAATTAAAAATATAAAAATTACGAGAGTTAATTATTTAAACATTTTTTAAAAGCTTTAAAACTTATTATATAGTATATTTTATACAATTATAATTATCTTATACATTTATATACTCAAATAAAACTTCAATCTCAATATTATTATATTAGAAAATTTTATTGGCCGTTTTGGTATACAGTAGTTCTCACATTAATAGCATTCTGGTGTCTTTATACGTCAAAATAAAGTCTATAAAAGATTATGTACTGAATATAACAGTATATCTTGTGGAAATCAATATTATTCTAATACTGAATCACTTTATTGTTTATTGGTATAGTGACAGTGACGACGCACAAGTTGCTTACTTATCCTCCTGACCTCATTAACAAGACTGAATTATAATACAAATGTGACTCTTATATAAAGTCTGTTTTGAAGAGCTAAATAATTAATTTTTGAACTTTGTGCACTTGAGTAAATCCGGATTAAGTTTATGCTATATTATGCAGACGAGCGCAGGTCAAAGTATACGATAAAGATATTGCGTTCGTTTATTACGTCAAATTGCACTTTACAACAGCTTATTAATATTAATTGGAAAAAAATATATAGAATATAAGAATATAGTAATTTTATCACTCGTTTTTGCAGATCTACTATTTGTATGTATCTATAGTGTTTCCATAACCACTTTCGTGGAATTATATTATATTAATTAACATTCTTGTATTATTTGAATTATATATAACAACAATTTTTTTATACGATGTTTTGAAAGAGGATAAAAAAAATTAGCAGCAAAAACAAAAAAAATACAAAAAAAAAATAATAAAAGGCGTCATAAGTAAATAAGTTAATATAAGCAGCACATCTCATTTCTATGCAGCTGCTACATTTCATATTAATAATATGGCCTTATATACTTATTTAGTATCACGTTACCCTCATCTTGCTTGCAAAAGACTATAATTCTTAATCAGCACTCCAGTTTTTCAACTCGTAATATAGCAATTTGCTCGATGTGCATCAACCCGCCTTAATTTCTTAACCAAAATTCATCTATATAGACTTGACAACTCAAAGAGTCCTTTTAACTTTCTTTTGTTTTTTAAATCTGATTTTTTTTTTAGACTTACAAACTGAAGATGAAGAAAATGAAAAGGTTGAATCTGAGGAAATTATAACTACTGCAGAAATTACGACTGATAACAATTAATATTATCGCGTTTATGACAAAATATTAATATATCCATCTAATATAATATGCAATATAATTGTAATAAAATATTGTTAATATAATAATACATTTTTATCATATTGCAGTAACACTTCCGCAATAAATAATTTGATAAATAATTATACTTTTTATAAAATGAATAGATTATTGAAATGGATGACAATGATATGACCTTCAACTTTGAAATATATAATAAATATAATATAGTTAATAGTTTCCGTTCTGAAACGCGTGATGCAATTTAATTCCAATTTTAAATGTTTTACATCACCTCTGTATACAATTTTATATCACTGAACTAAAATGTGAAAACTCGCTTGCTTACGTTTTTATGTTTTATCACATTTTGTCAACAAATATACGTATTATTGATTTTAACTTCAAATTTATCAAACGCTTTCACTAAACTTCAAAACATTTTGTTTTGTGCAATATTTTTTAAGTATTTCTTGTTACAAGTCTTCGTTCTATATTACATTTTTTTAAGTTCAAAGAGATTACAATTAACATCAAGTGTTCATTGCTCTAATTGGAACAATAAAAATAAAATTAACAAAAACATGTTTCTTTTTGTCTTTTTGTGCAAATAGATGTTCTAAACTAACATAATATTTTATCTTTGAAAGCAACAATCAAGCATAAAAATACAGTATATTATTATAATCTAAATTTTAGCTTAAACGAGTTTACACCTTTTCTAATATATTATATACATATATCTATTACTTAATATTTTATGTTTTGTTAATTAACATTCGAACTGCATGTAATTCTTGATTTTATAAAAGAAAACAAAATGCTTGTAGGGAAAAAAAATATTGGTATCTATTTCACCAAGGTTTATAAAATATAATACAGTTGCTATATATAAATCTTGATATATTTTGAAACATCTATCTGCCCCTAAATGTATTAGAAAGCTTAAATAGCCTTTTATACATTTACATAAATATAGAGAATAAGTTGATATATTTTTATGTTATTATCAATATAAAGAAACATAACTTAATTAAATATATTATATTTTATTACAATAAATATAAATTGATGAGAAATAGTGTTAGCATTCTTCACACTGATTGTATAAAATTATTGAAATGCGCGAGGAGGGTATTATTGGATTCAATGACCTACTGCGGAGTCATAATATCAAACAATGACACTTTATGGTGCGATTGTATACGTATAATACGTACTGTACGTATGCATATCACGTGGAAGTATTGTCGATGTCCAAGCGTGACCCACGCCTTCTGCTGAGGGCCGCCCCCGCTGAGCAAGGCGACATCAATCAACCCCTCAACATCACTACATCCTTTGGGTAATATCACCATAAGCAAGGATATGAGCTACACTTTTGCGCATTTATTTCGCAATGTATATATTATGCGAATGAAGCTCGTCAATTTGCATTTTTCATGTTAAGCAGGATGAATATAGACTTGTATTCATTAATAATTGCATGGATAATGAACGTTGTATAACACTCTCTATGTGTATTAAACTATTATGACCTCATATAAAAGCCAATGTATATATGAAATTACGAGTTAAAATAAATATATAGCTCTTTATTCTGGGCTATCTAAAGTATTATGAGGATTTTAAATTAATTGCGTTTTACTGAATTACGGTCTTTGCTCCCTTGAAGCATCTGTACATTTGATTGTTACACAATGATGAAAGCTATATGGAAAAGTTTGATTTTTAGTTCTCAATTATACGACCAGCTGCCGTATACTGTACAGTACTATAATATGTATTATTTTATACAGTACTTCGTGTATATATGACGTGTTGCATTATAATCGACGCTCTTGTCCAATTGTTATCCTGGATCATTTCCGCCGCTCAACAATAAATCAAAATAAAAAGCAAGCTATCTGCTTGAGCCTTTTGATGTTATTAATCGTGCTTCTATGTGCGCTCTGATGCTCCTGCACTGAACTTAATTTTTATTTCATATTGGAATAAAGTGTAGAAAACAGTTATACTTGCTAGAGAAAAAAAAATTACTTGGTAGTAGTACTACTACCAAGTAATTTGGTATACTACCATAATTAAAATTTAAAAGATATAAATGGAACAAAAATAAAATAAGCCAAACAATAGTAAATAGAAAAAATAAACCTTATATAATAACTGTTTATGTATAAGAAAGCTTTGAATTAAATATATTCATGTAAAAACTTCAAAGAAAAATATATATACATACATCATGTGTTATAGAAATTTTGCTATAATATGTATATATTATTTTTTATGAACTACACTAAACTTTAAAAAAAAAAAAAAAAAAAAAAAAAAGATGAAACAGTTTTTTGGGAATTTAAAGCACTATTTTGTATTATTGTTCTTAAAAAAAAATTTCCTCAATTTACTTTTATTTGTAAAAAAATTGCCTTCGACATTTATATTTAAAATGTGTTTGCAAAAGCTTGCTTTGAAATGGCTTGACATTTTATTTTGCTTTTATGCTGCAGGCAGAAATAGAAAATAATATGTTTTTATTATAATATACTAAAATTAGTTTTATTTTGCAGTGAACGGCACCTTGCGACGTCGCATGAAACGGCGAGCACCTCTTCCTCCCCCACTGAGCGGAGCAACCACACCTACATCGGTGTCTCCAGTTTATACCCCGCGATCTCGCCCCGCCACCCCACCCTCTGTGTCTGCAACCCCGCCAGAATCTCCTGTCAAACAGTCTACCCCACAAGAGGACGAGCCCAAGCTACCTTCTGATTTCCAAGAACCCGCCGCGCCAACCAGTCAAGCGGTAATGTCATTGAACATTGTTCTGTTTTCTCTTATCTCAATTGTATGGTGGAGAAAATGTTGTCAAATTCAGGTAGTGAGTAAAATATTTGGGAATCAATATGAAAAGCAAAAGAATAACAATAGACTACGGTATATAAAGCCTGCTTGTGGTCATCCAGTGAAAAATAAAAATACTTTTATGAACATCAATAATAATAAAAATGAAAAGGCAGTCAATATGAAAAAAAAAAATGCACAAGGGCTAGAAATCTAGAATATATCACGATTTTCATGATCATTTTTAAGTCTTATTACTATTTTCTTTAGATATAATTTTAGAATGACAGTATAGAATTAAAATATTTATTAAAAATTGTTAGGGAACCTGTATTATATAATATATAGAAAAAAGAAAAGAAAAAGAAATTAATTCCACCGTACCCGTAAATCATTATAAACTTTAAATAATCGCAATAATAAATATATAAATTATATTAGCTCGATACTTAATTATGATGAAATATAAAAAGTAATTCTAATTTCAATTCATTTATTATTATTAGTCGTTACAGTTAAAATTATCTATATATATATAATATATTATAGGGTCGCCTTAATGGGGATTGATGAACTTTTCTTTATTATCATAGTTTATTGATTTTTATGCATTTTATATATTTGTATACACATTGAACGTTATTAATCTTGTGTTTAAAAAAAATATTAATTTTTAAAATTAAAGCCAATAAAGCTGTAAGATATGTAGCACAAAATGCAAGGTGGTTTAACGATACGGTCAAGCAGTTTTCACGGCTGATACATTTACTATGTAATATTATATTATTTTGGTTTTATTTTAATATTGAGCAAAAATTGTTTTCTATATATATAAGGATATTCAAATTCTCGAAGTGAAACATAATAAACCTAAATATTTTATAATTAAGATTGTAAATTTTCATATATATTCAGTCTAAAATGCTTGTTAAAAAAATACCATATAAAAGTCTCAGTTTTATAACCATGCATATATATAATATAATGTGTATATAATATATATGTTATATAACAATCTATATAAACTCAAACAAACTATATTTATGTATAATAAAATAAACAATGACTTTTAAGTGTGAATGGAAATCTTACAGTCTCTCTTTTTATTTTTTTCAGAGAGAAATTAACATAGAACGCTTTCTAATCGATTAATCCAAATTTTTTCATATATGACATTAATTTTTTAAACCATAAATAAGTTTTTAATTATAAGCAAGGATACAAGACGTGCATTTTCCATTATAAATCATTACGAACACGTACGTATACGTAAACCACTTTTGAATATATTTCGTGTATATTTATTGTATCGTGAGTTGATTTTGTATTATTACATTGTGTCATTTTTTTTTATTATTATTATTTTTTTTAAATATGATAACCATTTAATAAGATCTGTCTTGTATCTGTGAAATTAGAGGGGTAATTTTTGACTTTTTTTTTGTTCATAAAAAATTCAACACACTTTATAGATTGTATACATTATACTTAAAAAGGTCAACATTTGTTTATTTTTGATTTTTTAATATTTTTATTGTTAATACAATATATTACATTTTTGACGATGATATTGTAAATTTTCTAAAAATAATATTATATTGGGTAGTTTTATATTTATATATCTATATGGTAATACGAATCAGAAATAATTTGAGTAACAATTATATGCAATGAAATTATTATATAAACAAAGATTAGATAATTGAGATTATTTTTAACAGACTTATTAAGCTATATGAACATAGTTGAGTGGTTTTGTGAATAATAAAATTTGCATGGGCTCTATAAGTTGCAAACCAAAGTTAAATTGATATTTTAATTGTTCTGCAACAATGTTAAAAAATTAACTGAGGCATAAAGGTAGCAACTTACGGTGGTACAAGTTTCAGCAGAATTAAAAGTCCAAAATTGCCCCTAACTCCCCTATATAATGAAGTTATTGAATGGAAAGATGTGTTATTTATTGACGCGTTATTTTGTAGTGTTATTTTGTGTTATATATCTGAGATATTTGGACCTAGCTTGCCACTGCAATTGCATATTTTTATATGTACTATTTGTACGTATATGTACAGCATGTGGCATGCAACACGGGAAATATTCTTGATTTACTGAGGGATATTTTCGTCTCACTATAACATCGGACGCACCCCTTTTTCCGGCTCATTGTGATCGGATAAACTAAAACAACATTGCTAGGTCATTTAATATAATATTGAAGTTAATGTTGTGTGAATTTTATACTTATTAGAAATTACAAGTACTAAAAAAAAAAATGACAGGGTGCTTTCAGTGTGATAGATATTGTCTATGGATGTGAGTGAGACAAAAAGATCGAACAGTCGGTAGAGGTATATATTTGACCTTTTTTTATACCTGATTTTTTTTACTGAGAAAAATGTTTTATTGCAGGAAACCGTGGATAAAGTGGAGACACAACCAGAAGCAGTGCCTATTTCGAATGTCAACGGTGAGGTAGCAAGAGATTCAGACATCGACGAAACAGTAACTAGAGAGCATGAGCCGCGAGAGTCACCCCTCACTGAAACAGACATCATTATCTGTGCTGAGATGCCGAGAGTTCCAGATGTTGAGGACACAAATACCACCCTCCCTAGAGAACATGATCCTCCAGAAACACCGCCTACAGCCGACACGAGTGTTCATGGAGAGATACCGAGAGATTCAGATGCTAGTGACACAACAACCACCGTCCCTAGGGAGCATGACCCTCCAGAAACTCCAGACGTGACTTCAACAACGCAAGAAGCAAAAGAAGAAATTGAAAGACTGAACACAGAGAGGCCTGCAGAAGAAATAACGAGTGAAATAAATAACATAGACATAGAAAACAATAATTCAAAGAATATTTTAGTAGAAACTAACCCTAAAATAGAAGAAAATGATGAAATAAATACTAAGTCAAATTTAGAAATTAAAGATAAAAATAATGAGGTAGAATCTCAGATAGAAATAAATGAAACTAAAGATGATGTTACAATAAATGAAAATAATATTATTAAAACAGATGAAGCATTTCAAGATAATAATATATTAGAAGAGTCAAATAATATAAAAAATTGTGTAGAAGAAAGAGAGAAAATATTAACTTCTTCAGAGGAACGTGAATTGCCTTACATTGATCAAGATTCTACCTCAAAATCTGAAGTAACACAAAATGATACTGAAACTATTTCCAATGGTCACTCTCACTGTCTTGAAGATGAGATCAAACTCAATGGACACGATGAGATAGAATCTCTCGTCACAGATGCTGAAACTACAGGACTGGCTCCATCACCATTGCCCAGACGAAGCAAGAGTCCTAAGCCAACGTCACAAAATGAGGACTCACAACCAAGAAAATTTTCTCCTCCTATTAAACCCTCACAAGATAAATACGCAAAACAAGTTTCTCATTATGAAATAAAAATTACAGATATTACTGATGTTTAAATATTAAAATATTTAATTAAAGTTGAATGATTATATGCTTATATAAAGACAAATCAAATGAATAAAATTTGTGTAAAATATATTAATTTAAGAAATATGGAAAAGTTATCACGGCGCCTTGCTTTAATTAAGTCTTTTATTGTATATTTTGTTTGTTAATAAATAAATCAAGAAATCCATTATTTATAATATTTTTGTTGAAGTTATTCTTTTCATTTTTTTTTTATATTATGTAGATATAAACTTTCAGACCTAAAAATACTAAAAATAATAAATAATATAAGGAAAAAAAAAAAAAAAAAAAAGAACATTGCATATAATACAAATTTTATATAATACTATTATTTTTCTTATTCTATGATAATAATAATCAAGTAAATTTTACGGCAAACAAAATTATTATTGAGAGAGAGAAAGAGAGAGAGAGAGAGAGAGAGAGAGAGAGAGAGAGAGAGAGAGAATTTGGTTAAAAATATTTTATCTAAATAATTACAATTCATAATAGCTCTAAATAAATATCGTGACTTATCTAAGACAGAAGATGAATTATGTTTCAGAAATTATTCATACGTATTTTTACTTTACTTTCATAATATTAAATGAATATAAATAAATAGTGTTTTTTGATGCAATAAACAATTGAAAAAAAAAAAAAAAAAAAAAAAAAAAAAACTGCAGTAAGGGCAAAACGTTGCATGATCTCTAAATCAATACATTATCAAAAGATGATATGTATAATACGAAATATAAGTAAACGTAATTGTATTTTAAGATTCAATAAATATATATAATTAATATTAATTATATATTCCAAAATATGTAAAAGTCAAATCGTTATAATTTACCATTTATTATTATTATATAATAATAATACAAGGTTTGCTCAGCAAAGACTCAATTCGATCTAATTAATTGTATAAATGTTCCATTTTACTATGGTATTGTGAAAAATATTATAAGTTGTATATAGCATTCGTGCATTTTGTAAAGTGAATAAAATATTTCATTGTACAGTACTTCAGAAATCATAATAAAATATAAATAAAATTCTTATGCATTTAAAATGTATAATTAAAAAGAGAACATCAAGAACTATATGCACTCGCTCTCCCTCCACAGGGAGTACTATATACGAGCATAACGAATTGTTGAAACATTTTAATTATTGCCACATAAAATTTTATGAGGCGCAAGAGGATCACAAACGCGTCTTTGTGTGAAAGTGCATTGGTCTGCTGAGAGAGTGTTTCCAGGCTCGCATATTCAGTGTGAACGAGGGGTGAAGTATGATACTCTTTAACACCAGATAACTTTGGAATGGGGGGAAAAGGGGGGCCAAAAATCTCTGTTGCTGCCACCGTACAACTATATGTTGCATCTATACTTCGTCTGCATTATAGTATAATAGCAAACACATAATATGTATTATTTTATTTATTTTTTTTTTTACCTCCAAATTATATATAATAATATATATATCATTATTTATTTCACATGCAAAATGAACAGAGAAAGGATTTCTAATTATTAATTAATAATTATACTCATGTGTTTTTTTTCCTCGTAGTGATAAGAAATAATGATAAAGAAATTCAACATCTTCAGTTACATTTTTTATACCGATATTTCTCATGTTTCAGAGGTGTCATGTAGTATTGGTGACAAATACATGTCAGGTCAGCATAGGAAAATCCTTATATATTTTAAATAAAAACTAAAGTACACGCAAGATGTATATATATATGTACATCTCTGGCCAAAAGTTCCCGAACGATTTGCATAGGCAAACCGCAACCTTATATCATGCTTTATGAGAAAACGGAGCGGCCGCCACTGCCCCGTTCGGGAACTTCTGGCCAGAGCTGTACATCTTGAGTACACGGAAAAAAAAAAAATACTTAAGTTAGGTATTTAAATCCTAGTAACAAAATTTCTGTCGCAATATGAATATATTATATATTCTTAGAAAGAGTTTTTGTTGTTATTAAACTATTTTATCATCAGATACGGGACCAAAATGTCTATAAGGAATACTTATAATCAAATCACTTAAAGATTATTATCATATTTAGATTTTGAAAACTAGAGGATTATTATTCCATACGCTTTTTTATTATTATTATCATGTGCTATACTCTTTTCTTATACTTCTTTCTTAACGCACCAACACCGGAATCCTACTTGATTCAAGGTGAAGGTGAGGATAATCCAGGGTCGGCCTGGCCAGGTCCGCTAGTCCGCGATTGCGGACCGGGCCCCCCCGGGCGCGGGCCCTTGCCGTGCCCACAACACTCCAATTAAAAAAAACAAAAAAAAAACTAACAAATGTAAGAAGAAGAAGAAGAAAAAAAAAAAAAAAAAAAAAAAGGAGAAGAAGAAAATTAAAAGGACAATTTCAGACTGATAAATTTTCTTTTTATTTCAAAAGACGATAAGAAATTACATCCAATCTTAAAATTCTATCCGCTTTTAATTTTTAAAAAAATTGCACTCCTAGTGAACTCTAGTCTAGTGGTCAATTAGCATTTGTTTTGTTATTGTTCACCTCCTTCATATAATTTGTCCCCCTTTATATTGGTAAAAATAATATAAAAAAAGGTGACTTTTTGATTGAAAGGCGGGGAAGAAATGTGACTTGGTGCGGCAAGTGTGTCGGTGTGACAATACTAATTAGTAAAGATAAATTTATAATTAAATTATCGCTCCTAAATTTTTTCTAAACCAGAATATAAACGCAATACTGGTGCACTGAAACGTACTCAGTCCGCTAGAAAAGAATTGGATAAGTATAGAAAGCTGTCGTTCTCCGCGTTTAAATAAAATAGTTGTTTTTATTCAATTGTATTTTTTAATTTAAGCTTTTTTCGTAACACCATATTTTTCTCCATTATCTTAGCTCATTTAAAAACATTATAATGATTTTATTTGTATTATAGTGCGTGCATGTCATAAAAATCTCATATACAAAAGTGAAGTATTTTAAGGGAGTAGGGTACCGACCTTATATCTAAAAAAAAATAGAAGTGTTTTGGATCTAAATTTAGTGTCATTGTGTAGCTAAGGGTTACACCTAGCCGTGATAAAAATTTCATGGTGTTTGACCGTCCCGAAAATAAGAAAAAATTTATTGAAATTAACATTGGGCCTTATGGGCTTAATATTTCAAAAAATCGCATATAAAATTAATTTTCACGGTGACCCCACAAAGTTTTTATATATTTGAAATTGTCTCAAGCTGAAGTATCATTGTGCAAAATTTCAGATTGTTTTGACGAGAAAAGTTTGAGTCTAATGGCCAACGTCGGTCCCCTACTCCCTTAAGTAAATTACTAATTAAAAAGGGGCGTGGCCTCAAAAATTTTTCGCCTGCGGCGCATTTTTTTGGGGGCTTCGCCCCCAAACCCCCCTTTGTTTACGGGCCCTTTTTTAATCTCGCGGACCGGGCCTTTTCCTCCCAGGCCGACCCTGGGATAATCCTAATTATATAATTATTATTATACGTACGTTATTATAATATTTTTAACGTAATAAGATATTTTTGACTTTTTTATGTATTATATTTAAAGTTTTAGCTGAATGTAAATAATTTTAATCCCATTTTATACAGTATATTGTTTGAGAAAGTTAATTCAGAAAATATTAATCCTTTTGATATAGAATGGTCCAAAATTTAAATTAACACCGGGCTATTAAAAGCTAATAACAGCGAGGAAAAATAAAATATTCAAATTATTATTATATGTATAGTATACAAAAAGAGGAAAATTAGAGAAGTCTACAGTAATGTTTAGTTAAAATACCAACAAATCGTGTGAATTAAGCGGTTAAGTTAGTCTCGTTGAAAACATATAAATAGTGATGCACGGCAGGCACCTTCTATATAAGAATTCATGGTCCTGATGCACGGCAAGCTGCAGCAGCAGGCACCTTCTAAATAGGGTGGTCCTGTGCAGCAGTATAATCTATATAGACCTCTGTCCTCGTGTTGTTTCTCATCTCATAATATATATATATATATGATATGTAATGACTGCTTCTTTCACTCAAAATGCGGAAAAGGAAGTGTCCGAAGAGGAAACCACGTGACAGTAAAAGTGGGAGAAAACTTCGTGCCAGCAGCAAGCTAACCTTGAGCTGCCTCCCACTTTTACCATCACGTGGTTTCCTCTTCCGGCCACTTCCTTTTCCGCATTTTGAGTAAACAGAAGCACACAATGTCTGCGACAATGGGTGAGATTTTAGTGATGATGAGATCAGATATGGAGTCAAGATTTTGATGATCCAACAGAGGAGCAGCGGGTCACAGTTCCCGATGTATAGCACTGGAAAAAAGAAAGATACATGTTGTGGAAATGATCTTTTGACTTGACCTAACTAATCATGCACCACGTTGAGGCTTTGGCTATACATGCGGAGTAAAATCAGTCTTATTAGTTAGTTAAAGGATATACGTAATTAATGATTTTTTTTCTATTATTTACAATATTATACTTGTGCGAAGTCCTCTTATATGATTAGTTTTCACACACTACAAAAACTTCGCCAAAAATTGTTTCACGTTCTTGTGGGTACTTCAATCCTGCTGACGAAACATTGGCATCCCTTTGTTAGCTCAATCAAGCACACATTTTTTATGAGTCAATGTATATGCGCATATACGGAAACAGTGGCTTATTCAAGTTTTAAATTGGCAATGGTTTATTTTATTGTTTGTTGTGTATATTATAAAAACTAGCATATTGTACTGAATATTATGCTGAATTATTAATATTTTAAAAAAGGGCATTTTATAGTTACAAAAATTGTAGCACACAATTTGTAGGACACAATAAAAACAAATGTAAATTAAAAAATTGTCCAAAAACGATAATAATGAAATATATATAACAAAAAAAAAAAAAAAAAAAGGAAAAAAGTGAATAACATAAAAACCATGATTTTTTTTTCAGTATAGATTATTGAACTATATATCTTTAATCTTATTGGTATATAATGACATATACATGACATATTAGGCCTAATTATATATATATCACTGTAGTGCATATTTATAACACAATAAAACAAACTACATGGTTTTAAAAAATATTTGTTAAACTTTTATATATGCACAAGAAAATCAATCACCATATATAAAAATTTTAATAAAGAATTACCAGATCACAGATGTGTAAGTATAGTACAAATTGTATGAGCCACATAATTATTAAAGTGCGTATAACCAACTTCATTATTATGATTTATTACTTATGCAAATATATTATATTGCACTTATATATATATATATATATATATATATATATATATATATATATATATATATATATATATATATATATATATATATATATATATATATATATATTATATATATATATTATATAGACAGTATAATATATAATACTATATATGTGTGTTGTTTTCTGCTTATTTTATTTCTTTTATAATTGGGGAGGAGGGAGGTGGATCTTTATCATTATATCTTCTCGATTCTGATCAATAAATTTATTTAATAAAAATTATGGCTTGAAATAAAAGTTTCTCGGTGAAAGCACGTTGTAACCGCAAAAATCTTTCGTTGAATTTATTATGAATTATTTATATTTATTATGCTCACGGTGAATGAGACAACCAACTAACTATACATTTACAGCTCTGGCCAAAAGTTCCCGAACGATTTGCATAGGCAACCCGCAACCACAATATGTTATCATTATGAGAAAACGTAGCGGCCGCCGCTGCCCTGTTCGGGAACTTTTGTTCTGCAGAGCTGTACAATATAAAAGAATATGTTGTATTTTTATTATTATATAAATTTATACTTCCATAAACCCTTAGTTAATTGTTTTTCTTCCTTCGATTATATTTGATGGTCTTGAAATTTTTATTTGAAAGTTCCCCATAGATGTTATAAGTTGAATACATTTTTAACATCGTATTTTGAATAGGTTGATCTCACCATCAGTCTGAGTCTCAAATTTCAAAGGTTCTAGATCTTGATACACAGGTTCATGGCCAGAGCAAGCGTGATATACGTCATGCGGCAGTCTCAAACATTGGCACGTATAAAAAGTTCACTCCTTCAGTCAGAGGGCAGCTTTGAGAGATGGCAGCAACCAAACAAAACAAAAGTCTGTGCTTCGATCTGGACACCAAGTCCCTGAGTCTGAATGTGCGTCCCCGCCCTCAGCTGATCCCTGGAGTGGTCCTTGTGAAGGTGGCGTTCTCGGGGATCTGCGGCACCGATCTGCATGTCATTCACGTGAGAGTCTATTACAATAGTTAATCCCAGTTTCAAGCATCAAACAATTTATTTGGACACAAATATATACCGACGATTAACACAAAAGCTTATTATTGCTTATTATATTATACTTTGCTTTAATTTGATTAAAATATATCATCGGCTTTGGAGCGTAAATTTCGTATCTCGTAGCCTATAGCTATATACAAAAAAAAAAAGAAAAAAAAAAGATTTTTAGTACTTTTTATATACAGAAGAGATAAGGGTTAAAATTATTATTATTATTTTAGGTTTAAGTTCTAATCCGACGATATATTTGACAAAATATATAATAATTGTAGAACTGATTGTATACAATACATTGAATTTTATATTGGGCTTGATAGATTGCAATGGTGCAATGGATTATTATTATTATATAAAAATTAGTATTATATACAGTATTATACATCATTACTATGTATAATAAATTAATAATTAATAATATATACGAGTATATTATCAATTATAATACATATATATTTTTATTGGTATATATACAATATATTTATGCATGCTTTTATGTAAAATGTATGTAATTGGTGCGCGTGGTACGCTTGTCCTTCCATGACCTTTATTAAAGTGAACCTTTGCACTTGCTTTCTGATTGTAAATAAACTTCAAAATATTTGTGAATATATGGCTTCATATTTCCAGTGTGTTCTGCAATTTGCAAGCTTCATTTTTCCGATCATTATTGTGATCGAACTCAATCACGGGGCTTGTATAATTGATAATTTTATTTAAAAAATTTATCCACTGATTAATTTTGCAAGCGTTTTAGTATAGAGAACTCATCCATATTTCGAATATATTTTTATATAGGCCTATATACTATATAATTATATAATTAATTTTGCAGAATTACTTTTTGATGTCATGCAATTTATTGCAACTATATTTTCATGTACATGTTTTATTTAGGGCCAATTTCCATGCAAGAAAACTTTGTTTGCTTTGGGCCACGAGTTCTCAGGAGTGGTGGAGGCTGTCAGCTCTGACGTCACACACGTCAAACCGGGAGACCACGTCGTCGTTGATCCTAACAGGCAAGTGCGACAAAATAGAAAATGGAGCATCTCAATACTCCAATATAGCTTTGAATGTGACTTTATCAGTTATCAGCAATGCGCTCATATGTGCAGCATTGCTTGTGTTTATTATACTCAAAAGAATTCTGGATTATTTATTTATCACAATTATTTAAAATGCTATAATTATCTCCCACTTGCGACTCTGCAGTGGCTGCGGTGAGTGCGTATCGTGCAGAGATGCTGCATACCATCGCTGCAAGTATGTCGATACCGTGGGCATCTTGCGCGACGGCGGTTGGGCTCAGTACTGCCTCGTGCCACGTGCCCAGGTTTACCTTCTGCCAGACACCGTGCCACTTCATCATGGTCAGTACTAGCAGGGATAGAAGTGGACCACAAGTGGTCAAGATCTCATGAGGGGGACCTGTAAAAATGACTCGAAGTGACTCGTACTAAGCAGCAGGGGAGTTGCGGGGTGTCAAGGGGTGGAACCCATTGCGAGGTTCAAGGGAATATAGCTCCCTGCGGGGTTTAAGGGGCACCGCCGGAGGCGCGAATTTTTAAACAGAGCATGTTTTAAGCTTTTGTTTTACAATACAAATTTCATGCAATTTTTAAAAATGTAACTTATATACTGTACAGTATTTTTATATTTTTGCGTATCTGTATCAGAAATAAACATGTATATTATATAATTGAATACTCGGGTTTTCATATCGCATGTACAGCTCTGGCCAAAAGTTCCTGAACGATTTGCATATAGGCAACCCGCAACCACACTATGTTATCTTTATGAGAAAACGCAGCGGCCGCGGCTGCCCCGTTCGGGAACTTTTGGCCAGCTGTACATATCCGGCAATATTTATAATAAAAAGAAAAGAAAAACATTTTCCGAAAAGTAGTTTTTTCTTCTTATTGAATTTTTTTGTTTTTGTTTTTTGTTTTGTTTTTACGCGTTTATTAAAATTGGAATTAAATGAAATTCATAAGAAACCGCCGATGTTTTCGCCACATTTTTTTAGCAAAGGACATTTTGTGTCATAAAAGTTATATTTTTTGTTAATTTCCTTGACCTTTCACAACAAAGATTGAAAATTTTATGTTGAATGTCTGTGTAATTTGTTTTTGTTTTGTTTTTAAATTCGTAAAATTGCACTCTGTGGAGATGTTGTCCTTTGCTATAAAATAAATGTCGCAAAAACATCGGTTTTCTCGACTTAATGTGTAAAATAAATCCACTATTTCAATAATTTTATTACTTCTCATTTAAAAATAAACAAAACAAAACTAAAAACACAGAAGAGAGTCCCCTTTCACATTTTTTTACGGACAAACTTGAACACTTTTCTACTGAGCAGTTTCAAATAGAAGCCAAAAATACAAATGTTTTTTAAAGTATTTGATACAGTTACTATCTCGACACAATGTGTAAAATGAACTTATTACTATTTCAATATATAGATATATTTACTTCTCATTTTAAAATACCTAAAACACAGAAGAGGGGCCCCTTCTACATTTTTTTTTTTTTTTTTTTTTTTTTTTTTTACGAACAAACTTTACAGGCATTTAATAGTTGATCATTAATATTTTATCTAAGAAATGTATCGCATTATTCTTTCATTTTCTTATTCTACTGACAGTACAGTACGTAGATTAGATACGTTACTAAAAATGTACGATAACAATTAATTAACAGCAAACTGAAAAACACACGCAGAATATTAGATGTTTTATATCCTTATAGCTATAATGTTTTTATCACAAGTTTTTCGTCTATTATAATTATAATAATATTCATAAGGCAGTAAAAACTAAAAACAGAACTAGCTGCCTCTTTTTTTTTTTTTTTTTTTCAATAGAAATATAAAAGGCAATTTTTTATAAAAATAATATATTTTTATCATTGCATTCAACTAAATGAAGAGGGACCTAGTCCCCGCTGACTTTCTTTTGGAGGGACAAAGTCCCCGCAGTCCCCCCCCTCACTTCTACCCCAGGTACTACCATATCACCTCCCTTCATCACCTGTCCGTGCAGCAAATAAACTGAGATATAAACCGGGTTGCCTACAACGCATGGCAACGACTTTTAGACTGCTTTTTAAATTTGAATTAAATTATAATGATAAAAAATATAATGTTCATGGAGAAAATATCAAAATAAATTTAATTTTGTGATTAAAAAACATCATTCCTATATGCTATGTATACGTACTTCTAATAACCTATACCTGATGTAAAAACTTCTTGCGAGGTATAATAATTATTTTAATTTTTTGTATTCCGCAGGAGCATTATGCGAGCCGATGTCTTGCATCGTTCATGGCTGGGATCGACTCGGAACAGTACCTCACTCTAGTAAAGTACTCATTCTTGGTGCTGGCATTATTGGAAATTTATGGGCCTGCCTGTTTCACGTGAACGGTCACCGAGGTAACGTAGTGATAAGTGAACCTCAAGAGACGAGAAGGCGTTTGGTTCAGGCACTAGGTGAGGGCAGGTGTCAATGAATGAGACACACGTCACGTCTGATTATGACTGACGTACTGACGTGGGGCTGTTACAGAGCTGGGCTATGAAGTGACGACGCCAGACGTGCTGGCCTCACGCTCTCCTAACTTTGACGTGGTAGTGGATTGCAGCGGTAGCGCGGCGGCGATGCAGCAGGCCGTCCAGTGGCTCAATATGGGAGGAAAACTGTGTGTTTTCGGGGTCGCAAACCCAAAGGCCACCATGGCGTAAGTTTAACTGTAATATTTCGATAAAAAAAATGAGCAACTATATCGAGTCAAAAGCTTAACAATGATAAATTAAGTTTATTAAGAATTATCATTAAAATATATACGAGTCACAGTATATAATATTATATTAAATAATATTGAAAAACAAAACATTAAATAGTGAAATACAAAAATGTAAGCATATAAATTGTGTATTATCAATGCAAATATAAGCTCGATAGCATAGCAATTAATAAGCCAAAATTTACTTCTAGAATTTCTCCTTACGACGTGATGAAAAAGGAGCTGACAATTGTGGGTGCTCTTACGAATCCCTTCACATTTCCAGAGGCAATAGCACTCCTCGAGATGATGGGAGACAGGTATACATAGATTTTTTGGCTGAATGTGTAATAACAAATTTTGTACACACAATAGTATTTATATAAAATATTTTACCATTACAAAAATTGTGACAAAGTTATTCTTACGAGAAAAACACGCGCCACATTTAAATGTAAAATACAGTTTATATTATCACAATTGTGTATAGAAAAATGTACGATGTTTTATGCATCTTTCTTATTAAATAAGTTCTTAAATGCAAAACTTTGGCGATGGCAAAATAGAGGTGCAAGTAGTGTCACGAATATCTCATTCACGTATTATACTTTTGTTCAAACAGATATATGTTTCTATTTTTATTCAAAATTATTTAATGTTCTGAAACGGTGAAGAGCTATTTGGTTATTTTCTTTTAAAGTCTTAAAAAAAAGATACAATAAAAATACAGTCTCAGGAACACACTTCATATCTTCAATGTGCTCTTTTAATGCACGTCTATTTATTCTATTATTATTTTTCCTATATACAGATACTTGGAGTACAAGCGACTTGGAGTGAAAACTTTTTCTTTAGATGAATATGAAGGAGCTCTGAAAATGCTAGAAGCTGGAACTATTGCTAAAGCAGTATTTGACATTACTAAATAATAATAATTTTTCCTTTTTAGTTTCAATATGAATCTATAAATGTACATCATTTAAATAAAACAATGGGATTAATTTTATTTCAAAATTATTTTATTCATTGTTTGGCATTTTGTAAAATTAAACCAACAATATAATTATATTCAAGCTATCATTTTCTTTTTATTTATTACATAAATCGTTGATGTGTTTTAGTGTAAAATATCGGGTATTGTACGGCCAACAATACCAAAAACCTTTCTTTTCCTTAACAACAAAAGTGGGTTAGTTTGAGTTTAATAGTAGTTGGTTGGTCTAATCGGGCAGTGCTCAGGACCACCTCCAGAAGGTGACTGGCAGTGCTGCATGTACGCACTAGCCATCACAATGTGAGAATTGAGAAAAATCAAAACCCAGAATAATGAAATAATATACTATAGTTTTTTCCAAAGCAGTAGTAGAAAAGAAAATCAGTATTTTCAAATAGTAAAAAGTTTTTATCTATAAATAAAAAATAATTTACAATATCGTAGTGATTTATTTAAATTATAAAATAAATCGCTAAACATTTCTTAACACAATGCACCTTTTGTTACAAAAAAATAATAATAATAAATAAAGTTATACCATTGTGTGTTAAAGCGTTATTATTTTTTTTTTTCAAATGCTATAGCACTTAGATTCGGTGAAATAAATGACAAAATAGCAGAAATTTACAAAAATCATCGTGGCCATGTATCAGATCTGACAATTTGAAAGAATTAATAATGCGGGAATATATTTATATTACAAATAATAAATATTTCCAAATGCTGTAACATACTTCCTATAGCTAAACAATATATTGTACTAAGATTCAAATTTTGTAATTACAATTTTCGTAACATTTAAGACATAAAATTTGAAATATAAAATAATTAATTCATTTATAAAATAATTATATATAATATAATATTAAAATGAATGTGCTTTTGTATTAATAGGTTCAATATAATATGATGATATACATAATATAGTTTTGTTATAATGTAAAACATATACCTTTATTTTTATTATTAATACATATTATATAACATAAATATAATTGGGAGTAAAACTTATAAAACGGAAGAATTATGTAGCATGCTTATTGCTTCATCATAATTCAAATAAAATTAAAGATAATTATATTTACAACTTATTACAACTATCATAGGTATATAAAGCAAACTATTTACAATAGAATCAGTTATATACATATCGTTGAAAATTAATTTTAAATAAATTAATACAGAAAGAAAAGATAATTACACGATTTTTGTTATATTATAAAAATAATTTGTCTAAAATAATTGTTTTGAAAATAAAATTGGTTGTAACTTTAAAAATTAATATATATTATAATTTTTTTCTTCTTATTATTCTCATAAAATAAAGTGTTAAAAAAAGAAAATGTAAAATTTGGCTCATTCTATTTTCTACTCTACGTTTTGTTAAACCAATTCAGTAAGTTTAAAATAAAATTTAGATAGTGGTTCTAAAACTAAAAGTATATACAAAGCTATCTCATTGCGATAAAATTTGAGAGCCGCGGTGACTCACGGTTATATGTGGAAAAATCGTTTCAAAATTTCAGTCGTGTAATTCGATTGAGATCGAGGGCAGTAAAGAAAAGCAACTTGATAAGACGAATCATAACATCCTAACATGCTTCGAGACGTGTGACTGACTGATCTGGTTCAGTCATCGATGACAATCACACCGTCTTCCTCGTGCCAAGCAAGAGTGGCGAACATATCGTTCTTACTCTGGTAGCTTGAGAGACGTGGGGTGAGTGAGGGAGGCTGTATCTTTACTCGAGATCTCCACCATGCAATCTCTTCGTCACTTATGCGAGTGAGAACCACTCGAGGCTCCAGAGCGCTCAGTCTTATGTCTGCAAATAAACAAGTTCGTATACACGTTACAACCAACGTAAATAAGACGCACAATTTCAATGAATGCCTGAAAGAAAGTCCGCGGAAAAAAGGACCAGCCTTTGTGTACAGGTATAGCGTGTCGGCGAGCTGCGTAGGATATTTTATCTGAGGACCTTCATTCTGTATACCAATTTTAATAACTTACCGGCACTCTGCAAAGATCTGTCGTAGTTGATCAAGTTTGCAGTTCCTAGGTCCAGTTTTATGCAAGGCTCTCCCATGTCAGCATCTACAACCAAATCGTAACAAATTTTATTTAGCAATTACGAAAATTTGCGAAAATTTCAATAATGCTATAGCTTCTACCATGACATTTTTTAAAAAATAAATTAACGTGAAGGAAAAAGAAATCCTATATTTTTAAAAAACAGGTTTTCAGTAAGTCGCCCGGGAAAACCTTAGGGTCCCCTAGTTTCCTAAACTTTAGCGTTGCAGACAAAGGTTCCAAATATTTTGCCTCACCCGAAAAAATCCACATTTTCAAAAGTTACAAAAATGCACTTTAGGTATTATTTGAAACCTTATTTCAAGCTTAAAAAAACCATTTTATTATTATTTTGTTATTCAAGGTCCATATAATAAAGAGGTTGAGCGCAGCACAAAACTCGCGCATTCGATTTCATTTTGCGATAAATTGTACTTGGTTCTAAGCCAATACGATGCCGTTCACCAGCTACGTCACTGATAAGGTGAACAAAATTGTAAGTGGCGATATGACGTCTTTGGTGAATTTCTTTAAGCTGCGCGACCTTGGCCAAAACTTTTCCCTGAGCAACTAACCTCTTATACACCTCTTTTCACAAAAACTGATACGTAAGTGCATACTATAGCATGGAGGAACGAACCAATTTTTGTGGGAGGAGCTGTATATGGACCTTGATTGTTATTATTATTTAGATTGTGTATAATAATAGTAAGACGAAGAAGCGGAAGGGGAGACGAAATTCCTGAAGTTATGTTCACTTTTAATAATCATGCTTGATGACGTCAGTTTTGCCAAGTAAGAAGGAAATTTGAATCAAACATATTTTGAAATAAAATTTAGTAAGCGGGCCAAAAGTGATGACGTCACTGTTTTGTTACTAAAAAACGAAATTTAAATCAAAAGTATTTTGAATTTTGAAGTTAAGGTCAGTGGGCGTGGCACAAAGCGATGACGTCACTTTTTTGTTATACGTAAGATCATATGAATCAAATAAATTTTGAAATAAAGTTCAGTAAGCGTGGCCAAAAGTGATGGCGTCACTGCTATACGTAAGAATTAAGTTATTTTGAATAAAAATTAATTTGAAATAAAGGTCTGTGGGTGTGGCCAAATGTGATGACGTCACTATTATTACACATAAGTTAATTTGAATAAAAAAATGTTTTGAAATTAAGTTCAGTAAGCGTGGCCAAAAGTGATGACGTCACTGTTTTGTTACGTAAGAAAGTATTTTGAATTAAATACATTTTGAAATAAAGTTAATGCAATACCTGTGGCCAAAAGTCATATTAGTCATTCATAATAGCAACCTTAAGACAATTTCCTCCCTCCCCCTATGTTTTTTTTTTAATTTTTTTTTTACCATCTTACTGTTTCAAGCCAGTTTTTTGAGTGAACATAATATACTTTCAGGAAATTCATCACTTTTTCTTTTTTTTAAAGGGAAATAATTAAATATAAATACCAAAAATCATGCTAAATTTCCTGAAATTATGTCATTTTTTTCACTTAGAATTATGAACAACTTCAAAATAGTGACGGTGGAAAAAATTAGGAAAAATAATTAAGCGGGGGTTGGGGATAATCGAGAATATTTTTGTTTGATTTTACTCTACATAATCTGACATGCTATTGTTATGTCTTTTTTGCTTCTTTTTTTATTATTAAAAAAAAAAAAAAAAAATTATTGAAAATATTGTAGCCATACTGTATAGCTTTGCTTTGAAAATTTAATAATAGTGAACTAATATTAATACTTATAAACAAAAAGTTTGTTTTGATTTTTAAAAAAAAAGTTTTTTCGGGGGTTTTCAGATAAGACCCGAAAAAGAAGAAATGGTCGTCACCGATGACCTCTATTCGTATCATCTACTTTTCTTCACGTGGTGTTATATTTTATTTTAAATTATTATTATTTTAATTTTTGTTGTCCACATAAACCTTTTATAAATATAGTAAATTTTAATGAAGAATACACGCAAATTAAAATTCAAACTTAACCTAACCTTTTCTTTATTAAATTTTTGCAATAGTTTTGTTTTTAGATTTGCTATGACATAACTGAATTTTAATAAATATATAATACATCATAATATCATATGTCAATAAAAATATGTTTTATTCTATTCAAACGATGCATTAAACTAATATACAACGTAAAGTAATAATACTGTTGAGTCAGATGGCTTTGATTTTTGCACTCTGGTATTGTCAGATTAATATGCAAGCATTGAGTTCATTATTTTTATTATATTATTTTATTGGTTATGTCCATATTATAATGGACCATCCTGCCAAATAGCTGTTGATTTGAACATCAAGAGTGCCATACCATGTAATAACATATAATTTGATTTTTACAGTCACGAGGACTCGTGCCGCACAAATGCTAAAGACGAGATTATCGATTTTTCAAAGCCACTCCCCAACAGCGTTCCAACAGTGATGCTGTGAGGGTAGGAAAATAAACTCAATGGCAACACACATTTAGCACAAAAGGGCAACACCGCTCGCAGACCTAGTTTCTCATTTGATAACACCGCAAACTACGCCACTAGACATTAAACTGGCAACGCTGAGTCTTTGGTAGAAGTGAATGTATTAACGTTAGATGACTCTGAATGCTTTGAAGTTGTAAAGCTTCGAGTCTATGTGTTTTAATGTGATGAATTTGTTTGTTAACTTGGAGAGGAAATACTCAAAAGAGGAACTTTTTTTTTTTTTTTTTTTTTTTTTTGCAATTATTCTTTTTACGTTATTTACATTAAAAAAATATAATAAAATTGAAATTTGACTTAACAAAGTGGCGTTAAAAGTTTGGATTTTTACATTTACGTGTTATTTTCAAAGTGTAACAACTCAAATATTAATTTATTTGATCGTGTTTTCATTTGTTTGAAACAACTAAACTTTTAATTAAGTCACATGTAATATTTACTTTATGTTAATTTTTTATTTCGCGACCGTTCAGTTTGTGAGGTATCAACCGGCCACCGGACACATACTCCCTACTCCCTTAATGACATTTTATGAAAAGAGAGAAAAAAACAATCCTTTTATTGTCAGAATTCAGAATATATATTTTGACATTTTAGGCGCTGCAAAGTTAGTTTAATTGGTTCACCAGTGCATTATCACGGAAAAAAAAGCAAAAAAAAAGCAAAAAAAAAAAAAAAAATAATAATAATAATTACACATGCATAATCTAGGTACAGATTTTTAAAAAAATTTATCACCCCCCCCCCTCCCCCAATAAATGCATTGGTGGAAGCAAAATTTCTAACTTGGTGATTTTCGAAATTCCCATCCATATAATGTATCCAGTGGTGCATTCACATATAGCAATGCAATTAATTGTTCAGTGAATTGCAGTCTGTAGTGCTTATATTGCGCTAAATAGCGATGCGGCAAAACAGTTGCCGCGGCATTTTCCGCGTAATGTCTCCTATTTAGCTAATTATAATTATTTATTAACCTTACAAGAACTTTTTTTTTTTTTTTTTGTGCGCCATTAAAAGAATATTAATAAAATGCTAAATTAAAATAATTAGGAAGCGAACTTACCTTGCAGTCGAGTAGCTACACAAGGTATTTCACTGTTCTCCGCAGAACTTGTGGTTTCCATGGCAACGCCGAGTTGTCCTTTATCATTTTTCGACTTGGACGCATTAGCTGTGTTGCTCTTACGTGACGCTGGGGCGGGCTTTTTGGACTTGGGTCGAGGACGAGGTCGACTGCGATTGCGGAATGGAAACCGTTGGGGCTTTTCCTTGAGCAAAGCCTGGGTATTTATTCCAAGACCAGCCAAGCGGATTTCTGCAGATGTTAACTTCTTCAAAATGAGACGCGGCTGCTTAAGCGCGCGTTTCTGTGCAAGCGCCTGTGAGCCAAGAACTGGAGAAAAAAAAAAAAAGAAAAAAGAAAAAAAAAACGTTAATGATACGTGTATTAGCATTTGAACTCAGTACTTCACTAAAAATAGGGTCAAGAACTTACCCGAAGTTTTGCTTTTTAATGGTGGAGGTGGACGTTCAGCAAAATTAACGAATTTTCGGTGGCACTCAGGATACGCCGGGCAAGAGTTGTCCACTTTGCGCCAGTTGACGGAGATCAACTCGGCGTTGTGAGACTCGGCGCGTTGAGACGGGTAGAAGGAGTTGTTGCGCAACCGCAGACATGGAGGTATGTGAGTGAATGGAACGCTGCGGTAAACGTTCATGGACTGCAAGTTCGACATCACTCTAGACTCACTGGAAGATTTCAAGACCGGTATGGTGTCTTTTGTCTCTTGAAGACCCAGAAGATGAAGGAAAGATTCCTAAAAACCAATAATAAAGTTATTTTTACAACTTAATGATTAGTAATACCGACTATTAAAAAACTAATAAAACACAGCATACTGACCTTTTTTAACACAGTTTGTTTTTTTGGTGAAGCAGGAGTATAGACAAATTCTTGACTTGCAACCTAAAGCCAAAAATAGCATGAATATGCATACCTTAAGTAAGAATTTTAGTTACTACTAACCGGCACACGATTCCAATCTGGCAAAGGCTTCTTTTTCGGTCGAGGTCTTGGCCGCTGTTGCTTCTTGGGTTTCTGAGTTGGTGGTTGTCGCTTCACTTGTTGATGTTGTGCTCGACGAAAGACTTGGGGTATAGGTTTAGTGTTTACTTTTTGACACCTCAAGGTATGCAACTGCAAAAAAAAACTCGCTTTGATTAGACTGCCCATTCCACACAAAATTAAACTATAAACCCTGTATTGATTCCTACCTTCAGCTGCAAAATAGTGTTGAACTCTTCATCACATTGCTCACACAAGTGTAAGACCTCTGGAGAAGAGGATCGGTCTAGTGGGTCATCCATGAGCACCCACTGACAAGGTGATTCATTGTTCTTGAGGGGCTGAACATTAGGTGACATTGCCGATCTGTGGGGTGACTGGCTGAGAGTTCTCCGTGGTGAACCGTAAGGCGTGTACAGGATAGAGGAACACGAAGTGGAGAGAGGGTGCTCAGGGCTGATCTTATAATGAGAGTCTGAGGGCCTGGGAGAGGTGTGTGGCGACAGTCGACATGGAGAACGCAAAGCTGTTGCACTACGGTGTTGCGTCACAGGCGCTAGTGGCACCCGCCGCACCGTTAAAGTGTTCAGCAGACAACTCTCTAACATGGGAGTTGATGTTTGTCTCTATAACAAATAATATAAAAAAAAAAACTGGTTATAAAATTAAATACAAATCATACATACAATACAAGCAATTTATAAAAATTGAAAGTTATTCATATTTCTTTTTCTTATATTGTGATCGGTGATTCATTAAAATCAATTCTATTATTTTTATTATGTTGCAATTAATTTTTTGGAGTCTCTTTAAATAATAAAATTATTCTACATAATGTTATCTACATACTTTATGGAATATATTTAACTTAATTTGCAGTAAAACTCTTAATCGAATCTTGGTTGATAATTTTAAACATTGCGAGCATTAATATAGTTTTCACTATAATGCTGTTCGTAAACCCTGTTCTCTGCTCCTAAAATGACGATCAACATTGGTTATTCATATGGAATGCGCACTTTTTGGTGCAAGAAAACAGGGTTTACGAACAACACTACTGTTATTATTTTTAATGATGTTCTAACTAACGTGAACTGGATTTTAGAGTCTACGAGTTTAATCTGAAAATGCAATTTTAATATTTTTTTTTCTTTAAAACGCGACAGCTACATTCATAAATATAATATAAACTTATGCGGGCTATGCGTGTAGATTATTTCCATACTGCTTGAAAACAATATAATAGTTGATAATAATAATTTGGTAATCAGAGAAAGTGTCACTTAATTTATGCACATTCCTGTGTATTATAAGCCTTCAGCAATTGTAATTTTAACTACAATGTTGGCGATCGGTGACAAAAATTTATCCACTGTAACTAAGATTTATTTAAACAAAACACGAGTATAATATTGTAACCTACTAACGTATCGATAATATACCTCATTGTGACCATTGATTCTCCCATGATACATTGGTAACATAATTTTGTTACCTATAGCTTACAGCGTTGGAAGATAATGGCTCTCCTCGGCAACGCACACTCTTTATCTCTCTCACTCAATATTGTATAAGTACATTATGTAATATTATAATTAAATAATAAATTTATATGCACAAATATTTACATCCTCATTTCAAAAAGTAACACGACAAAAATTGCATTTTTTTTTCTTTTTAATTCTCTTTCTCAATCAGTAATGCTAAGTACTCTACAATATTATACAAAAATATTATTATTTCATTTTAGCATCAACACTAGTAACTAAAAAAAAAAAAAAAAAAAAAGTAACACGACAAAAATTGCATTTTTTTTTTCTTTTTAATTCTCTTTCTCAATCAGTAATGCTAAGTACTTCTACAATATTATACGAAAATATTATTATTTCATTTTAGCATCAACACTAGTAACTAAAAAAAAAAAAAAAAAAAAAAAAGAAGAAGAAGAAGCGTTTCGTGAATTTTGAGCAGAGTGCATACACACATACAATGCAGGAGATTACGGCCACCCTGTGTTGAACCGACGCCACCGGGTTGAACTTTGCCAGTCTGCCCGACACCTACCTCGCGATAGAAAAATATTGTTACCTAATATATTTTGTAATATTAGAAGTAAAAAAAAGGAGCAACACAGCACACAGCTGACAGCTCAAATCATCTTTCAACCTCTTTACAAAGCAGATTCTCCTTAGACTGAGAAACATACAGTACATTTTTAGGTACATGATACTCCCATGTTGTATTCAGATGGCTAGTATCTTAAAGTATTAAAAAAAAAAACTTTGAACAGCTACCTATGATACAATTTTCAGAACCCTTGACCATCAGATAAGAGAGAAAATAATTATTGAAATTAACATGGGCTCTTATGGGTCTAAATTTTTTTAAAAATCATAATTTAAAATAGCATGATGACCCCCAATTTTTTTTTTTTTTTTTTTTACATTTTTAAAGATACCATGTCCTAATGTATCACTGTGCAAAATTTCAGATTTTTCTTTCTTTACAATTTTTTAATCAACTCCCGCAGTACCTGATTTCCTAATATAAAAATGTAAAATTAAATATTTAAATGCTTTTTTTGGCTACCTATAAACCAGGGACCGGAACCGCTGTTAATTTTTGCGGTTTTTAAGAACCGCGGTTCCTGAACAAGAGGTTCTTAAGAACCGATTTTCGAGAACCGGTTCTTGAAAGCGGTTCTTGAAAGCGGTTCTTGAGAACCGGTTCTTAGAACCGTTTTTGAAAAGCGGTTTTTGAGAACCGGTTCTTGAAAGCGGTTCTTAAGAACCGTTTCTCAAAAGCGGTTCTTGAGAACCGGTTCTTAAGAACCGTTTCTCAAAAGCGGTTCTTGAGAACCGGTTCTTAAAAGCGGTTCTTGAGAACCGGTTCTTAAAAGCGGTTCCAAAGAACCGGTTCTTGGCGGTTCTTCACTCAAAATTTAATAGAATACATATGTTATTTCTGCCCTTCTTTGCAATTTTCTTAAAATATTGAAAACGGTTCTTATTAACCGGTTCTTTAAAAAGAAGAACCGGTTCTTAAAAACGGTTCTTAAAAACGGTTCTTAAGAACCGGTTCTTATTGGCTATAAACGCATATAGTTTTTTTTTTTTTTTTTTTTTTTTTTCAAATTGATAGTTATATTATACGTGTACTGTTTTGTAAATTTTAACATTTTAGACTTAAACTGCAATATCAATGAAGTTGTAGTTTATTTTTGAATTATTATTATTATTTTTTGCCACTTGGGTGGCCAAATATTAGGGACAGAGGAACGCGATAATTATCCTTTAAAAAGAGGTAAATGGTGAAAATGTAAAATACATTATAATTGCACTATAATAACATGTCACTGAAACATAATTTTTGTCTATACTGTGGCTTATTGCTTACTGTGGCTAATTTATACTATTCATATGAATGCATTGATTCAATATACGGTAATATATATTTTTTCCAGTGCACGTTATATACATTTCAAGTATTCAATAAGTAAGCTGATTATGACAGAATACAAACCCATAATAAAAATATGTGAAGCTATACTGCAGAGAAAGAGAGAGAGAGAGAGAGAGTTTTGTGAATCTACGATTCATTATTTAAATAGAAACACATGTTACTTTTTGATATAACAGCAAAAGGTCATCCTCATCGATAATTAAAAGTTGCTGTTATTTACTACTTCAAAATAAGAGTTTTTATTCCACCCTTTCTTTAAAGTCTATATAACATGCAATGTAAACTACATATATTTTAAGGCTATTATTATTATGTCCGTATTTTCTATATACACAGTACATGACACACACAATTCTGAATGAACGAAGCGTTTTTCTTTTGACTTAATATTATTTTCTCTGATTTATATCACTTATAATAAGTTTTTAAAAGGGTGTAAATTAATACAGCTTTTATTTTATAACTTTTAGTACACATAGCCAGCTATTGTTTGTTATTGAGGTACAGCTCTGGATAAAAGTTCTCTAAAGCCCGACGCAGCCGTCAGTCGGACTTTTTGCGACAAGGACCGTTAGACCTAGGACAGCCGTCATTCTTATCCCCTTTTCTTAGCGCAGCGATAAGAGCTTGGACAATGCTAACTTTATGGACGCTATCGCAGGGGTAGGATAAGAATTGCGATAAGAAACGACCGCTGTCCTGCCCTTTAGAGTGCGCTAGAGTTAGGATTGGTCTAACTTTTTGCGCTAAGCCAATCGGGAGCCAGCGATAGTTGTCGCACGGTTATCGCTCAGGCAGCGATTGACGGCTGCTTCGGCCTAAGGCCGAAGCAGCCGTCAATCGCTGCCTGAGCGATAACCGTGCGACAACTATCGCTGGCTCCCGATTGGCTTTGCGCAAAAAGTTAGACCAATCCTAACTCTAGCGCACTCAAACGGTCCTTGTCGCAAAAAGACCGACTGACGGCTGCGTCGGCCTTAACGGGGCAGCAGCAGTCGCTGTGTTTTCTCATATGTTTGCCGTGTGTGATTGCGGGCCTATACAAATCGTTCGGGAACTTTTGTCCAGAGCTGTACCTATAACGTAACAAGAACAAAAGTTGAAATATGTAGGGTGTATGCGTATGACGTCATATTCAATACGCTTTATTGGACGCCATCCTGGAGTAATGAATATAAACGCTCAGTGAAGGAGAAACTTCGTTTTTGGCTATTTTCTTAAAGAAATCAGTTAACTTTTTGTTATTATAGTTATTAGTATTACCATATTTTTCACACATACTTGAGATACTAATTCAACCTATATTAACAGATAGCATCAATTCTATTAAAAATAATGCTATAGTATTTTTTAACTGGCAAAATGAGTAGTCATTTTTCAATGTGGCCCATGTTATTGACTGATCCAACATGGGGTCAACTTTGACATAAATGCATAAACACATTATACTGGAGGTGTAATCAAGTTGAGTGTGGTATAATAGCATTGGTCATGAACATGAATCATTGCACATATTATGCTTATAAGCAATTTAACATTGTAATATAGGGCCTTACTCAAGTATCACAGTTATCCGGAAGTTGGCCAGTGGTTCAGTTGAAGGAGCAAGATCATGAGAAGATCAGCCAGTGAGGCGCGATTGTGTGTCTCACAGTATGTACAGTGATTGGAAGTTGCCTGACTTTTCCAAGTTTCCCGTATTGTAATTTTAAAATATTCATATGAAACGAAGTAAATTTCCAAATTAAGTTGCATTGCACATAAAATTGCGCTTCTAGTACTTGCGGACGTTTGCTGATGTGATAACTAGTGTTATACAGAGTGCTGTGACATTACATTGGTGGTGAAATGTAAGGTATTTCTATTGTTTTAATTCTATAGATAGGTAACCAAAGCGGTAAAACGCACTTCCGATGAATTACGTTTTACGATTGTTTGATGCCTGTGTTTTTGAGCCGTAAGAGCTAATGTAAATTACGTAAGTTTACGGCTCTCGTATAAAAGTGAATAGTTGACTTTGGTCGTAAATTAGTGATATTGCAACAAACATTTAAATGATGCTCGCATTTTAGTGATAAACTCTAGAATTGGGAGATAATCAAATTTAAATGAGGTGAAGTAAAATTATTTAATTTATTATCACTCATTTTTTTTTTAATTTGTTGCCTAATGGACCAATAAAAAATAGGCAACAAGCACTTCGAAATCAAATATTATCTTTTATCACACTATTTTTTAATATTGTAATTTTTTTTATTACATGGACGAACAATAAAAAATTAATGCTTTGAATTTACCAATATGAAAGGCAAAAAATTATTATATTAAAATATTAAAACACTCCAAAATCTAAATGACTTGGAGAGTGTTTGTTGCCTCAGCTACAGCTGTTTCCTGTTTTGTGGGCGGTCCTTCTCTTTGGATTACCTGTTATATCAAAATATACCTTAATGAAATGAGACTACTCTGTACAGCATCGTTGAGATTTAGTTAACTCGACCTTTAGCCACTTGTTTTTTCCAATCTGACTTGTTGTATTATTTTACCCTTAATATAGGAGTAAATTATAGCAAAATATTTTAACGTTATAAAAGTCTTATAAAAAAAGGTATATTATATGCGATATATTATACTTTTCTTTTACTCTAGTGAGTAAAAAAATGGCGAAAATGGCCATAAAGTCATATACAGGAATATATTGTACATTATAAAGATAGGCATGTTGCTCTGGGAAATTTTTGGCCAAAATTGCGCATCTAAAATTCTATATCCAATTGGGAGAGATGTAACCTTTGGCGGTAAAAAGTTTAAATTTTACAGTTTTTTGAGAAATCTACGAAACACGTCATATCATGACGTAATCAATCCATGAAGCATTCCAAGTCGCGTGACTCAACAGTGACGCCAATGGTTTGTTGATGCATTTTTTTTTCTTATCTAGCATCCGATACTGTTCACGGCAAGAGACAAACGAATAAGAAACACCAAACTTCAAATTATTAATTTATAATATATATTTATTTTATTTGTATTATTTTATTTGTATTATTTTATGCAGGTTGTATTTTTTACTCTTCATTAAAGTGCAAATATGGAGCATAAATATTTATTTAAATGTACCAGGGACTAGAACCGGAACCTATTCTTGGAACCGCCAAAAACCGAACCTTAATTAGAACAGGTTCTTTTCTTATAAGAACCGGTTATTATGAACCGTTCGCAATATTTTGAAAAACTTACGACGAATTAAGGCAGGAATAACACATTTTAATAAATTGTGAGAAATATGCACGACGGAAAAAAAATGTCACGGAGATCTGTGAAGGCTGTGCAATGGCACTACGTAGATATCACGATGAGGATTCAGTAATAGTATATATTAATATGTAAAGTGAAGTGCATGACGGTCACAGTACAAATTGGAACCGGATCTGGTCCTAAGAACAACGGTCATGGGAGAACCGTAAATATATAGGAAGTGGTATTGGTACCTTTACTATACTGTTTGATTTCACCAAGTCATTTAGATCGACTGGTTAACATTACCAATAGAGCAAACTACAGCTTATTTTAGCCTCAAGAGATTTAGCCCTCCTCAGCTTAATTTTATTCACCTAAAAATTGACGTACTTATTCATATTCGTGTTATTGGCTTCAAAGTGAAGTACAATCCATCACAAAATGAAATCGAAATTAAATTATTTATTCCAAGGCTAAATCCGGAGACCGCATCCGACTTTTGTGGTTCTTAACGAAGAGGGTGACCAACTTGGGCCGGAAATCGTTAAAAGAGGAATTATATTTTCACAATAATTATTGGTACACTCTTCAATTTCAGCATAATATATATGAAAATTATATAATTTTCCAATGAAATCAAATTATTATTTTTTTGTTCCGAAAAAAGTTTTGATAATATTTTTAAAGTAGTTTGAACGAGTTTCCATTGTTATTAAACGCCGTTTTTTTGTTACCTATAGATTCCTTATTTCTCTACGCTCCTATTGATGTATTATAAAATTACATTTAGTTCGAAAACAGTATTAAAAACTAGCCGCAAAGTCGAGCATTTTTCTCATACAGCATTGGGTTAATGGCTGAAAATCCATTCCCCCTCCACAGTAGATCATTCATATTTCTGCGAAAGTGTTATTAAATGGACTCAAAAACAGATAAATAAGCTCTTTGATAAACAAAGATACTTTTAAAAGCATTAAACTAAATTTGGTTCGAAACGCACTGAGAACTTTGTGACTAAAAGAGCTGAAACTGAGAATTTTTTTGTTAACAAGTAATTTTTATATAGTTCGGAAATCAGCCGCTAGAGGCGCTGCAGTTACCGAATCTTCGCGATCGCGGGAGAAACGAGATATAAACGTTAATTGAGCTCATAAATGTTAATAAAACTCTTGCAAATGTACTTAATTTGTATTAACTTCATTATAATTAATTAATATATGCACTGAGAAGCGAGAAAAGTGTTTGATTAGAAAATAGTTACAAAAAGCAATATATATATATAATTTGCTGGATTATTACTTAGTGCCTTGACAGCACAGTTGGTAGAGCGTTGCTTTTACATGACGAAGGTCAGCGGATCAAGACTTGGTTATTGCAAAGTTTTTAATGATTAAATTAAAATTAAGTAAGCGCCAAACTTCAAATAAATTTAAAATCAGCTGTTAACAATCTCGTTCAAACTACTTTAATTCCAAAAAAGTTTCTAATTTTACTAAAAATTTCCGCTAAAATTTTAATTTCGTTATTTGCACGTAATCTTTAAAATGGAATAACTTAAATATTTGTACGTATTTTTGCGTGTTTTGACGTAGCTAAACTTTGTCGTGTCTTTTTTTTCTTTACTGTGCGTTAATATTATAATTTACAACCGTTGCATCTAGCTTTTTGAGATATCATTCATTCAAAACCACGGTTCCTGAACAAGTGGTTCGTCATGCCTATTTTTTTAGGATCGCGGTTCTCAGAAACAGTTCCAATCCGTACTTCAGCCGTCGTGCATATCACTCAAAATATACACTACCTCTGATTCTAACCCTTTTTGCGATATTATTGAAAATAAAAATCACTACCATACAATGTTGAACTACCATCGTGAGTTTCAAGCAGCGCGCAGTAACCCCAAAAATCCAACGCGATTTTTTTTTAAATCATAAATATCACTCAAAATAACAATATAGCAAATGTTTAATAATACCCTTCAACGCAAGTTTCGTAGAATAAAGCTACGGTTTTTAAAAAACAGTTCTTGAGAAACGATATCGGGAACAATTCTTAAGATCCGGTTATAAGAACCGATACTGGTTCCTGTTTTAAGCTCCTTTAATTTCTATAAGAGGTTAACTTTTAATTATTTTTTTTTTATTATTTTTTTTTTTTTGCTTGCCATATTGTGTTATCGTGCTATACACCAATCCAAGTCCCAGTCAAGACATTGTCTTATCAACAGGTAAGGACTTTCCAATTAATGGAAAAGCACACACGGGCCGGCCACGGCCTAAGTACACAGCCCGGCACTCACCATGACAGCCTAGAGAAACCGTGGAAACATCTAGGCAGGCTGGTCGGTGCAATCACATCAATCATGCACCTCCCGAATACTGTGCGTCGTCATGGAATGCATGTAAACATGCATCGTGCAACGTGTTGTGCTCTCACACTTCACGTACAGTGGCTCGAACCTGTACTCGATGATGAGTAAAGAGTTGCAAGTCAGCTGCCTTCACCACTCGGCCATACCAGCTCGGTAAAGCAGATAGTAGTATTAATTAATATTGCTTTTCTTATTTTGCAAGCAGCATTTTTTTTTTTTTGGCATCATTGAAGTTTAATAAAAATTCCCTCCCCCACATCAAAATTTTTCTTTTCCATTTATTATTAATATATATTGCAAGTGAAGTATCGTACTACTAAGCGGTAATCTCAGTTCTGGGAACACTACTTGTTGTTACATATACATATACATAATTGTTAAATATTGAAAAAAAAAAAAAAAAAAAAAAAATGGATACATCAAACTTTTTCAAACTAAATTTTTAAGTTTGACTTCTTTGCATTACTCATACCTTTCTCACAATTAGTTTTTACCAACTTTTATCTTCCCGAGAATTTAATCTTTACTTTCTCAATACATAGAAATTTTAATATAAAACAAAAAGTAATCGATAGAAAATTAGAGTATCTATAATATCGGGGGAAAAAAAAAGGTCAAGCCAAAAATTTAAAAATACCAACACAGAACGACAATGTTAAGCATAATGCTCATTGTCACGCTAACTATCTGTAATACTCAATGCAGGACATTTAAAATATTAGAATATTTTGCCTACAGTAATTCGTAGATTATGATTTTATCAGGCGTTAAAAAAATATAAAACAAATTACATATTTTGATTTTGCAAGTACTCAGGTAGACCCATAAATAATAATTTTTGAACGTGTCCAAGACTTATTTCGTTAACTTTTACAGCTGTGAATGTATGTTTAAGTGTTTATATAATAATTATATATATATATATATATATATATATATATATATATATATATATATATATATATATATATATATATATATACAAACATACACACACACATACATTATATATATATATATATATATATATATATATATATATATAATAAAATTCAAATTGTATGCAGTAAGATATATTCTATATAAGCCGAAGCAGGAGTTCAGTAGCCTTGAATATAGTACAGCTACACACAAAAATTTTCGTTCAAACTTGTATTACTGCTGCCTTACCTCGAGAATATTCGAAGCTAACGCTCGTGAGAGTTCGATTTAGCAGTTGCGCTGTATGACGAAACCTGCTGTGCGACTGAGAGCGAGAGAGTTAAAATGGTGGGGAGAAATATTACCTCGGCCATGGAGGGGAACTTAGTAGAGGGGGGTGAGGAAGACTATTAAAATATTTGCCTTTCCCTTCATTTAAAAGCTGCAACCGACATGTCGTGAAAGCAAAGCGTCTACAAAATGGATTCCAATTGTTGAACAGCTGCTAATACTTTAACTGTGTTTCTAATGCAAACAAGCTTTCCTCCTGATACCAGATCCCTTATTTTGAGTTTCCTCTATTGGAAATACTGCTTCTTATTTTTATAATTATAGACAGTCAATTGTTATGAGATGTGAAAATTGTGCTTTTTTTATCTCAAAATTGTATACGTAAAAAACGGAGAATCTTGTTGCTTTGTACAGAAAGGAAATGCACAAAGAAATCAAAACCAAATGCTTTAAACATCCCAAGTTTCTTAAATATGAACGACAAAATCATTACGCGCTACCAAACGTTCCCCCCCCCCCCCCCCTGCCTCATCTCATCAGCAAACCACAGTCAAGTTCTTTGGTCATGTGAAAAATTCAAAACTCTCCCTACTACTTTGCAGCCCAATCAGTACATTGTGACGTCAGATAAGATTAATTTCAACTGTCAAATGAAAAAGAAACGAAAATTAATACGGTATCAACGTGTCCATGTCTAATTCTGCAATAATAATGTATGTTCATTATTAAGCTAGTATTCTGAAGGATTTAAAAAAAAAGCATGTCTTTTAGAGCAGGCGTATAGTATTTCAATTTAGCATACATACAAGTTACGAAAAGTAAAGAAACAAGTATTGATAATAAAAAAATAGCCATTGTTATGCAGTATTTTATTTATAATGTTAAAATGTATCTATACCTTATCTTACTTTTTGTTTTTTTAATATTTATGTTCCATTTAAGCATTACATGCGTTTTTAATGTTTGAAGAAACGTAATTATTTATGTAAATATAAATTTTCTACTGAATTTGTACTGACCAAGAATTAAAGTGATACATGTTACTTTATAGCGGGAGAGCTCAGATTTCATTCTTAGCCATTTTGAACGTTGCCGGGAGTTATAGTAGAATTACGTAGCATTTATTATCAACAGCAGCTTTCTGGTGGAATAAACAAATAGCAGAGCAGAAAAAAATCTATGTATATGCCTACTTTTAAGCAGAGGGCCCTTTTTAGGCAATTTTTAAAGCAAATTTCTGGTCTATTGTGAAATATATAAAATTTATATAGTGCATACGTTTAAACTTGCTTTTATCAATGACTTAACATTACCTTTCCTGTTTAAGATTGCTACCACTAAAGACTAGCATTTGATATTTACTTAAAGGCAAGCATGATTCCATCAATATATTTCATATACATTTTACTCTTTATACTTATGTTAAAGTCAGTTTTAGATTGTCACATTTTTTTACTTCTCAAAGCCCTGAGAGAAATGTTTACGTCACCGCAAACAAGTGGATTTATCATGGATATTATTTAAAACATAATTTACACAGAAATAAACATATATAAAATAATTCAAAGTTAAAACACGCTTTTCTGACATTTAAAATTACAAATCTTAGGGTCGTTCTAGATATTGAGATTTTGTAATGCAATTTATCATGTTATGCGAAACATTTACTCGAATGTTTTTGATTACATGAAATTGTATGTACAAAGCGTTTAAAAACGGGCACATCTTCTTGAGATTGTATGGAGAAAGTTCTACTTAACATCTAGAGCTACAAAAAATATAGACATTTGCTCGTCATTATTTGAATATAATTTACAAAAGAACATCAGAAAATCTAATTATGGCACTTTACGCAACTTAGATATCATACAGGCAATCAGCGCCTCAATTCATGTCAGAAACCAATTAAAATTTTACTAGTAGTACCTCAATGGAACTTTACATAAGGTGCCACCATAATCTTTCATTTCATAACAATATAATGAAATGTAATACAATGTGCCACTTCTCTTCTCTTTTATTTAAGCAAGCACTTCGTTTATATTTTATCTCTTTAACTTTTTTCCCATAAGCATATTGTATTAAAAGAATTTGATGACACGTTAGTACGTCACTCCCCTAAGTCCACGTAGGTGGCTGTCACGAGAACGTTAGTCAGCCAAACAGAGCACTGTTAAATGTAATTTTTTGCATGTTTACAAAAAAAGTCTGGATCATTTGATTTTTGTTTTCATCAACAACCAGTGATGTATCAAGATGGGGGAGAAAAAAGTGTACTCTGATTGATCATTTTACTTTATGCGCGAAACTGTCATATATTGAATTCTTAGATAGGCACTTTACCTTTTATGTACCAAGTTACACTGGTAACACTCATTTAGCCCATTTTAATCTGACGGACTATTGAGTAGTAAGTCCATCTTTAAAGTCAATCAGAAGCCAGGAATATTTAATTGTAAAAAGATAGCAACACAAGTTCATCATTTTCCGATCCATGACGAAAAATATATATTTCAAAAAAATGTAAACTAAATGAGTGTTTTACTTTGAGCTTGTATTGATATGATTAATTGGGAAGTTATTAATACTTATGATAGTTGAAAGGTTAAATTCAGACCTAATGCAAATATTACCCACGCCCATGCGTACCATAACTAGGGATCCGCAAGGCGAGCGTCTGATCAACCATATCACTAGTGATTTTGTGATCAAATCTTTTCTATTGTGCCGTTAATTACTTCGTCTTTGTCTTTTGTTCTAATTTTCCTTTCTTTCCAAATACCTATTCTTCCCCTTCTCACTAAAAATCCTGCATCACACAATCTCCATGATCATTATAATCATCCTCAAAAGTAAACCTGGTACAGTGGGCAAGTACCTCCATCTTGATTCTCATATCACGTGGTTTGCTTGTCAAGACATGTCTAGCGAGGCTTTCATCTAAATATTTGTAACGCCTCATTTCCTTTGTTTTAATGTTTCCTTCCCTCCTTACTTGACTCCATCAATCATCATCATAAATCGAAACCAATATCAGCGACCTATAGTACCACACATGACGTGGACATTTTTAACAAAATCCTAAACCCAAACCTTTTATCCCAATTACCTTACCTAATTAAACAATTATAGAAAACAAAAGCAATGCTTCAAATCGATTGTGGCGATGTGAGCTGAGTTAAAGCTCCACAGCCAAAACAATAGGCTAATTCGTTTAATAATTAGCCTCGTACAACCAACCAACCAACCATAGCTAGACAAAATATCACTTTTTTAGCATCTAGTGGTAAAAACAGCTTTTTTTCCTGCAAGAATTCAGATTCCCTCACTAATTTATATGTAATATATTTGATTGTTTTTTTGTTTGGCTTGAGCATTTAAATGATATTTAAATAACCGCATTAGATTATTGTGTATTTCTAATGTTGTTGGATATGTATGCCATTAGTGCAATTTTGCCAGTTAATCTAAGACTATGTCCTGAACTATTCTTTCTATATATGCCTATAGTGAGGTTAAAACTTTCTGTAAGACCCTACTGACAGAGGTTCGTGCGCACTTCTTATAGTAAAAACCCCGTAAGGGTTTTATTTGTATTGCTTGTATCTCCAAAAAAAAAAAAAAAAAAAAAAAAAACTTCTAAAATTTAAGAGGTCATTTGAAATATAATAGGGTAGTCAACCTGGGTGAAATTGAAAGCCAATTACGGATCCACTTCAAAAGTGTTCTGTGTCTGCTGAAATAGGAAAAATTTAAAGCTTGCACATGATTTTGATTTTTAACCCGGTTGACTGTACAAATACTTATGATAAATTTTTTAGATTTCGTGAGCACCAGATAAGATTTTTTTAAAGATACCTTCTAATGTATTACTCTACAAAATTTTATATTTTTTCTTTTTTTACTCATTTTTAGTGAAATCCCGCAGTAGCTTATTTCCCGTCTTAAGAAGGTTGGTGACCGACTGATATTTCACAAACTAGATGGTCGCGAATTATATTATAAACACAAAGTAAAGAAGAAATGGTATTTCAAAGTTTAGTTACGTCAAACATGTAAAAATAGGATCAATTATTTAAGTTATTCTACATTAAGGATTACATGTAAATTTCTGTAAATTGAAATTTTAGCGGCAAAATTTAGTCAAATAATAAACTTTTTTTAAATTAAAAATAGTATTAAAACTTTTTTTTTGATCCAAAAAGAATATTTTAAATGTACTCTATTTTATTTGAAAATTATTGTGTTTGTTTTGTTGGAAATAATTAACAAAAAAATAATTGAGAAAATATAGTTCTTCTTTTAACGATTTCTGGTCCAAGTCGGTCATTTTCTACGTTTACAGAGAAGCGACAACCCTTAAAGCCCTTGTCAACTTACTTTTTTATCATTTAGAATACTAGACTGATAATTACCATACTTTATTATCCATGAATTAGACACGATCACGTTGATTTTGTATTTATTTTCGTTTATTTTCCTTTTTGCGGTTATATCACGTATATGACGTCACAATGTACCGATGGGGCCGTGATAGGGGTAAAGAACTTAAGGGAGGGTCTTAAATTTATCACGTGACCAGAGCGGTGACTGTGATTGGCGGCGGTACAATGTGACGTCAGATACGTGATATAACCGCAAAAAGGAAAATGAACAAAAATAAATACAAAATTAACATGATGGTGTCTAATTCATGGATATTAAGGTATGGTAATTATCAGTCTAATATTCTAAATGATAAAAAAGTAAGTTGACAAGGGCTTTAAGAAGGTAGGGGAGCATAGATGGTAGCACGGTATTTTTAAATAGGAAAATACCAGTATCAGCTGTTATCTAGTATGGCTATTTCTTGTGAAAATTTTACGGTGCTGCCATCTATGGTCACCCTAGCTCCTTAAAATAGACTTCACTGCATTACGTTGTAGGTAATCTAGGTACTGCGCAGCCAGTTTGTATGTTTTCGTTTACTGCGCATTGTGTAACGGCATGATCGTGGGGTTGTCGTTGTTTAGTTGGGAGATAGCAACTATAGTTATGCGTTCCCTATAGGTCAAATAATGTGCATTAGATACACTTTATCACTGCCTTATCTCGTAGGGATTGAGTGAGGTAGGGGAAGTTTGTGAATATAGCCGTATCAAAAGCTGAAAAGCTTACAATCCTGATTTGCTATAGCCACCCAAAATTTATGCCTGTTATTTATTATTCCTTGAGGAGGTAGGGGACCGTAGATGGCAGCACAGTGATATTTTCGTAAGAACACGTCAGCCATTTTGGATAACTGCATATTTTTCTTATCAAAACATACAGTGCTGCTATCTACACACCCCTACTTCCTTAATGAGCTTTTAAAATTAAAGATATGTACCATCTTTTTACAAATTTCTATTGACTAATAAAGGAACAACTATTTTGAGGCCGACTATAAGCGATTTCGATCACATCCGCTTCCGTTTCTACTTACTACGCATGCGCAAAACGTCGAAACGGATGCGGATGTGAGCAAAATCACTTATAGTCCGCCTTAAAACACTTGTTCCTTTATTAGTCAATTAAAAAAAAAAAAAAAGCGATTACCGGAAATACATAGTAAAGGATGCCAGCTTTGCCAGCTGTTTTTGTTTGTGCAAAGCTATCGACGTTAATGGCTATATTTAATAATAATTTCTTTTAAATTACAACAGAAAAATGCAGACCATAGATATTGACCAGTAAAGGAACAACGGTTTTGAGGGTTGAGGCAGACTATAAGCGATTTCGGTCACATCCGCTTCCGTTTCTCATATCTACGCATGTGCAGTAAGTCGAAACGGAAGCGGATGTGAGTAATATTGCTTATAGTCAGCTTCAAAACAGTTGTTCCTTTATAAGTCAATATGTATATAAATAAAAGCTATTGAGTGAACTACGTAATATACATAAACAACATGCAACGAATAGTGTGTCATATATGTAGTGTACATAAATCATTTTACATTTAAAGATGTTTTAAGAACAAATTTGTAAATATTACTTACATCTGTATCTTCTGTTGCATCAAATGGCACAAATAATCCATTTCTGTAAACTACCGTGGCAAAATTCACTACTTCATGTGTAGGTGGTTGAGGTTGAGGCATGTTATTAAATATTTTAGTATAACCACTGTATTTTTGAAACACGCTGTACTTGAGAACAAATGCAACTAACCAGCGAAACCAGCATTCAACTGGGTTGGCTGCGTCAGGGCTGCGCTGAACAGTGGCGCCACTTACTAGAGAAACGCTGAAACTGCGTTCTGCACTGCACACGCACACGGTTCTATACTGTTCTGTGTTCTGCCCAATCTGCGTTCTGTTCTGATTCTTGCTTGCTGCTTGCTTGCAACTTGCAACAGCTCCACTCCAACAGCCAACCCCACGCCTACTTTTTCGTCAAAAACAAAGTACTGTACCAACGTAACAGAAATCTAAGCAAAATAAAAATACTATTTCTTCTTTTTTTTTAGCACAAATATGTTAAATGAAATATAATTAATGTAAACTGCATTTTCACTGAAGTAATTATAAATATTTCAAATTAAGTTGGTAACAAAAAAATTAAAAAAAAAAAAAAAAAAAAAGCGCCAACATTTAAGTTAGCAAGTAACCCAAAGTAACCCACTGTCCCTTACATGTCTTTCAATGTCCAACTCCAGACACTTTTTGTAGTCCACGCAAGACTATCGACATCGCACGCGACATCTGAACTACAATGTTAACCTTACGCAGCTTTGTGTAGTTCCAGGTGTGTCACTATACTATTGGCGAAGAGTCGTTTCTATTGAACTATGCGCTAGCATAGGGAGTTGAAAGATATGTGAGGGACATTGAAGTAACCTGCAATGACATTCATATGTCTTCCAACTGTGAGCACCTTTCTTTGTAGTTCACGGGCACGGAATTCGCCATCTCAGTCGAGGCGAGACCTGAACTTATATATATATATATATATATATATATATATATATATATATATATATATATATATTGACTACGCGCTATAGCATGGGGATCTTGTCTGATTTTGTAAGGACGGGTTAACTCTATTATCAAATAACACTAGAGGCCTATGCTAGCGCCCCCCCCCCCCCTTTTTTTTTAATTACGGGACATAAAAAGAAGAAAAATCTTTTATTGCTTGCTCTAAAGTAACAAAACATCATAAACGTTTTGTATACAAGCCACAGAAAATTACGCAAGTTTTAAGCGCTTCAGACCTACGCCGAGTCTTGTATGTATAAGCTGCAGGCCAAGGATTTTAACCTTGATTCAAGCAGGGGCAGTTAAGTTAGCTTTATGAGGAATCTTATTCCAATAATAACTGAATTATATTATCGATTAAAAAAAAAAAGTGCTTTTATTAACAAATAAGTCAATCAAGCTAAATTGCGTGTTTCACACTATTATATTTATATGTGTTGTGAAACACAAAATTATGTATATGGATAGGATAGCATAGTCTTATAGGTAATAACATTAAAAAATAATAATTACAACATACGTGTACTAGCTTAACGTGCTGGCCACAATAAACTGAAAATACTTTGAAGTATGCAAATCCACTATTTTCACCTATTGCAGCATGCTTCCTGCGTGCTTTCAGCTCATTGTGGTTAGCGCTTTTTCATGCATACCATAATAATAATAAAAAGGTAAAGTGCTATTTCGTATGTTTCTCTTCTTTTGGATGGTTGGATAGCAAATTAAAATAGGTATAAATAAATCATATACCTTCAAATATATGTGTGTTTATATGAACTCTATTTTTTTATAGCCACACGTACTATGAAGTTATATATGAATTCTAAAATTAAGATTATTTACATGCTTATAAGTTAAGAAATAGTTAAAAGTTTTGACCTTTTTTTTTATTGAGCAAATTTTTAGGAACAATAATGAGAATATGAGTTAATAACCCTCCACCCATGCAGCTATATGGAAGACATGTCTCTTCACAGTATGAAAGGCATATTGCTGAATTACAAGAATACATATCACACTCATGAGCTTATATAATTACATATTAAAAGATATGTGTTCATCAATTTTAAAACTGCAAATAGTAGAAAATTCACAACAGGAACAAAAAAAAAAAAAAAAAAAAAAAAAAGCATCCCCCATTTTAGATATATCCTCAATAAATTCATGGATGCATGTCATTAATGAACAAAGTTTTAAAATTTATTTTTTACTGCCTTATATTAATGCTGTTTGTAAACCCTGTTCTCTTGCACCAAAAAATGCACATTCCATTTGAATAACCGTAGGCAATCGTCATTTTTGGTGCAGAGAACAGGGTTTACGAACAGCATTATTATAACACATATACTTGTACCTCTAATATTCCCCATTTAAAAATTTCTTGTAACATTTTAAAAATATTTTGGTAAAAAAAAAAAAAAAAAATGGATGGTTGTGAAATGCTAAAGTAGAAGGGTAAGACAGTAGTGATAGCACACTTGTTTCCACGCTGTTTGAGATTAAACCTCTACATAGCGGCATCATTTATAGCATCTCTCCAAGTCTTAACTGAGGCACTCATACTTAATTTTATTTTTAGTCTTATGCCAAAAGCTAACAATGTGTTTACTATCTCTGTTCTAGTTATAATTTTTACTAAACTGTAGGACCCTTGTCACTATGTATGATACAGCACTCGCTATTCTCCAATATTTTTTCTCTTTTTAATGTTATCATATGTATCAGTGATATTTTATTTACCTTAATTTATCTTACTTCTAAATATTGTTGTACATTGTAGAAATAATCATATCATTTCATGTTATAAATCAAAGAAAATAAAATATAATGCTTCAAGTAACAATTTTCTTGCATTTGATTTGCCGCATTTTAGGGGGAGAGGAAAAAAAAAATACATAATTTTTTTTTGTTTAAGAGGGGAAAGAAATGTTTAAATTTGAATTAAAATTGTTGACAATATGGAGTAAAATATTGATACATATAATAAAGATAGTACGGGATGAATAAAATTGAAAAGCACAAAAAATGTTTCAAGTGATAAAAATGTGAGAAATAAAAGTAAGTAATTCAACGAATGAGTTACTAACATTTTCCAAGCACCATAGCAAGCAAAGCCATTCTAACGTAGAGTCCTCCTTCAGCTTGACGGAAGTAAGCTGCACGAGGATCAGAGTCAAATTCAGTTGAGATCTCATTGAGACGAGGGAGAGGGTGCATTACAAGCATACGTCGCTTGGCCAGGCGCATCAGCTGCACTGTTACTTTGTATAAACCCAGCGCCTGCAATGCATACATACATAAGACAAGTGTTTGGACAATTTAAATAAAATAAATAATATCAATAACAGAATATTCTTGTACAGCTCTGGCCAAAAGTTCCAGAACGATTTGCATAGGCAACCCGCAACCACACTATTTTATCTTTATGAGGAAATGCAGCTGCCACCGCTGCCCCGTCCGGGAACTTTTGTCCAGAGCTGTACAGCACTTTCTCCATAAGTGATGCATACTGTTCCTATCACATCAAAACATTTCTTCTAAAGTTATATGAAAGCAGCAAGCAGGGTCAGACTGGCTGTCAAGGGGCCTTGTACAAGAACGGGGTTAAAGAAAAGGGGGCCTAAACAGGGGGGGGGGGGGGGGGGCTCATCCAAAATCTTGGACTAACTCTTCCCAGTCCACTCTAAGCCAGTCCGAGCCTGGCAGCAAGTGTTCAATCGTGTAGCACGTGACAAACTTTCTGCAGCGGAAAGTTACCCAATGAATGGCTTGATATAAATACACCATTAACTTAAATAATAATAATAATATTAAAAAAAAAAAAAAAAAAAAAAAAAAAAACTGTTGTGCATGTATAAAATATTAAAAAATATATATATATAAATAAATACAGATGGAGGAAACCAGACAGGAAACAAACATTGCGGTTGGTATTAATAAGTTTAAAAAATAAAATTTTAAAATAGTAGGTAGTGTAGTGATTATATGCTCTATAGAGCAAATCAATTACATTTTTTTTTTTTACAGAAAACATTTTAAAAACAAACAATGAAGCAGCCGATACTTTACTTTACCTAAAATAGTGAAATGACTTAAAGCTAGGTTATTATTACCTTTTCATATTCATCAATTGAGCTGAAGCGCTCTCGTTGTATGCGAGTCATGTACAGAACATCAGTGTCAGGTAGAACTTCCTCTAGACTTGTGTAATGTTCCTAGAAATACATTAGGTTTAAGTAACAATTTTACAATATTATTCCTTATTTTGTACTTACTTGCTTAATTCCAGCAGCTGCCACAAATTCTTGCACATCCTGTGGCATAGCCAAGTTGGGAGGAGATACATAGCACAAAGTTACGTTGTACAATGTCAGCAGTCTGAAAATTATAAAATTAACTTGTTAATTGAAAGAGCTAAATAATTTTTACATATATTTTATACCTGGCAAGAGAGTGTACAGTACGTCCATGAAGTAAATCACCAACAAGAGTGATAGTGAGTCCATTAACTGTGCCAATTTCTTCACGAATAGCAAATATATCCAGTAAGGCTTGAGTGGGGTGTTCACCAGTTCCATCTCCAGCATTTATGATGGGCTTGCGAGACTTGGCAGCAGCAAGCTACAAAGCAATTTAAGGAAGTTGGTGAAGCTATATAAATATCTTAGACATAAATGTGTTAAGTTATCTACAACTCTGGCCAAAAGTTTAAGAATGGGGCAGCGGCAGTCGCTGTGTTTTCTCATAAAGATGACATAAATTAAATTAAATAATTGTTTATTGGGCATTAAAAACATAGTATGGTAACCTATACAAATCATTCTGAAACTTTTAGCCAGAGCTGTACAGCTAGGCACTATCATATAAAGTGTTACTATAGTGCCTTACAATTAATTTAAGGAAACAAACTTTAGGGCATACATATAGGATTAATAAAAAAAATAATAATAATACCTAAATTAAAAAAAAAAAAAAAAAAAAAAAAAAAAGTAGACATTCCAGCAAAAGCCTTACTCAATAAAAGTTCAATGTAGAGGTTGAGATCTCAAATGGCACAGAGTTTTAGTTACAATGCTATGAGAGCTTTTGTCTCGCATGCCATGTGAGATCTGGACCTCACCATTGAACTTCTTAGGCCTTTGCTTGTATTTCTATCCTTTCCTTTAAGATTAATTATAGTACCTTGTGATAAAACAATGTATTTATATGAAGCATTGGGCTATAATTAACAGCTGTGTATCAATACTGTCATTAGGCAATTTAGTAAAGTGCTACATGACAATGTCTGTACTTACTGCCACTGCTCCTGGCTCAGGGTGCCTCAGAACTATCACATCTGCATAACCAGCCATCACAGCCATGGCGTCTGAAGCAACGAAAAACATAGTGAATAATTTAGTGTACACGTGATTTAATTAGCTATGAAAACAACTAATTTTTGCTAAATAAATAAATATGAATAAATGAGCAAAAGGAAAAGTATTCAACGGAAGTAGATGTAACAATACTAATGGGTATGCACAGCCTCTTTCATAATTTTTTTTATTCTATTGGCTTATGGTCATATAATGTGATCAGATGGAGATTTCAGTTAATGCAAAACTCAATTTAAATACATGTTATTTCCATATGCCAATAGAATTCAATTTTTTATGAAAGAAAATGTACTAGTGAGCTCATTTGTTACGTAACTATTTGCAGCTCAATCTACCATTCTCCAAAATTTGTAAGTCTATTTACCTGCTTTTCTATTAAATATTGTATGAAGTATAAATACAAGAGTTAATTAAAATGGTACCTGCAAGACTTTCTCCTTTTTGTGCAGAAGATCTTGCTTCATCAGTGTGTATCACTGACCCTCCTAGACGCAACATGGCAGCTGCAAAACTGCATGATGTGCGAGTACTAACTTCATAGAACGCATTAGCCAGCACTTTACCCTAAACATTTAGATATTGATTACAATTTATAAATATACAAGAGAAAAGTAAATAGTAATCAAAAGGTTTGAAAGAAAAACATATAAATAAGATTAGGGAAACTTAGGGAATGAGAGATAGTAATGAGCTTACCATCTCCCAATTTTTCCTAATCTATACATGTGTTTTCCTATGAAATCTTTTAATTAGCAATTACCACAGTCCATCTTTCCAGAGAAAATACTAATTTACCTTAAGTACATGGTCTAGAGATTTCTCTTTATGAATAGCATGACGGAAATTCTGAGCTACATCAAAGATGCGATTGAGTTGCTCCTTGGCAAAAATTCTGACACTAAGAATATGTTGACCTTGAAGATTGTGAGGAGGTGGTTGAGTTGGAGCAACTTCTTCATTTGTCAGTGCAGGGGTGATGTCCAGCTCTTGCATCATGCGAGAGTATATTTCTGAACAATTTGAAAATACACTAGAATTTAATACTAAAAATTCTTTAAATAACTTCATGAAATAAAAGAATGTTCAGTAATTTGTGCTGAAAAATGTGCACTTTTATAAAGTACCTAAAAAAAAAAAATTAAAAAAAAAAAAAAAAAAAAAAAAAGACGTTGCAAATAATGATAATATTAAATATAATCATATCCAGTATCTAGATGATTTTATCTTTCTACTAAAATATTAGTGTCACAAAATATAATATGCTGTCACCATTAGTCTTAAGGGCAGTACGTCCTGCAGTCTCAATAAGTTCTGGTAGAGATGGAGTTGGTGTTCGAGAAGGTTTTGGAGAACGAGTTCTGTATGACTCTACACTTGGTACCTCAGATGGTTTCTGGTTAGCTTGCCACTGTCGTACATCCTTGCCAAACCCAGGTTTTACAAGAACCTGTTTAGCATCACACAGTTAGTAATTGAATCAACATTAATATAAGTTTAAACATATACCTGTCCCTCTAGGTAAGCCATTTCTCCTCTAAGCACAACTCTATGCACAGCTCCCTTAATCTTGCGTCCTTCAAATGGGGTCCATCCTGCTCTAGATTGAGCTGATTTGGCTGATATGATACTTTCATGAGCTAAGTCTACTTCAATGTAAGTTTGGGGTTGATCTGGTAAGTTGAAGATCTTTTTGGGGTTGGTGTGATAGCGAAGTACAATGTCCTAAAAAATAATTTTAATTTTGAAATTCTAGAAAATTTTATGCCTATTTTTAGAAATATTTAAATCTGTCTTACCTCCAGAGTTAATCTACCCTCTGTTACTGCATTCAAGAGCAGAGGCAATGCTGTCTCAAGACCAGGGAAGCCAGGTGGAGCTTCCTCTGATAGTTTCTCTTCAAGCAGGTGAGGGGCTACAATACAATAAGTAAAGAAAATATGAATGATATGAATGAATGAATGAATGAACGAACGAATGAATGAAAGAATGAATGAATGAATGAATGAATGAATGAATGAATGAATGAATGAATGAATGAATGAATGAATGAATGAATGAATGAATGAATGAATGAATGAATTTACATAAGGAGTTATTAAGGAAAATACGCTATTGCTGTTACATATCGATCTTGTTGCGAACAAAATATATCTCGTATTTCGTAGACATTTTGCTTACGCTGACAAAAAACGAGATAGACATTTTGTTTGCAACAAGATCAATATGATAAATTTGAAAGTACAGGATAGGAGAAACCAGCAAGAGCCATACCTTTGTGAAGAAGGTCTTACAGTTTAGACACACTACGTAATCTCTTGGAATTTAGTGTTGAAAGCCTTCACATGTGTTTATTAACTCTGTGCTAGCAAAATTTTCACCAAAATATGGCACATACTTGACTATAGTAAGGTCCTTACTAGTTTCTCCAATATTTTTCTTTCAATTTATTATTATTCTACATTATATTGATAGAAAGTGAAATTTTGTAAATTTCAAGATTAACTTTAACATTACATTACCATGGTCTGTTGCAAAAATATCAATGACATCCAGATTGTCCCAAAGAGCTTGACAGTCCTCCTGTGAGCAGAGAGCAGGTCGTACTTTGCCCTTGAGTGGTCCTAAAGTGGAGAGATCAGCCTCTGTCAGGAAGAGATGATGTGGAGAAACCTCACAAGTCACTGCCAAGCCCTGCAATTACAAATAATATTAGCAACATATCCAATGTGATCTAATCATACTGATCATCTAACCTTCTGTTTGGCAACTTTGATCATCAAGATCTCTTCCTTCCTGGCTACATGGCACACATGCAAAGGTCTCTTGTATAATGATGCAAGCAGAAGAGCAGAGCCAAGGGTTTGTTTCTCTGCATGGACACACAGAGGCGAAGTGCTCGGCCAATTTTGGAAATGCTGCAACAGTTATTCAAGATAAATAATTTCTCAGTGCCTATTGACATTGTGAATTTTACCTGAGCCCACACATCAAAGTTGTCCAGACGCAATGTAGTGTATGTATCATTTAAATACATCTTGAGGCCTGCTGTGGCTGCAGCTAGAGGAGGAATGAGCTCAGCATTTGTGTTGGAGGCACCAGCAAAGAGAGCATAGTCACAACGTGCACCCTTGGCTGCTAGCTGCAAATAATAATAAAAACAGTTGGTAAACCTTTAAATTAAAATGAAACCATAACAGAAGCATACCTTGCTAACAAGAGTCAGGGTTGCAGCATCAGTAACTGCAGGGGCAGTGTTTGGCATGGCACACACCATGGTGACACCTCCTGCCAAGGCTGCACTTGTACCCGAGGAAAAATCCTCCTTGTGCGTAGCCCCTGGCTCCCTGAGGTGCACGTGGACGTCAATCAAACCTGGCAGCTTCACCAGCTGGTGTGACGACAGGCAGTCTGTGTGTGTCTTCATGGGAGGATTGCCTCCTATCAGTCTTAATGCCTGAATCACAGAAAAACATGTTAACCAAAATAAGAATAAGTAATTATGTACAGAAAACAAATACATTACAGGGCATGATTCTATAAAAGGGGTCAAAGTTAAATGTTGGATAATGAAACTTTTAACTTTTAACTTGTCTTTCTTCCAAGAATTAAAAAAAAAAATGTTCTTTTAATGATTACATCCCAGTGTTAAAAATGACCCCAAACAAATAATGAACAAGAGCAAAATAATTGCCAAAAAAAGGAGGCAGTGACTTTGTGATTTATATTTTATGACACCCTTAAAACTTTTGACTTACTTGGCTTGATTGCAATCTGTTAAAAAACTTTTTTTTTAACTCTTTAATTTTCCTTTAAAATTTACTATGAAACACTAATGTGAGGTTCACAGCCCAGTAATACAGACTTATTTATGGTTTAATGTCATTGTGTGCTTAGTTAAATGAAAGACTTGTTCAAATGTTTAGTTATGGTGCCATGAACTGTGCATTGCATAAAGCCAGGGCAGAAGATAATGAAAAGCTACAAAACTTACCTCTACTAGCAGCTTGGCACACTTGACGTTAGTGATTAGAGGCACAGCAAAGTCCACAGCCATACGGCGCGTACGATAGCCATGTGTTGCAATGTTGGAGACACGTCTTGCGCCTGCATCTCTCATAGGCAGGTTGATCACTAGATCAAAGTGACGATTAGCTAAGAAGTCAGCCATCTTGTTCAGCTGACCACACGTTGAGTTTTCTCCAATGTCCTCAAAACTCCACTCTACTGACTCAACCTGCACGCAAGTAAAAAATTAAATTCCTCAATCTGGAAATATGTGAAATATTTTTAGCTTACCTTAATCCCATGCTCTCTGTAGAAATCAGCAGTGCCTGTGCTGGCATATAGCTTGAAACCCATTTTTGCCAGTGCTCTGATGCTAGGTAGCAGCTCAGTCTTGTGCTAGCAAACAAAATAACATTATTTAGTCCTTATTAAAATTTAGCTTAATAGGTACTATTCTGTATGCTTGAGAACTAGAGCAATCAATGCATCAAGTTACCTTGTATGTTCCGATAGAGAGTAAGATTGTTTTTCTTGGTATCTGGAAGCCAGTACTCATGAGTGCCTTCAAGTACGCTTCATACCTGTTGTCTCCAAAACAAGCAACTTCACCAGTTGACGCCATCTCAACTCCCAACATTACGTCTGCTCCTTTAAGGAAATGTGAAAATGTTAACTTTTAGCTCTCTTGTGAATTAACACAGCATTTTAGTTTTGTCATAAAAACTTTCTAAAACTGGTGTATGAATAATAATAATAAACCAAGCAATATAAAATAAAATAAATAGCAATAAGGTATAAAAAAAAAAGAAGAAGAAAAAAGATTCTTGTGACATGACATTTTTTTTTCTTTTTTTTTTCTTTCACCAATAAGGTTACGATAAATTACATTATTTTGACTGTAAATGATGATGTGAACCAAAATTTGATTTGATAACTAACCCTTATGATGCAGCTATGGTCATAGAGGAAGAAAAATAAATAAAACTACTGTATTAACTTTTTGAATATTATTTCTATAAAATATTATAAAAGACTCAAATGATTGATATAGAACATGTGTTACCTGCAAGCCTAGAGAAGGAGAACTGAGGCACTTTGACTCCCACTTTGCCACATCCATGCAGAACATCCACTGCTATCACGGGGTAACCTAGCATCACTCGAGTTGCAGTGGCCACAAAGTCATGCTCCAGAGTCTTGGAGACAAAGGGAAAGGATCGCGACACTCTCACGTTGCATTCTATTACTTTTAGCTCGTCATCCTGAATATTATGAACATTAAGAAAAACATAAATGTCTGTGTTAGAAGTAGAAGGAGGTAAAACTAGTCTTACCTTGGCAATGAGCTGCATGTTGAAGGGACCAGTGACCTCAAGACTTCTGCCTACAGCACGTGCAATTGCTGAGATTCTGCCCAGGGTGATGGCGTTGATACCTTGAGGAGGTGTCAGTAATGTGGCGTCTCCTGAGTGAACACCAGCATTTTCCACATGCTCTGATACAGCCATGCACAGAATATGGCCTTCTTTGGCAACTGCGTCAACATCAATTTCCTGCACAAAATAATAATAATAACACCTGCAGTTTCTATTACACAATTGGTACTGGATTATTCTCACTTTCACCTTGAATCACGTAGGATTCCAGTGTTAGTGTTGTAAGAGAAGAAAGAAAAGGATGAAATAATAATAAATAAATAAAAAATGTAAATAGCCACAATATAATGGGCGGAAAAATAATTATAATCAAATTCCTAAATAATATGTATATTAAGGAAAATAAACCATCGCGGTTAGGTATGATAAATTGAAAGAAAAGGATAGGAGAAAACCAGCAAGGGCCTTACCATAGTGTAAAATAACACATTGGAAATATTCATTCATAGTTTCTCTCCGAGTCTGTAAGGACTGATGAAGGCATAACACGCTCCATATCTCTCTTGGAGTCGATTGCCGAAATATTTCCAATGTGTTAGTTATTTTATATCTGTGCTAGCAAGATTTTCACCAAACTATGGGACTCTCTTCACTATGGTAAGGCCCTTGCTGGTTTTCTCCTATCCTTTCTTTAAATTCCTAAATAATAATAAAATAGTTTTCTTTTAAATGAATAAAAATTTACTTCACTAAATTGGTGATACAGAACTTTATGTTCAACTATTTTTAAGGTACAAATTCATAAAGCTTTTATGACAAAAGTAGACACAATTATACCTTTGCATCTTGGATGAACTTGGATACAACAACAGGGTGCTCCTTGCTGACTTTACTTGCAGACTGCAGGAAGTTCTTGAGGTCAGCTTGAGTTTGGGCCACATTCATAGCAGCACCACTCAACACATATGATGGCCGGATTAGGCACGGGAAACCCACTTCGTCACAGAACTCAACTATGCTTCCAAGAGTTGTCAGTTCTCGCCATCTACATGTTAAATGTGTATTTATTATTATTATTTTTTAACTCAGTAACTATTAAACATTTCTTAAATTTAAAACAAGAGTTAAAAAAAAAGTTTTTAATTGAAATAATGTTTGGAATAATTATTGTTAATACAATTGAGATGAAATTTGTTTTTAGTGTTTGGAAAATGCATAAATAGATTATGCACAGGTTGCATATCATCATTTCTTATTGTAAGGTAGCATGAGTTCCTGAGTTATTTGGCAAAGGTACTAATAAAAAAAAAAGTGAAAAAAAAAAAAAAAAAAAAAAAAAAAAAGTGTGAATACACAGGACTTTTTTTTATAAATTATAGAATTTAGTACTGTATACTAAATATTTAATGGCTATACTATTACTATTACTTTATACTATTGGCATTACTACTCAATAGGACTTGACTTGAATCTGCAGTCTCTAGGTTTGAAATTGCAAACATTTTTACGACAAAGACTTGTGATGTGACCCTTGCATGACTAGAAAAGTGCAGTGTACATCAGGCAAAATTTGAGACAGCCACCGTGGTTACATGAGAGAGTAAATGTATTTTATTGATTTGTACGTGCTGACCTTGGTTGTGAGATACCAATTCTGTCGAGCATACGAGAGAACTTGAAGCGATTTTCAGCAGAGTCCACCATCTCTGGACTTGTGCCCAGAACTCTGGCCTGTTGTCTGTGCAAATCCATGGCAATATTGTTAGGAAGTTGCCCTCCCATGCTTAAGATCACACCTTCAGGGTTCTCCAGGGTGTAAATATCCATCACAGTCTGTGAAAGTTGTGCAATATAATATACATACATGCAGTGCAGTCTTTGAAGTTTCAGTGCAAATAGTAATACAGTAATAGCTTTCCATCACATACTTTGGTGCAGGGGAGTTATAAATCAATAAAAAAATAAATAAATGAAGTAGTAGCTTTCATTATTTATCCAGTGACACATACACAGATATATATATATATATATATATATATATATATATATATATATATATATATATATATATATATATATAGGTATATATATATATATATTTTTATAGCCTATTATAGGTCTATACAATACAATAGGCTTTTTTTTTTTTTTTTTTTTTTTTTTGTCACACATTGTTTTATAGTAACAAGTTATGCGCAACAAACATAGAAGATAGAAGTGAGTGAAATATTAATGTTTTTATATTACACGTAATAGAGAAGGTAAAGTATAATAATTTATTATCATGCCAGAATAATAGGATAGAAATAGAGCGTGATAGAAATTAGAGCACTGTGAATTGAAAATTAAAACAAAGCAAAATTCTCTAATATATTTAGGCCCTATTATTAAGCATTAGAAGAAATGATAAGTACTGTTTACTATTTTGTATGTGCAATTTGGAGTGCACTATATATAGGATAAACGACAATGTATCTCTTTGTAATTACCTCAAATGATATTTCATCAAAATACAGTCGATCTGACATGTCATAGTCAGTGGACACAGTCTCAGGGTTGTAATTGACCATGATGGTTTTACGTCCTAATCTACGTAGTTCTCGTAGACAACCCACTGCACACCAGTCAAACTCAACACTGCTACCAATGCGGTACACTCCAGATCCTGAGGAAATCACATAAATATGTAAGAATACACTATGAGTAAGAGATTGACAAAAAAGATTTTTCAATCAAGTCTTTTTATCAATCAACTAAAGCAATGTCAATTTTTAATTACTATAAATATAGCTATGGGACTCTCTTTACTATGGTATGACCCTGGCTGGTTTTCTCCTATCCCTTTCTTTCAAATTTATCATAAAGTTTTTATTTTATTATTATTATTTTTTTAAATACTGCTATTGTTTAAAGGGTACAATCATTACTGGGCATTACCAGTAAAAAAGTGGTAATTAAATATACAATTACTTACAACATGTATCCCTCATTTATCCTATCAATAGCTCTGCGGAAAACCAAACTATCCATAGTATCCGCGCGCTTCAAATTTGGAACATCTGTGCTCTCCGCCTCTCCCAAAATTAAAACACCTGCACGGTTAAAAATAATAGCATTTGTAGTACGAATTATCGCTGGACCCGTGGTTTTAAAGAAACACCGTGTTTGGTTAAATATCAAACGTAGAGAAAGACGTGAGCTACGGAAACACTCTCAATGTCTGCAAAGAAATCTGCAATCCAATGGTATTAAGTATCCCTCAACCAGCGTTTTTCTCTACTCCGCTCTAAAAAGACTATTTAAGTGATTTTAGTCTCTTTCATTCGTTCTGGCCAAAAACAGTCTGCAAGAGAAGATGCACAACGGCGAGCCGCGTTTCAAAACGCTGAGCCAGTGTTTTTTTGTACTACGAGTGAGCGCGCAACTCATTTTCTCGTGGTGCACGCGGTATTTCTCTTACCATTAGCTTCATTTTTACTAATTTTTACTTCAGCACCACTCATTCTTTCCTCCCCCTAAATTATTGTTAGTTTTAACGGTTTTTCTTAGATACAGCTTTGTAAAAGCAGAACATAGCCAGAAGTAGTCTACTAGTAGAGCCTCAAACACAACAGCGAAACGACGACGTGAAAACTCTTCGTCGCATTCAATGTAAAGATAATTTTGTACTGTGGTACATAATTTTCTGATTTTCTTCAGTATCGCCCTAATGTTATAATAGTGATATTTATTTTAAAGTGAAGTGTAGTATTTATAACTTTTGAAAGCAATTTTTAATTCTGTGTATAACATGACAATATGTATTACTCACGGTTTCACAGAGATGAGGTGCATTATTTATATTTTGATCTGTTTCAATTAACATAAGTAACTATCTTTTCAATAGCAATTTTTTCTTTGGTTTTATTTCTTTGTCCTAATCCGTGTATTAAACATTGATACGCTTTTTGCTTTCAAATTTTATAAGTACGCTCTTCGCTTGTATTATTGTTATTATTATAATTACGTTTATAATGATGAAATAATGGTAGTAAATAAAATTAAATGTTTAATTTTCTTACGTATACAAAGCACTATATAGTTAAAATAAACCCAAATACAACAAATAGCCAAGTATATAGTAACACTTCATACATTCTAAGACAAGAAAGGAAAAAAAATTTGGCAACACAGCAAACAAATTATTTCTATGAGCAATAAAATAAAATAAAAAATACAAAAATTAACGAAAAATATTATTACACATAATCTCGTATCAGAGGAGAACACCAGAGCGCGGTGCGATGCAAAACGCTGAGCCAGTGTTTTCTTCGACTACGAGCGCGGAGCGTAGGGGGATGAAACAACTCAAAGCGTATGGGTAGGAGTCGGTTAAGTCGTGTCAAAACGCATATCTCGATTGTTAAAATTACGTGGAGCAGCGGAAAAGTAAAGCACGAGCCAACCGTTTCATTCCGCTGTACTCCGATATTTTCATTACGGCTATTTTTATGTATTGAAGAGCTAAATTTTTTAAACCGTGTGTAATGAAGCGCTGGTAAGAGATGCTTCAATTTTGGGAGAGGAGGAGAGCGCAGATGTTCCAAATTTGAGGCGCGCGGAGACTATAGATAGTTCAGTTTTCCGAGGAGCCATCGCTATGCTCTCTAAAATTGGTTAACATGCTTTTTGGTGAGCCTCATTAAAGCTTACTAAATAAATAGCACTATTAATAAACATTGCAATGTTAAAATACCATACAATATCTTACCTATGACCATTGTGTAGTTGCCAGGGAATGCAAGATCATGAGAGCTGCCACTGTATGTGAGATAGAGATAGTTTGTGGTGGCTGGGAACTCAGCAGAAACTGTATCAATCTGTTTAACCCACGGCACAATTCCTGAAAAATATCAAGCAATGTATCACAAACTCAAGTTTCAATGTCTCTTGATCACTTACCATGCTTAATTCTCCTGTCTCTGATATTCAGTTCTGTGCTGCTTACACAGGCAGCAATTTGCTTGTCTGAGAAACCCAACTTCTTGGCTTGAATAAGTAGAGGTAGATCTAGAGTAGTTACTGACTCCAGACGATTCTGTGTCTCTATGATAGCAGCCATCTTATGTAAGAACCATGGGTCAATGTTTGTTAGCTTGAAGAGGCGGTCAATCGTGTAGTTTGCTTTCAGTGCAGCAGCAAGTACAAACATGCGTTTGTCAGTAGGTTCAGATAGCTCCTAGAATGCAATTTGTCACTGTCAAAAAACAATTCTCAAATCTGATGTTTGATTTGCTATACTAACCTCATCATTGGCAGGTTTCAAGTATGGATCAAAACCATAAACATTTTCATCTGACATTCGAAGTGCTTTTTGAAAAGCTTCTTCAAATTTTCTTCCAATAGCCATTACTTCTCCCACACTTTTCATAGAGCTGCCAATCTGAAATATAAATAAAATATAAAAAAATGGTGTCCATGTTGCCGATATTGAATGGTGCTCATACCTTCGTGCTGACTTGAGAGAACTTGCTTAGATCCCAGCGTGGTATTTTGACGACACAGTAGTCAAGACTGGGTTCAAAGCACGCGCTGGTCACTCCCGTCACTGAGTTCTTGATTTGAGTGAGTGCTATACCTAGGCACAGCTTTGCTGCAACATAAGCTAGAGGGTAGCCGGTGGCCTTACTAGCCAAGGCAGAGCTACGAGACAGTCTGGCATTCACCTGTAGAAAACATCACATACCCAGTTCAAAGATATTCATGCCCTTTACTGATTAAAAATATCATACCTCAATGATGTAATACTGATCAGAGAAGGGACATAGAGCATATTGGATATTACACTCTCCAATAATTCCTAGACTGCGTATCACTTTGATTGCAGTAGTACGTAGTCGTTGGTATTCTCTATCGTTGAGAGTCTGACTTGGAGCAACCACAATACTTTCTCCTGTGTGTATACCAAGTGGGTCCAAGTTTTCCATGTTACACACCTACAAGATGACAAGTCAGTACATATGTCCCCAGTACAAACTTTTAACCCTATAACTTACAGTAATACAATTGTCATAAGCATCTCGAACTACTTCATATTCCACTTCCTTCCAGCCTTTTAAGCTTTTGTCAATGATGAGTTGCTTAGAATGAGCTAATGCTTGTTGAGCTAGGACAGTAAGTTCATTAGCATCATTTGCAAAGCCAGAACCTAGTCCTCCAAGAGCAAATGCTGCTCTGGCTAAGACTGGATAGCCTAGTTGATCAGCAGCATCAAGAGCCTGTGGAAATTATAAGATTTTAAATGTTTTCAATAGTTTTGAAGATAATTATTGAATAGAAGCAATAATATGAAACCTACCTCTTGCATTGAATATACAACAATGCTAGGAGCAATTTGTTCATCTAAAGAAGCCATTTTGTCAGCAAACAGTTGTCTATCTTCAGTAATATTGATGGCCTCAATGGGAGTACCCAATATAGCCACTCCATATTTCTCAAAGATTCCTTCAGCATCTAGTGCAACCCCGCAGTTCAATGCGGTCTGACCACCAAATGTCAGCAACACACCATCAGGTCTCTCACTTTTGATCACCTGACACAAATAATAACAATGATAAGTCACAATAAATTATGACATATTTTGTTTGCAATAGTACCTCCTCAACATAGTCTGGAGTGATGGGCAAGAAGTAGACTTTATCTGCCATACCAGGGGAGGTCTGCACAGTGGCGATGTTAGGGTTGATGAGGACTGTGGTGATGCCTTCTTCTCTCAATGCTTTCAGAGCCTGAGAACCTGAATAATCAAATTCTCCAGCTTGTCCAATAGACAGACCTCCTGAACCAAGCAGCAGTACCTTATTGGGCTTTATAGTCATGATGGGCACAGCTGAGATGACATAAAAAATAATTTGTTATTAAATATCTAAATCAACAAAGAAAAATTAATTATAATTACCATTGGAGAGATAATAAACATTATACAAATCTTTCTGACACAAGTGTGATTACTTTATTACATAATGTAATGCCATCAAGGGGGGTGACTTTGGTAGAAATTTCAAAAAATTAATTTACTCCCTTGTTCATAGAAACAAAGCGTAGATAGAGAGTAAAGCGTGATTTTTGCACCATCATGTTATTTCATACATTCCTATGGGCTTTAGTTATTTGGCCAAAGTTACCCCCATGAACTTGATGGTATTTTTTTTTTTTTTTTAATTTTTAAATCTTATCAATAATGATTACAAAAGTAGAAAAAAAAAAATGATAACAATTTGTTTCTACCTTTTATTATTATTTTCTTATTTTAATACTGCTTGAATTTTCCTTTTAGATATAGAATTACAATGACAATAATAATTACAAACAAACAAAACAAACATTAAAAAAAATGCAATAATAAAAAACATATCGACGTTGTTGCGAAAAAAATGTGTAACTTGTATTTTGTCAGGCGAAGCAAAATGTGTAAGTCGTTCCCGAACGTTATGGAGATGGCGCTCGACTTACACATATTGCTTCGCGTGACAAAATACGAGATACACATTTTTTTCGCAACAACGTCGATATAGGCTACTGGAGCAGAGAGAAAGTTAACTGACCAGGATGGTAAATAAGCTTGTTATCAAGGTGCTGCTTGACACTGTGGAATGTAGTGGGAGAAGCCATATACTCTCGAGTCACATCAAGAAAAACATCAAACAAACATTCAAGGTCCTCTGGTCCAGCACAGTGCTCAGGGTGGAACTGCACACTATACACAGCAACATCATGCAAGGTGAACATGCTTTCCAATAAATATTGTCAAAGTAGTATGTGACGTGTAAGGAAAGTAAGTTTGAGTAATATGCTAATGGAATACACAAGACGTCTGTCATTAAAATAAATAAGTTTTATTTATACCTATTATTACCTAGGTATTACCTAATAATAAAATAGATTATAATTTTAAAATTTTGGTTCTGCAGGCTTTAAGGTAGTAGGTGACCGGCTGATATCTGACAAATTGAATGGGCACAAAATATTAAATTAACATAAAGTTAAGATGAAATGTCACTAAAAAGTTTAGTTGTATCAAACACAAAAATATGATCAAATATTTGAGTTATTACACTTCAAAGATAACACGTAAATGTGAAAATTCAAACTAGTTTTAATTTGTTAACCTTTTAAAAGAAATTAAAAACTTTTTTGAAAATTTAAAAAAATATATATATATAATTTTTTCAGAGCAAAAACCATTCTTTAAGTTCATTCAATTTTATTTGAAAATTTTAGTATTTGTTTTGTTTGATATAAATAACCTAGAAAGAATTATTGTGAAAATAATACTACTCCAAGTCAGTCACCCTGTACGTTAAAAGCTTCTTGCACCAGAACTCCCCACCATATTGTTTTACAGCCAATCTCAAGCTTGGTACACTTCATACACTTGAGTACAGCAACCATAATAATGATGTTGGTAAACCCTGTTCCCTTGCTCCAAAAAATGTGCAATGCCATTTAAAAAGCATTAGGCGATCGTAATTTTTTTGTGGTTTGGGGCACGAAAAACACGGTTTACAAACATCATTAATGGTTCTTTAATATGGGCTTGAATTCTCATGCAAGAACTTCATGTAAACATGTAGTAAGATTTTGAAATTAAAATCTGTACAGCATACATCCTATGTTTACTATAAAAATCTTTAATTTAAAACAAAGAATTTTAATGGAAATATAGAATATTATAGGCTATACATAAATTGCAAGGCAGCCAATCAAATTCTACACTTCGTCTCTATTGCGTCTAAATGTATCAAGTGAAATTATCACGAGCAAGTCAAATGTTTCATCTACATAGTGTTTACAGCATCAGATGGAACGTTTGGCGCGCTCGTGATAATTTCACTTGAAACATTTTGATGCAATAGAGACGACTTACAATATTTACTATGAAAACAAATAAATTAAACACTGAAAACATAAATATAGCAAATAATTACAACAACTTTTCATAGAGCTTACATGTAAGCGTTTACACAACATAAAAACAATCAAGACAAAACTACGTAGAACATACCTGAAGTAAGGCAGGGTGTCATGAATAATACCCTCGTTGGACTGATCATTTGTATTAGTAAACAGAGGAGACCATTTGGCTGGCATAGACTCTGTTGACACAGCGAACCCATGATTTTGTGTTGTCATGAAACAACGATCAGATCCATGATGAAGACAGGGTTGGTTATGACCACGATTGCCATACCTAAACATCAATTAAGCAAGTTATTATTATGATTTGTCTCCTGACTACGTGACATAATCATTCTTACTTCATTTTGTAAGTGGTGCATCCAGCGGCTACTGATAGGATTTGATGTCCTAAACAAATACCAAAGAGTGGCTTCACAACTTTTTTATTTGTCAATAAATGTTTGACATTCTTGATCAAATCCTCTGCAAGCTGAGGGTCTCCTGGTCCATTGCTCACAAATAGAGCATCAAATTTATCCTAAACGTAAAATCATGATTGTCAGAGAGTATGTACACCTGTGGACAAAAGTTCCCTAAATGATTTGTATAGGCAGCCCACAACCACCCTATGCTTTCTTTATGAGAAAACACAGCGGCCGCCGCAGCCCTCCGTTCGGAAACTTTTATTTAGAGATGTACAGATGTTCTAAGTAGTCATTACACTTACTGCTTCAGATACGAGAGGTGTATTCCACGGTACAACTTCTACCTGAGCTCCTCGCTTTGCCAAGCAACGTATTTGGTTGTTTTTACCTCCACAGTGTAACATACGAACTCTTGGAGTACCTCCTTGGTTGTAAACAACGGTTTTCTAATGAAGTAAAACACAAAATTGTAAAACAGCGGGTTATTAAAGTTTTAATGAGGTTAGGCTTACAGTTGGTGACACTTCCGCCACAAGATTTCTCAAGTTTGGATCAGAGATGGATGCTGTCAAATCCTGTGAAGTAGGATCTCCCAAAACAATGCGAGCCAATGTGGATCCAGCTTCACGAAGGTGTCTAGTGAGAGCTCTGGTATCAATTCCTGCTAAGCCTGGCACTCCTTGTTGCTTCAGCCATGTGTCTAAGCTACGAACACTCTGAAAGTGACTTGGATGCTCACAGTTTTCTGCTACAATCAAAGCCGTTGCATGGATTTTCTCCGATTCAAACCAACTGAAACATTGATTTTCTCCAGATTAAAAATTACCCACACAGTATGAGTAATGTACACAGATTTATTTGCTTACCGACTGATGCCAAAATCATCCTTAGATTCATCTGGCACGCCATAATTTCCCACAAGAGGGTACGTCAAAAGCAACAGTTGTCCATGATATGATGGGTCAGTAAGGGCTTCTATGTAGCCCACCATTCCTGTCTGAAAAACTAAAATGTGCATGACATGTTAAAATAGTTATTCCAACATGAGTGTCTGAACGTCTGCTTCATGATTTTCATACCGATTTCGCCATCCACAGATTTTTTTGCTCCAAATAAGGTTCCAGGAAAAGTGATTCCTCCTGACAGGATAAGTGTAGCTTTGCATGGGCCATCATCACTATCCATTATTGAACGAGTATAATGCTTAACTTCTATAATGTACTGCACACTGTAATTACAAGTCATAAAAATATATTTACAAATGGTTCCACCCATAACTTGCCTCAGGCGGTTCTAATCTATTATAGCAATTACTGGTAGAATGTTAAGACCGGTTTTTTGTATTATAGTGAAGCTATACATAGAGCGTCAAAGTCATACATATATTCATGACTGAAAAGGTGCAAATTTGATGCTTGCGTACATTGAATTTGTTTGCAAGTTGTATTCTAAAAAACAATAATACTATTCTTCTTTAATTGAAAGAAACAGAAACAAAATGCAAAAGTTTATTTTTTATGTAAAATTATGTAAGTTCGCATCCATGCTTCTCCCCTATATTGTCCTCCAGCCAGATCCAAAATTTATCACACAATACTCACAAATCGTGCGTGGTTAGTTCTACTAATTAGAAATCTGAAATTTAAGCTACTAATAAATACATAACACAGTTTAAAATATTATAAATTACCTGAATTTGAAGTGAAAACAAAAACCAGCAATACACGTTTTATTCACTTTGCCAATCGCCGTGGCTGACGACTGAAAATATTTCTCGATAGGTGGCAGCACAGTACAGATTTTTATTTTTTCTAGAAGTGAAAACTCGTGAAAACTATTTTGAATAATTTTGTACAGATACGATAGAACCAGGATAGATCTTTCAAGATAATATTTTATTGCTTACTTTTTACTTCACATGTAAGTATGTTAGTATGTTGCAGATTATAAAACCCCTGTATGTGATTCTTAAGTTCACTTGTATTGCGTAAGGTGGAGCCTCACCTCACCTGAGTTATTTATAGCAGGTAACCAGAAGTTGGCAGGTGGTTCAGGCGTAAAGGGTATTATTGTATTAAGTACTAAAATTTCCCAAATGTATTCTAGCACCATTAAAAATAAATGCATGTTATTTTAGTGAGGTTTTTAACAATAATATAAAAATAAATCGGTCAGGATGGTCAGAGTACAGTACATGTAGTTCAGTACTTGGTATCTAGGGACTTAATTTGTGACGAAAATTGGATATATTGACTAATAAATGAACAACTGTTTTGAGGCCGACTACAAGTGATTTCGCTTACGTCCACTTCCTTTTCGACGTACTGCGCATTGGTAGAATGTTGAAACGGAAGCAGATGTGAGCGAAATCAGTTGTAGTCGGCCTCTAAGCAGTTGTACATTTATCAGTCAATATCCTCAAAGTAAACAAGCAAAATCCACTCCTCTGTTTTTCACAGGCTTACAAAATATCAGTACAAAACATAAATAACAACTTCTGAATTTAAAGGTTGATTATGTTCACATTTATTACCCAAAATTTATACATACATAGTTTCATACAATTTCTATGAAATGAAAATGACAAATATATATGTAATGTCACAACATTCAACTATAACATACTGTGTAATATAATAATTAAGTCTAAGTTTAAAAAAACAAAAAAGCTATCCTCGGCAAATAAAAACAAGATAAAAAAGGCTTTATATGTTTAGGGGCTATAATTTTATATAGATTGTAAATGTCATTAATATATGTACGTATAAGATTTACTTTAATTTGTAATATAATATAATTCAAGCACTGGTTTAACTAGGTAGGTAAAATGCAGAGAGTTATATGTAGGTATATTTTCCATCCACCACATCAATATTTTCTTAAGGATCCTAGTGGCTGCTTATAAGCATCAAATCTATCAGCAGCTCCGTATACTCCAGCGCCACCAGCCCCACTGCCAGCTAGACTTCCTAGTCCAATAGCAGCCAGGGGTGTGACAGAGGACGTGTAGAGGGCACCACCTCCCCCACGAGCTGGCACACCTAGACCTGTACTTCCACCCCACCTGAAACATTACATTTGTACGAGATATAAATATATTTCAGTCCAAGGAAAAAAAATTTACATCAAGGATGAATATTAAATTAAAGGATAGAAATACAAGCAACGGCCTTACCATGGTAGAAGTTCTGTGGAGAGTTCGAGGCCTCACGTGGTACACAGTTTAGTTATACAAACATTATTGTGCCTTGGGAGACCTCCACCTCTACTTAGAACTTCTACTGTGGTAAAGCCCTTGCTGGTATTTCTATCCTTAACTTTAATATTCAAGATATAAATATTACTCAAGAAGAAAACAAATAAAATAAAATATTGCTACATGAAATTTTAGATAACGTAATATTATGTTTTAGGACATTCAGATTATTACTGACTTCAAAGAGATTTCTTGTTAGGGACAATAAAATGCATGGATTATTTTTCCTTATTATTTTTCTTACCTATTATAGAAAAAAAAAGTTTAAAGTTTTCAATTGTTCAATATGTTAGAAGAATTGCTTTGCCCTATAAATGTATTCTTGAAAACAAATTATAATTAATATTATTATTTAATGGCAAGACTTTAAAAGTTATTTAAAATTGAAACACAGCATTGATAATAATAATAATCAATAAAAATCCCACCTTTATTGGCCAAATATTTATTTTATTTTTTATTTATTTGTTTATTTTTTTTTTATTCCCATCTTATGAACATATTTTATGTAAAAAAAAATACAATTAAAAAATTGTGTTTTAAGAATTTTTGAGGGAAGATTTTGATGTTGTTGCTAACAATATGTGTATCTCATTTTTTTGTCACACTAAGCAAAATATCTACCTTGTTCCCGAATGTTATGTAGATGGCGCTCGACTTACAAATTTTGCTATTGGTGACAAATAACGAGATAGACATTTTGCTTAGCAAAAACGAGATACACAACATATTGTTTGCAACAACATCAATTTACTTCTTGCTCTTGTGATATTTAACTTGCACTTTCAATGAGTGACCTCACCTGTCTGATGTACTGGAGTCCATGCCTCGTCCCCAGTTTCCACCCCCATCATTCTTGCGATCATTTGGCACTGACCATGCATCTCGTGATGAGGCTCCACCCACTCCTGCACCCATCAAGCTCTGAGAGCCAGAAAATCCCTTGTTACCAGCTGATAAGGAGCTTGAGTGTCTGGTGTCCGAGGTCCAGTCATTGTAGCGCGACTCTGCAAAACAAAAGTCAGGACACTTCAGTTTGGGAATCAAGCGACTATGTCATGCTCATTGTACAAGAGACACTACAATCAGCACATAACATACATAAGCATCAAGCAAGGCAACAATAATACCTCATCAAAATTAAGATTTAGGATTATATATTGCATAATTATGTGACGGATAAAACAGATAAAAGTACAGAAGGAAAAGAAGGGGTAAAGCATAAGTTTAAGTAGTTTTAGCTGATGTTAAAAGAACATTTGGTAAACAACAACAACAAGTACCCTAGTAGTCATCCTTTTAAAATTGTATGTTGTTTTTGCCTGATGATGATTTACGTATTCACTTTAATTACTTTAATCAAACAGTACACACAAATGAAAAAAAAAAAAAAAAAAGCTGGAGATAGAGCAAGGGCTATATCTCCATCCCCCAGGACTCTCCTTGCCATGCTGATGAGTCCTAAAAGAGACAAAACAGCTGCCCCTGGATAGAGATGAAGTGCTAAAAATGACAGTGTACAATGTGCAATGCCCATGCCATATTAGCCGAAGGCAACGCACGATCCCCTTTCTACAGAGCAATGATAACAGCAGTACAGTAGATATTTATGCTTATAAAAAAAAAAAAAAAAAAAAAAAAAAAAAATCAACCTGGGTTAGAAATTTAAAGAAATCAACCTGGGTTAGAAATTATTTTCTCTACACCACAGTGTCTCTATCAGTCTAAACTCACTACTATCTCCCATTTCCTAATTTTTGAAATACATTATAAGGAACATATTTGTTTTCAATTAAGAGACACACTGTGTCGTATCTTAGGAATAACATGCCATATTATAATTATTAGGACACAGCAAATACAAGCAGTGAAACTAATGCAAGTCGATTTTCTACCTTCTCTTTCCTCTGGGCGTGAGAAAAATAATAATCCTGCATTACAAAATGGATTGCTTGCTTACGTAAGATTTTCTTGTAAAATTACTTTAAAAACTGCAACCATAAATTATTCATAACTTATTTACTTGCAACTAATAAATTGTTTTGAATACTTGTGATGTTGATAATTACACTCTTTTCCATAACTCGTGTAACGGAGGCGACGGCTTGCCGTTATTTCCCTAATAAAGGTAGCGCAACGAAACTTGGTACACTTAGAGGAAAAATAATGAGTATTCCGAGGATGTTTTTATTTTTACCCTAATTTTAATTTTAAGGGTCGAAAAAGTACCCTGAACCCAGAAGTCACTTTTTCAGGGTGGGAAAACCCATGTTAAAGTGAAAATAAAAAATAATAAAAATTAAAGTTTTCCAAAATTAACCAAATTTTAATTATGGGGGTAGAAAAATATAACAAAAACGATGGTAACAAGTTTAATTGCCCTCAACCTCTCCCTGACCCTTAAAAAGGGTTGTTTGCCCTTGAAAATATAATATTTTTTAAAAAATCGCATTTTAATAAAAAGGGTGTCGATTCCTAGGTAATCGACCACGCTTAGAACGTTTATGTCATCTAAATTTACCCACGACCCTTTCCTGGTCCTCCAAGGGTTGGAGAACGACCCTTTTCTGCAAAATGTCAGTTTCAGACATACCAATGAAAACGGTGTCGTTTCCTAGTAATTCGACCACGCTTAGAACGTTTATGCTAATTAAATTTACCCACGACCCTTTCCTGGTCCTCCAAGGGTTGGAGAACGACCCTTTTCTGCAAAATGTCAGTTTCAGACATACCAATGAAAACGGTATCGTTTCCTAGTAATTCGACCACGCTTAGAACGTTTATGTCATCTAAATTTACCCACGACCCTTTCCAGGCCCTCTAAGGGTGGGAGAACAAAATTTTTGTCTAAAAAATTTAAGTTTAAGACATAACGTTTAAAACAGTGACGATTCATAGGTAATCGTCCTTGCTTAGAACGTTTATGCTGACTGAATAGACCCAATCCTTGCCAGGCTAGATCTTACAAGGGTTGGAGAAAGACCTTTTTGTCTGAAAAAAGTCAGATTAAGACGTAACGTTGAAAACGGTGTTTTCGACCCTTGGAGGACCTCTGGTCTGGCAAAAATGTTGAGTCCGTTTTGTAAGAATAATCTTTCTAGGCGGGGTCAATTACATATTATTCATCACCGTTTTTAACGTTATGTCTTAAAATTACATTATTCAAACAAAAAGGTCGTTCTCCAACCCTAAGGGGTCCTGGAAAGGGTTTTGGGTCAATTTCATCTGCATAAACGTTCTAAGCGTGGTCGAGTAAATAGGAAACGACACTGTTTTCATTAATATGTCTGAAACTGACATTTTGCAGAAAATGGTCGTTCGCCAACCCTTGGAGGACCAGGAAAGGGTCGTGGGCAAATTTTATCAGCATAAACGTTCTAAGCGTGGTCGAATTACTAGGAAACGACACCGTTTTCATTGGTATGTCTGAAACTGACATTTTGCAGAAAAGGGTCGTTCTCCAACCCTTGGAGGACCAGGAAAGGGTCGTGGGTAAATTTAGATGACATAAACGTTCTCAGCGTGGTCGAATTACTAGGAAACGACACCGTTTTCATTGGTATGTCTGAAACTGACATTTTGCAGAAAAGGGTCGTTCGCCAACCCTTGGAGGACCAGGAAAGGGTCGTGGGTAAATTTAATTAGCATAAACGTTCTAAGCGTGGTCGAATTACTAGGAAACGACACCGTTTTCATTGGTATGTCTGAAACTGACATTTTGCAGAAAAGGGTCGTTCTCCAACCCTTGGAGGACCAGGAAAGGGTCATGGGTAAATTTAGATGACATAAACGTTCTAAGCGTGGTCGATAACCTAGGAATCGACACCCTTTTTATTAAAATGCGATTTTTTAAAAAATATTATATTTTCAAGGGCAAACAACCCTTTTTAAGGGTCAGGGAGAGGTTGAGGGCAATTAAACTTGTTACCATCGTTTTTGTTATATTTTTCTACCCCCATAATTAAAATTTGGTTAATTTTGGAAAACTTTAATTTTTATTATTTTTTATTTTCACTTTAACATGGGTTTTCCCACCCTGAAAAAGTGACTTCTGGGTTCAGGGTACTTTTTCGACCCTTAAAATTAAAATTAGGGTAAAAATAAAAACATCCTCGGATTACTCATTATTTTTCCTCTAAGTGTACCAAGTTTCGTTGCGCTACCTTTATTAGGGAAATAACGGCAAGCCGTCGCCTCCGTTACACGAGTTATGGAAAAGAGTGTATATCAAGATAAAATACCCAGAAAATCTTGGACATGCTCCATTGAAAAATTAAATAATAATGAACTAGTAAAACCTCATTATACATATAACAAAATTCAAGGGATCTCGGGAATCGCCACTTTGTAGTAACGAAATTGTAGAAAAATGTTGTACATACATGTATAATTTATAAAAGACGCTAATTTTACATAAAAAATTTGCTCCACTAAAGCATACTAAAAGTTTTAAAGTACTAGAAAATTTTTACGCGGTGGAAACCAAAAAAATACTGCGCGCCTGTAAAGTATGCAATCAAGAAAAAAAAATTAAAGAAAAAAGGTGGAACTTCAATATTTCCAGGGGTCCAAGAGATGAAACTCCTCAAAAATGGGAGAAATGTGTAGCTATTAACTCGTTTCACTAACTGTTTTTTTTTTTTTCTTTGTGTTTGTTTGACAACACGCAATCAAATTAATATACTTAACGTAAATTTTGCGCGAAATGTAAGAAAAAAACAATTATAAATTGATACTACTATCAATGCAACTTTTTTTTTCTCTCTTTTTCTTTTTAATTCAATTGATTTTTTGCTTAATTTATTTTTTTACGCTGACAGCAGTCTCGTATTCAAGTGGGAGATAAAAAAATAAATACATTTTTTCAATAATAATAATAAAAAAAAAATACTGTGCACAATGATAGAAACTTTTTGCATGCTTTATATTTGGTGCACAGCAAATGCACGCAGCAACACTTCACGTAATTTTAGTTAATTATATCCGATCGAGATGGCATTTACTTATTCACATTTATTTGATTTTTTATTAATCACGAGCTTAGGGAAGAATCATCGTAAAAAAGAGCGTGATGTATCGACGAAAGTTTGGATTTATTACGCGTTTTAGGCTGAAAATTTTAATTTCTTTGACTTCCCTATAGCAAAATTTTGTTATAACGGGCTGCAAATTCAAGAAATTTCTTGTTTATTTGATTAAATTTTTAATTTTAAATCTTCAAAATTGTCAAAGTACTATATTATAACATAAATATACATTTAATTAGGATGGCTTATTTGATTTTTGTTGTTGATATTTTGAAAAAATCACAATAACTAAATTCATGCTAGAAAAATAATATTAAATGAAATACTGTCATAAATTTGAAGCCAATACAATTAAAAAAAAAAAAAAAACATCAAAGTATAGGAGGTAAAATAATAATAAAATAAAACAAAAACTTACTTATGAGAGTACCCCGCCCTCCTGTATCACTGGAATATCGCTCTCGCGACCCCCGCCTCACTGAGCTACTGCCAGCTCCTGAGCCAGATGCCCCGCCACCTCCCCGAGGGTCTAAACTGGGCAGTGCTCTCTCGTTCACTGGCCTTTCCACTGCTCTGGGGCCACTGCGGAATGTGTCTCTTGAGTGAGGAACTCTATCATATCTGTAACATTAGATACAGTAAAAGAGAGTTCAAAATACCAGTTTTTAATGTAACTTTTGAGCAAATAGTATTATAAATTTTGTAAATAAGAGGTTAAATATTGTTCTTTGGTTGAGAAAAATCAACATCAGACAGCCCCATTAGTTTATTTACAACATTATTAAACTAAATTAGTTGAAAATAAATTATAATTGTAACATGCATTTAATCAATAATTTTGATTGTTATAATTTACAAATGAAAATGGGCAATAAAAACCATTTAACATCACAATTGTTACCTGTCGTCTTTACTGCCTCTGCTGGGTGGTTCTAGGTCTCGCCTGCTAGTGTCTCCGCCACCCCCACGTCCTCCCCCCGAGCTAGGAGGCTCACGGCGATCAAAGTAAGAATCCCTTCTTGAAGAACCAGTCCTATCATAGCTACCCGAGGCCCCTCCGCTTGTTGCGTTTCCACCTCCCACTCCAGCAGCCGTGACAGTGCGTTCAAAACTGCTGCCAGAGCTACGGTGAGGATAATCTGGCTCACGTCGCACCTCAGTGCTTCTCTTGTTGCTGCTAAGCATAATAATTATAATAATTAATGGCTTTTATTGGGCAAAATTAGGTTACAAACCTCTCAATTTAACCCAACTGCTGAACAGTAGTCAGTTACAATTTTAAATTAATACTATCACAAATTTCACTATGTTAATATTTGTATTTTTCCCTTGTATTAAATAATAGTTTTTAAATCATTAATATTGACAATATTTAATTTCATAAATTGGTTTAAAACTTTAAATATATTTAAACATATTTTTTAATAATTTTTTCTTTTATATTTATTATTAATTTATTTTGATAAATTTTAATTGATAAATTTTTTTTATGTAAGTTTTCATTGATAATATAATAACTTTTATTTTTCACCATTAATTATTATTTTATACATTTTTTTATTTAATATACATACATGATACAACACAAAATTTATTCTTACTAAATAACTGGCTGTCAACCATTCAGTGCAAAATTTAATACGCAATGTTGAATTAAGTAAATAACTTGAATTGCTTATTTAGAATTAAATCTTAGAACAATAGCATCTTGTTTGTAGGAAATGTCAAAATAAATAATTACCTTGGCCCACTACTGAATCTTGGTGGCGGTGGCGCAGTCTGCGGCACGTCGTAGTTACCAGAACTGGCACCCCCTCTGCCTCCGCCTTGACGATCATTGCCAGAGGTCGTTGACCCCGAGGCAGGAGTTGGTCTTTTTGAACCACGTTCTTCAAAGTAGGGGTCTGCGTTGCGGTGCTCATTGGGCCTCTTACTGACCGTGCGACGCGTGGGGGGTTCATCATAACGCGTGGTTGGTACCAGCTCGGTGGTTGTTGGTGTTGCATGGGACCAGCGCGATGACGAGGTCGCGGTAACTGGCGGAACCGCCGCAGCGACTCTCTCAGTCATCTCTTGTCGTAACCTGCACATACAATACGATATTCACAACTCATGGAACTATGGCCTATCATCATTGCAGAGCATTCTAATCTTGAAAACAATATTCACCTTAACTGCTGGCGTCTAAGTTCCTCTCTTTCCCACTCTAGTTTCTCACGTTCCATTCTCGCGCGTTCTCGTTCCAGTCGAATGATATCCTTACGAGCGCGATCAAGGCGTTCTCGTTCTAACCGCAGCTCTTCACGTTCTCTGATTAAAATATTGTTCAATTAGATAGTCATTCAAATTAATTTATGTAAAAAAAAAAAAAAAAAGTTTAAAATTATAATAATCGAAAGTTTACCTTTCAAGTCTGAGGGCTTCTTCTCTTTGACGACGTTCCATCAATTTTTGTCTCTCGGCTTCCTCGCGACGTCGGCGCGCTTCTTCCCGCATTTCTCTATCGCGCTCTCTCAGCCTCTGCCTCTCGCGTTCTTCCTACAATAAAAACATAACAAACACCTCAGTCACGACCTTTTCTCGCAAATAAACTATAATCTCCGGCAATGCGATAATTTATTTTGACGTACAATGCTACACATGCCGGTGACGGCGAATTCCATGCCTGTGTTCATAATCATAACAGATGTTCACAATGCAAATCGGTAGCATTTTGTTTTATTCGCCGTTCAGAAAAAAAACAAGTACTGCGCACGAGCAGCGTACGTTTGAAATAGAAGGCATGCAGCGCAGGTGTACTCACAATCACAGTACACCTTTCTATTCAATCGCGTGTTACCCCTCCCCTCTCATTCACCGTTAGCGCGGGCGCGGGCGACTCGCCCGCCCGAGTGTGGCGACAGTCTCGATCTCGATCTCTAGTGTGTTCGCATCGACTTTGTAATCCGTGGTGGAACCCGCCTTCTCTTTATAGTTAAAATTATTTGTATTTGTCTTTCAGATTTGATTACATTTTCTTAATCGCTGTTGAATTTACACTGTACTGTAGTAATTATAAAAATAATTTCACGATAAAACTAATCTAGTTATACGGCACCGAGTATTTGAAAATTTATATTTTAAAGCAGGAAACGTATTTATTTGGTTTCTTGCAGCTTTACAAACTAAACTGAATATTTGTGAAAACTATCACAACTACTTGTCACGACCATTTAAGTTTATACAAGACAAATTATTGCATCAAAGTCCACCTCAAGGAATGAAAATAATAATAGTATCCACATTACACGGCAAAAGAGAAAGACCACAATAATAATAATAGATAAAATAATAATAAATAAATAAAAAACAGAGCAGAACGAAATGCGTTTTTTTGTTAACAAAACATGGCCCAACAACTACAGGGCTGGGCCGGCAAATCCGGAAACATTTCAATCTTGATTTCCCGCAGATCTGTTAGCGCGATTTTCTTTCCATTTAGTTTTTCATACAGCCTATGATATGCAGAAAGAAGACATAGCCACAAAACGCCGGAATTTTTAAGTTAAGTGATTACAGTTTGTAGATGAAGTTTCAGTAAAGTTTTTATTCTCGCCCGACTATTGCTAGGAAGGACGGTCAGGACGTAGAAACTAGCGCGAAAATTGGGTCCTAGCTACCCCAGGAACTTCATCAAGATTATAAGCGAGCCATCTGTCAGCACTGCGACTGTCGTTTGCGTTTTGAGAAGAAGTTATATCATTTAAAAAAAAATCAAATATTGCCAATTTTCCATTTTTGGAAATTTAAACTCCCAAATCCCGAAGTTTGCAACTGTTAACCCCATTTACTCCTGCATCTACAAATTAGTATCGGATGAACTTTAATGGCATAAAATATGCTATCTGAGGTCTTCTTCTGCATTGAAAGCTATTTTGGTGGTGTTGACTCAAATTTTGCCCCTAAATTGCTGCATTTTATACCTATAGGTCCTTTTTGTCTTAGCCTGGATGGCTTCACGGGTCCTGACTGCCCTTTTTCTTACATGCTCTTTGTTTTCAAAGGTATCTGATCTTTCTATGAATTTTTAGCCTTCAGAAAATTATGGTGAAATTTTGTGCACGCAAAATCTGTTGTAACTAAAGAATTTTAAAGCATCGGTTAGCGGTTTCTGGCGCGAGAGGTATTCTTTACCGAAACTTCATCTACCAACTTTAATCATTTCATTTAAAAATTCCGGTGCTTTATGGCTAGGTCTTCTTTTTACTTATCATTAACTTTGTGAAAAACTAAATTTAAAGAGAATTGCGCAAACGGATCAGCGGGAAATCAAGATTGAAATGTTTTCAGATTTGTCAGCCCAACACTGTAGAGCTAGATTCAAGTGTCCTTTTTGAGTTTTATGATTTAATAACAATTAAGTTTCATGTGTTACAAAAAGTTGCAGCCTACCTTAATGTGTGCAAAGGTGAGAATTCCACCAGCTTTTCGTTCATTCCGATCATACGGTGGAGGCGGCGGTGACGCTCGTCTTGGGTGTGCATTGCCGAGTCGCGGAATGGGGCTACGCGTGCGAGGTCTTCGGCGCGGAGGGGCAACCGGATGCGCGGCGTTATTTGGTGGGGCATTGGGTCCTGGGCTAGGGGCGGTGATACGCTGTCTTACAGGACGTGGTGCTGATCTCTCCTTGCTGCGAGCTCGTGATTCATCGCCAGATCTACTCGTTTCTGATTTCTTATCGTCTGCTTTCTTACGATCGTCATGCTTCTTTTCAGAAGTGCTGGAAGTGGGTGACATTGCTGGCTTGCCTCTGGGTGGACCAGTTGCATCACCCTTGGCCTAATATGATATATAAAATAGTAAGGAAAACGTTTTTCATGACAATTCATACACTCTAAAAGCCAAACACTTACCCTCTCCACCGAGATCATGCGTCCATGAAGTTCGGTTCTGTCCAGATTAGAAATACATTTAGATGCATCCTCACTGGTTGCCATGGTGACAAAACCATAACAACGGGCTCCAGGTGTGCGAGCATTGGTCACCACCTTGGCACCAATCACCTTGCCAAACTTGGAGAAGGTCTGCAAAAACACACACAAAGTTTAATTCAGGAACTTAACCTATGCATACACTAACAAGTATGTACCTGCTTTAAATCTGTAGCTCTTGTTGTAGAAGATAGTCCGCTCACCCACAAATTGCGCCCACTGCTCGCACCAGGTGATCTACTCTTCTTGTCTACATGCCAGCAATATCATAAAACATTAATAAATTGAATCAAATCATAATAAAAACAACCTCACCTTTATCGCTCTTATTAGTAGGTGATTTATGGTCCTTTGATGCATTACCACTGTAAAAATAAGAAGCAAATTAAACAACAGCATTGAAACTCTTGTCCTTCTTTTAAAATGTTATTTAATATAAAAGCAAATGAGATAAGACTGTATCTGTATTTTATTGCAGAAAAAAAATCAATTTAATTATCAAAAATAGTTGTTTGGAACATGTAAAAATACTTGAGCATGTCATTAGTTTTTTTTTTTTTTTTTTTTTTTTTTTGTCAAGAAATTTAGATGAAAAAATTGCTGTAGAACAAAAATGATTGCAATGTTTCTCTTGAAGAAGGCTGATAGACAGACAGACAGGGTATCGTGCAGATAGGTGTACCAGTCACATTGGCCAGGCTTTTCGTTGCTACATGATTGAGACTTGACTTGAGAGAACGATGCTGTGGGGAACAAGGAGGTCAAATACTTAGCTCCTTTTGTTTTTGTTTTGTTTTGGTAAAATTTGAGGGACACCAACCTCCTCGATTTGTCAGAAGAGGATTTTCCATCTTGTTGCTGCTGCAGCTGCTGCTGCTGTTGCTGCTGTTGCTGCTGTTGAGACGACGATGATGGAGATCTATCTTCTTCCAGCTGACTGGAGCGACGCTCTTCTTTGCTAGATTCAAATGTTTCCATGGGACTATCACTTCTTGTCCTGTCAATAGTAGATGGTTCACCTCCAATTGAGTCTCCTTTAGACCCCTGGGCAGAGGTAGCTTTACTTGCAGAGTCTCCACTCCCATCCTTTGTTGCCGAGGAGATCAGTTTAGCGTTGCTAGATGACTGCTTGGAAGAATCTTGAGATCGTCGCCGAGAATCTGTGGGTTTGTCTGATGTCATCACTCAAGAATTGAAAGTATTGATTTCTTATCAAGATGACAACACAGCAGTCTTCTTCTCCTTGCACTCCTCACATCTCCTGCTGATGAACTGTAATACATTCTCCACAAATTTTACATAAAAAAACCTTCATACTTACCTTTTCTTGTATAGGAATATGTAGAAAAACTATATCTATATGTATATTACGTTGAATTGGAAAATAAAATGAAAATCAAATAAAAATATTCTTCTCTAAAAGGAGTTGAGGTAGGAAGATCTGCAAATGGTTGCAGTCAGATCCTAGTGCTCAGCATCCTGGGTGCAGGCAGATGGCGTCACTCACTTACGTACGCAGCCACATGTGTCAGCAACTGGAGACAGCTGCCAGTAACCACTCAGATGTCCTGGGGTGGAAATACTACCAGACATTCTTCAAGCTGCAATGCTGCTCTTCTATGCAACCTCAGTAGGATGTACAGGATAAAATGGTTTTTTTTATATCTTCAATACATAATTTCTTTGTTGCACTCTGTGCTTACAACCAGTGGTGGAAGTATACAAATGTGAAATATAATTTGGTTTTAAGATACAGCAATGTGCATAATTAACTTTTTTTAATAGAAAATTGTAATTTGGAATCTACTTACACCACTGATTTCTCTTACTTACTATTAATTACTTTCTTTTCGCGGCGTGTTTTAATGTTAATTTTATTTCTAAATTATAGTTAAACTAGCCGTGGAAATTTACTTAATATTCTATAAATTTCCCCTCATCTACAATTAAGTACTTCAATCAACAAAAAACATTGTTAACTGTGTACTTATGGATTCTTCAACAGGCTTAAATAACAAGTTGCATTTGTCGTAGAGCTCAATTCAAAGTTGACGTCTCTCGCTGTCCTCAAAAGGAGTAAATAGCTTAAAGAAGCTTATCTGAAGAAATTGCTTTTTTTTTTTTTTTTTTTTTTTTTTTTGACAAATTTAACATTCATATTTATAAAAAATAAATCACAGAAATCTTGGAGGATTTTGGTCTCTTTATCAGTCTTCAAACCTTATTAATGCCTTATTCTTTTTTTTTTTTTTTTTTTTTTTTCTCCTCACTACATTATATGCTTCAAATCCTAAATATAATCATATTTTTATGTATAAAAGATTTCAAATTATTATTATTTTCTCACGAGAGAATATTTAGTTTTTTTATTTTTTTTTTTTTTATTTTTTTTTTTTATTACAGACGGCAACATACCTTTGTCATCCTTTTCTTGAAAACTGTTATCTTCCTGAAAACACAAAAAGAAAAAAAAATAGGTTACACATCAATTAAAACTTAAAACTAATAAAAAAAAAAACAAAAAAAAAAAAACAAAAAAGAGTAGATAAGTCACATGCAATGTTGGGAGTTTTCTGTCTGTCTAGTAAACTAAAAAGGAAAGAGTGTAAATCACTTCTCATTTGATGTTTCAATCTAGTTCTCCAATGAGAGGATATGTTACATTTAAATTCCAGTCAGTCACTATGCTTTGCAATCGCAGACACTAACACGCACACTTGGTATAATCTTTACTATTCTGGACACAAACTGACAAGGAGGAAAGTTTATCGTAAATCGCACTGTACATGCTACTTTTAATTGGCAGATTATTGTGAGACCCACCTCTTCTATAAGCAGTTTCTCCTCGTCCTCGCCAAGAGTAAGGTTGATGGAGTCCTCATTGTCCACGTTACTTTCTTGTGGGTTGTGCGGTTCATTCTCAGATGCAGATTTCCCTTCCTTGGCAGCAGCAACAGTTACAGGGGCAGTGTTACCTGCTGGCTTGGCATTTGATGTCACCTCAGATACCTGCAATCAAAACATTAGGACACAATTAACTTACAGAACATAACTCACTCTATATTGTTTTGAGATACACATACTAGACAACTTCTCATAATCAGGACACATCATTAGCAAGGTTCAATATCAGTTTTATGGTAATTTTGGCATATATTGACTAATAAAGCAATAACTGTTTTGAGGCAGACTCCACATCCGCTTCCGTTTCGACGTACTGTATATGCGTAGTAAGTCGAAACGGAAGTGGATGTGACTGAAGTTGCTTATAGTATAGTTGACCTCAAAACAGTTTTATTCCTTTATTAGTCAATAAGCATTACAATTTTAAATTGAGGTTTTTACAATGTACAATTGTTTGCTTCTGAATCTTTTACAATACATCAAATTGCACATTCACATAAAAAAAAAAAAAAAAAAAAAAAATCAAATAAAAAATTATTTAAAAAGTAAACAAGCGCCAGTTAAAGGAATAAGTAGAAAAATGCGCTCAAGTTTTTTTCCTTAAATTGCGACTTATTCTGACAGTACTTATAATTACAATCTTTTTTTCATATGTATAAAATTAGCAAGGATACAATTACCAATTGTATCAACAGCAATAACTAATAAATGTACAAGTTTTCCAGGCCAGGAATCCTTGTAACTGGCATCACTAAATGTCAAATAATGCTTAAATCTATAAAAATTTGAAGCCATATTTAAAATATCAAGATTGATTCAGATCATTTAATTTTTGATCTGATTAGACGTTAATGTTAACACAAACAAGAACTGTTATGTGCCCAATACCTTCCCTAAATGAAGGTAAGCATAGGTAGTACAGAAATAACTTTCCTTGGCAATCGGGCAGTTCAAAATACTGTACGTTAACTAAATTTTTATTTATTTGTCACTTTTCCTTTCTCTTCGTCTCCAACCCCATCCCCACTTTATTTGTTTGTAAAATTTCTTCATTTAACTACTTTTTCAAGAACCAGATAGCTGTAAATTGTATTTGAAATTTAGAATATGATTTAATATTTTTAATATAAACTTCCCCGAAAACTAAAGCTGTATTTGCAATTATAACATTTTGCTAGAAAAAAAAATATATAGGTACGGTATGAGAAAAATAAATGTGTAAATAAATTTTGCTATTTGAGAGTGAATAGCAGCGTTGATGCTGCTGTGTCGGAAATCTGTATTGTGAAGATGGAGCATTACAGTACTGTATAACCATGACATGACATCACTTTCCTCACTCAAGCCTGGCCGCTAAAGACTGAGCGTATGAAACGAGTGATGATATCACTACGAGCATCTGCTTTCTAGCAGGTGAACATAATTGATTTCTACCTATCAGTTCTTCCTAATAGAGACCTAGTAGAAGAGTTTTTTTGCCATGCGACTATGAACTCTATGAAAAGAACAGGTAAGATTCAAGGTCGCATTAAAAAAAAATACAATGAGGTTTCTATTTGGAAGACTTGCTATATGGTTTAAAACAGTCATGGAGTATCGGTATCGACTGCGATACGATATTCGATACTATACCGATACTTTTATCGTATCGGTATTGTATCGGGGCCTTTGTTAAACTCAGTATCGAATATCGGTATCGGTCACCGATATCAGCAAAATATCGTCGAATTTTGATACTTTTTTTCGATACTTTGAGACTTTTGCTCTCTCATAAAATAAAAGTAAAAATACAAAAAAAAAAAAAAAAAAAAAAAAAAACTTATGAAGCAACGAGAACATTCCATTAGTGATTATCTATCTTTCGTATTTGGACAATAAAATTCACTCCTTTATTTTTCATTGTGCTATAACAACAGGGCAGGGCGCCATGCACAGTATTTTTATTTTATACCTTTTATAAAGCCACCAGGTAAAAAGTAATTTTTGTTTGTATTTTACATACAATAAAAATAAAGAAAACAGTGTTAAAACTTTTCTCTTCTTTTTATGAAAAAAAAAAAAAAAAAAAAAAAATGAGCGATCGACTGTCGCCAAGTTTCTGAGAAATCCGTCGTGTGGTCGTACAGTACTATCTATGATCTCTCCTAATGACTAAAGCGCCGGTAGAAATCACAATAAAATATAGCCAATGATTGACATTTTAAATCACTGTAATTGTATATAAATTCAATGCAATACAAATTACAAAAGATGTAGCATACTTCCGTTAATGTCTTTGTACAAATTTTTTACAAGGTTAAATTTTTAATAAGTTTACAAAATCAAAGGATTTTTACAACCAGAGGGGAAATTTGGACTTTAACCCCTTTGGTTTAGCGGGGAAGATTTGAGCCAATAAAATAAATACAAAAGCTAATGATACTTTGTTTACTTTAGCAAATAAAAAAATACAATGAAAAAAAAATTAAATTTAATAAATATTTGAAAATTACTTCTATATACGAAATAAAGAAATTGCTAATTTGTAAATAATTAACAAAATTGCTTGGAAATAGTAGAGGATATTATTCTCGTATAATTTCATTAAACGAATGAAATATAATTTTTTTTAAATCTACTATAATTTTTTTAGTCATTTTAGTTTAACAAACGAACAATAGAATAAAATAAATAAATAAGTGAGCAAATAAGTAAATAAATAAATACATAAATAAATAAATAAATAAATAAATAAATAAATGTGGCAAAAATATGCATGGATTTTATGATACCAATTTATGTCTCAAAGGTGAAAAAAAAATGAAATTTATAGTGCAATATTTATTGTATGAGATATAGCAAAAATATCGAAAAAGTATCGGAAAATATCGGTATCGTATCGGTATCGTATCGGAGCAATTTTTTTTGGCCAGTATCGTATCGGTATCGGTATCGGTAAAATTTAAAAATATCGGTATCGTATCGGTATCGAAAATTTCGGTATCGACTCCATGACTGGTTTAAAAACAGTTTTGATCAAAAGATGGAAGCACCTAAAACCTTACTGTTGATAGTGCATAGCCTGTAATACAGCTTTAGATTTTATTTTCTCAATATACCTTAGGTGTATTCTCTGGCTCATTTTCAACAACATCTGTTTCATCATTATCATCATTTATCTTGTCAGTTAGACCATTTTGTTGAGCTTCTTCTGCGGTTTGTTTGGGATCATCACTGCTGATTGCTTCAATGTCTGCAGGTTCTTCTTTAACCTGAGTTATATCTACCTTCTCACGCTTGCCCTCCGAGCACTCGTCACTGTCCATGTCTGCCATTTCAGAAGTTTCATCTGCCTCTGCATCCATTTCTGCAAGTGCAAAAACAATATTAGTTATCAAATAATTGTTATTTAAATAGTAATAATAATAAAGTGAAAATTGATAATTTTAAGATTAGATAGAAAAACACTTGATACATTTGGAAAAATTGGGAGATAGTAATAATCTTAGACTAACAGGGACACTGTGGTACAGAAAATAATTTCTAACCCAAACCAAAAAATATTAATGCATATTGTCTGACCATTGAACTAATGTGCAGGTAGGTTGCAAAACAAAGAGGCAAGACGTCTTCCCCTTTTTCTCATGCAAGATTTGCATTTCATGGTATGATAAAATTTAAGAATGACATGTTTCCAACTTTTAATCATAATACTGTAATAACTTTCTGCAAGAATTTAAGAAGCTTAGGACCATTATTATGACCAATGAAAATTCTTAAAACTTCCCAGCTGACTTTTTAGCAATGAGCTGGCTGCGAGCTAGTCCTGAGCATGTCTTGACAGATGACAGCACTACAAAAATTTCATTGGTCAAATTAAGTAACGTGATCAATTGATCATGTTCCACCAACCACAAGAGCTATTTTAATTAATTTTAATATGCCAGCTGATGTTAGTCATGAACACTTCTTTAGTCTTCAAATTTTGTATTTTACCAATTATTACTACTACCTCTTTATCTAATTTTTCTGCATTGATGGCTGCTGACACCGAGCAAAACTAAACATTTTGAATTTGACAGGTATCAAAGGTAAACTTATTGTTAAAAGCAATGGCTCGCAACTAAAAGGGTCACTTCCTGCTTGATCGAGATGATATACACCTAACCTAACCTAATTATAAGAGCATTGATTTCAGGAACCAGAACCGCTTCTAATTTTTTCAGTTCTGAAGAACTGCGGTTCCTGAAGAGGCATTTCTTAAGAACTGATATTTGAGAAGCGGTTCTGGTTCCAATTTATACTACGATTGCCTTGCACATCATTCAAAATATTCAATACGCTAATTCTGAACCCTTCTCGCAATATTTACACAGCCCCCCCCCCCCCCCCCCCCCAAACAAGCCTTGTGATATTTATTTTTGTCAGGTGTATATTAACAACAACAAAAAATTGATTGTATGTCCCTATTTTATTTTGAGTGATATGTACGATAGAAAAAAATATATATACATAGTGAAGGAGTTTCCCCTCCCCTCTGCTCACCTTCGCAATATATTTTTTTCCTTTGCTGTGCACATATCACTCAAAATGTAATAGAATGTGTCATTCCTGCCCTTTGTTGCAAGTATCACAAAATAGTGCAAATGGTTCCTAAGAATTGGTTCTTAAAAAGAAGAACAGGTTCTTGGCAGTTCCAAGAACAGGGACCGGTTTCTAATTACTTTGTCAGTTTAAGCTCATTACTATCTCCCATTCTCTAATCTTTCCTTATCTATCTATATGCTTTTTATCAAATCTTTTAGTAAAGTGAAGTACATACTTTTTTACAGGGATGTAAAATAGGAAATTTATCAGCAATTGCATTTTAAAAATATTTTCCACTCAGGCTTTGGAATTTTGGCATATAAAAAATAATTGCATTCATTTGGTGGGTGAAAAAATGAAAAAGCCCCAAAAATGAGTGGAAAGTATTATAGAAATGCAACCAATGACAACAGCAGAATACCAAAATAACTAGTGTAGTACATAATTGTACTTTAGTTATTGGTAGACCACAGTTATCAATACTTTTTTTTTTTAATTACAGTAATATAATCAGTTTTATTTTCTTGTAGATTGCAAAAACAACAACAAACTATCTGCTGATGCCTGTACAATTACTATACCCCGTTACCATTAACAATTTTGGTAGGGTACATTAGTTTTAGTTTAATATGGAGCACTGTATACTAGGAATAGCAACTTAATTAATTGATTTATTGATTTTTTTATGTAGATTAGCATAAATTTAAGTGCTTTGTAAATAAGTTAATATAGTTTTATATAATGAGGATTTCTCAAAATTAAAGATGCATAATCTTTTGAAATTGGGGCATGTATCATGCAATTTATGGTCGTTGACACTTACATATATAATCTGATGTTATAAAAAATTTGTTATTGTTTTCTCCAACTAGAAATAAGTTTCATATAAAAAAATTACAGTATGCATGCCTGATAATGAATGGTGACAGTTTACACTGCTCACAGTACATACAGTATGCATACATTACGTTTCATACGTGGTGTGCAATAAAGCATGCAAGAACATTCAACAAACACTGCGGTATATTATGCTACATATAGTTTTTCTGAACTAAAGAATATAAATAGGTGATACGTATTCGTAGGTATTGGTAGGTAAGCACACGCATATATTAAAATTAGTAATAAGGCTCTGATTACTTCACATACGTATGTACATCATGTAAAAAAAAAATGTTATAATGCAAATCATTCACACACGAATGAGAAGTGCATCACACTATCCATATCATTCATAATATGTATTTCACATTACCTTGTTTTATTGAAGTGCTTGATCGCTTTGGTGTTCGTTTTTCTGATGCTTCAAAAACATACGTGTCAGGATCGTGTCCTTCTTTTTTTAATGCCTGCAAAAAAAGATAATACGTTAACAAGATAAAAAGAGATCGAACGTGATGTAGTGGTTCAAAATGGCGACCACAAAGAAATCGGGAAATAATTAGATTTTCAGTGTTATATTTACCCCTTGTAAACGTTCAATTAGAAGAGCCTTAACTCCAGTTTTGTCTAAACTTCTTTTATCAAGTTCTGCCTTCAAATCGACAACCCTGAGATCAGTTATTTTGCGTTTCTCACAATCTGATGCCATCTTGAAACAAACTCCAAAATCGATATGCTAAATATGCTATAAACTGAAGTTAGCTTCAATTTAATTTTTTAACATGGCGAAAATGCGCAATTACGTAATGTGTCAGTAGTTTTATGTTAGAGCTAACTTCATTGTTTTGTCTCGAACAGCTGTCGTAAGTAAAAAATAAAAAGTTATGTAACACAAGATTTTGCAAATTTTATCGCTAAAAATGCATGACATCTCTTTAAATAGATGAAAAATGAAATATCTGAAAGTTAATATTATAATTTAGTAAAATTATCTTACGATGTCAGTATCAGTAATAAAATTTCGACCGATTTGTGGATTAAGATGCACGACACTTATGCACACTTCAGCCACAGTACGGTAAGTTCATAACATGATACCATCATTCATATCTTAGATGAAGTATGATATAAAATATTTTGAATATAAACTCATTGTATTTGCCATCTGTAGAAATAAAGAATAATTATTAAATGATCAAAGAAGGCACTCGTATTACAGTACATATGTATGTATACATATATGTATGTCATACGTACAGTGCATGCATACATAATATACATACATATATAATATGTATATGTACCGCAAGGAAATGAAAAACCTGCACAACTATAGAGTATAGACTGAAAAGCATTACTAAAATTGCAGGTTATTCAATTCATGTCGGTACATACATAGTACATACATACATATTATGATGTAGCAGTAGCATTAAAGACAGTGTATGTATGTATTATCACACTTATTTATATACCTTTGTTGTATGACAGCTAGGTCAATATACACACTGTCAGATCATATCAAATTTTACTCTTTTCCTTTTACTTACAAGTTAAAGTATGTAATGGTAAGAATAACTTTCCTATATAATACTGTAACAGAGTATGTTACTCATACTCAATTTTCAATAGTATTTTATGTGCATACTCCAATTTGTACTCTACCTCCTCTTATGGTCTGAAAAAGAATGGGCCTTCCCGTCGCAAAATCTTGGCTACGCTCTATGCTACTTATATAGTTATTTTTTAATTCTTTGAAAAAAACAAAACAATAAAACTAATACATTGTAACATTACATACATATATTCACAATTATTTAATTTACTTTCTACAGATCTGCAGATGAATCACATTATGAAATACTAAAAGTACCTCCAAACTGCTCAACAAAAGAAATTAGAAATGCTTTTATACAGCTTTCTAAAAAGGTAAACAATCTATATTCAATGTAATTTTATGTATTTTGGAAAATTGTTACAGTACAGTATTTGTTGTTTTATTTTTAATTTTGTGTTTCAGTATCACCCTGATGCAAACCAAACATCGTCATCACACTCTCATACAGAGTTTATTAAAATTAACGAAGCTTACAGTATTTTAAGTAAACCTGACAAAAGACATGAATATGATTTTAACCTGGAGAACAAGGCAACAGAGGCTCGGAATAATTGGGAAGCATACTCTCATGGCTCAAAAGAAAAGTAAGTTCAGTATTAATAATTTCTCCTTGTTACTCATGTTAAAATATTGGTATTATTTTCAGACCATGGAGAGATGAGACAATATGGCATATGAGAAATAAATCTGAAGATGGAAAGTATAAAGAGAAACCATACTATGGTATCAAGGGTGTCCATAGAATTAGTAATTCCTGGGTTGTCATTACCTGCTTTGTTTTCACTGCGATAGGCGTTGGACTTCAGGTTGCTGCAATTAGGTAAAACAATTTATTATTTAAAAAAAAAAAAAAAAAAACTGATCAAAACTTACTTTTCTCTCCCTCTTTTAGAAAATCATTTCTATCATCACGAGAGATTGTAGATCAACGCAGTTCAGAATTGAGTAGAGCACATCAGGCTTTACGTCATCAAGCTGAAGTCAACGGCAACAAACGTCAGATTGATTTGTTACAACGTAAACTTCAACCAACCTCCGCAGACTAATGTGCAATAAAGTGTGTGTGAGTGGTAATGAAACTGTGTTTCATCTCAGATAGTTTTGTTTTTTTGATGTATATAACATATTTTATTTAGCTAAAGAATAAATGATAATATTTATGTTATTGTACTAGAATATTTCATATAAGTGCATGTAGTTGAAAGAAAGTGAAGAGCTATGAGTTATAGACGTTATAGTGTTCATTTTGGTCATCTAGCCAAGTTCAAATTTCAAGACCATGTGGATGTGAAAGCCAATCAAGTTCTGTCAGTTCAATATGACATACGTTTTTACAGATATCTAAATTGATAAAATAATTGTTTCCAAATATTAACCTTAAATGCAGCAAAACTTATGTAGTAAATCTTTTGTACTATAGAAAATTTCAAATTAAATATGAATAAAAAAAAGGCACCCAAAGAAAAAAATACCACATTTTTTTAAATTTAATGTACCTAACTGCTATAATATCATTGAAATCAAATTTTATCGTCATTAAAATTAAATATGAAAATGAGGGGAAAAACATTTAATTGTGGTTATTAAATAATTTATTATGTTAATAATACCTAATATTAATAGAGAGTACTCAGTCGAGAGCCTGTGAATTAAAAATTAATACAAGTCAATGATTATCTAATTTATATAGTTAATTGGAACTTGGGATCAAATGTTCTAGCATAGACAAGTGATATCCACGTTTTATTAATTTTCAGTTTGGCATGTCGACCTTCTACTCTCTATTTTAATGTTTTTTAAAAAATAACAATAAACTTACAAGCAGCTAACAACTTTTTTTTTTTTTTTTAATTTTTTTTAATTTGTCTTTTGAGATGTATAGTACCATGGAAATTATGATCTTTGATAATGACATTAATTTTGGACCTTGTAAAATATTGAGTTGGTGCATTATTATTATTATTTTTTTACGGCAATTTTTTTAAACAAATTAAAACTTCAAATATTTACAAAATAAAATCAAATGCGCAAATAAAAAGTGTTTTTTTACGCACTTTATAATTTTGTTACTGTCCATTGTAAAAACTGCAATATAACAGATGCAATATAAATAGAGTGGTTAATGGAGATCTACATAAAGCACACAATTATGATGTATGCACTGTAATATTAAACTGATATTTTCAATTTTCTAAGTTCAGCCCAATCCCTTTATTGCAGAACTTTTTTTTTCTTTTTTTTTTTTATTATTATTTTTTAAATCGCGCCTAAAATAATAAAAAGCTAAAAATATTTTTTAATGAAACAAGTCAGGTGTGTGTAGGGTAATTAAATTTATGTAAAGTTCTTTGACAGTGCATGGTAATATATATATATATACTATATACACACACACACACACACACACACAAATATATATATATATATATATATATATATATATATATATATATATATATATATAACTAAAATTGATTATAAAAATGTGTAGTATGATGTTAATGTGTGAGAGTTGCGTGTAGTTGTCATCATATTTAAACATCAAATTGTATATTAATAGGAAAGTGCACAATCTTTTTTCTAAAAACTTGATTACTATTGGCTTATGGCCATGCAATGTAATTAGATGGAGATTTCATTTGATACAAAACTCCATTTAAATACATGTTATTGCAATATACCAACAGTTATTTTTATTATTATTATTATTTTTTTAAGTAAAAATACTGTACAATGTTTGGGCATATAGCGTCTTAACATTTTGGCTGGTTCCAAAAGTGCTATATTTTCTGTTATGAAATATGTAACTATAATAAAAATAAATGTACTTTTAAGTAAATAATAAGATATTTATTAACTAAATAAAAATATTTTGTGCCATTATAGGAAATGATTATGGGGTAGCAATTCTTAATGATTTATTATTCCAATATTTTTTGTTGTATATTATTTAAAAGAAAATTGAAGGGTGACCAGGATTTAAAGTGATATAATAAAACAAATTTATATTCTCTTATTTACATAATATTTTATCATTAGAGTTTAGTACACATAAAAGATATACATAATATAGTTGTTTTAATTATAGAAGTTGTACAATTTGTGCGTTGAAGTATTTTAAAAAATCATGTGAATATTAATGTTTCATTCATAGTATGAAATATATTTTTATATATGACATTAAAAATTATATATGTCGAAATAGAAACATTTCATTTTGTGAACATGAAATATAGTTCACACATGTGAACAGGTGAATATTTCATTATCCATTGATAAAAAGTACTAATAATTATTGAAAATGATTTGAGATTTGATGAAAGAACACGTATTAGTATTACTATAATTACTGATAGGAGAACACCAAGAAGGAGGATTGATATAATTGTACTTTAATTTAGTGTGTGTACTAAAGTTAATCTAATTACAAGAAGTCTCTAAATCATTTTAGTTACCTCATTGCGCTGCAATAGCTACAAAAGGAACTTACATCACATTACTTTTTCATAACATTAATTATTAAATATGACATTTACTAATGCTAGTAATATTAATTGTATAATTGAGAAGTACCTGACTCCTCATCTCAGAATGTGCTTTATTTTATATTTAATTTTTTTTTTTTTTTAATTTTACAGAATACTCAAAAAAATTACAACATTTCATTATATGAAATAGTTAAATTCTTTATTTAATTTGTCAGAATATATAATACCATTTTTCCTTACATTGAAATGCAGAAATTTCTTTGATTTTTTAAAACTTATATATCTAAATAACCCAACTTTGAGTTTTTGGTCTTAAAATATGATTTTTCCATTTTTTCATAATTTATTCGTTGCTATATGAAATTAAGAGTATAATGATTTGAATATGATGAATTGAATATAATAATGGAAAATTGTTCTTTTTACTTAAAAAAATAATAATAAACGTACGTACAGTACTTATAGTGACTTGAATAATTTATTGAATATGAAAAACGGCCCATTTTAATAAGTAAAAGTTATTAATTCATATTTATTTCGTGTACGTAAATTGAAAATTGTGATCACGAAAGATTTAAGCATTCAGAGGTAAGACGTAGGCTTTGACCTCGTGATGAGGAGGGGCAGGTCTGAAAGGTGGCTCAGCGTCTTCTGAAGGTCTGTACTCGTCGTACCTCATGGTGAACACAGGGTAGAGGCCCAGCTTGGCAACTGCACGAGCAGTGAACTCACTCGAACAATCTACTCGGAACAAAGGATACCCCAATCGACGAGCAAGTTGTACCGAGCCACTGAGTAAGGCTGTAGCGATACCTTGTCCACGCCATGCTCCATCTACAGATAACATGGGTACCTCAAAAACATTTTCAACATCAAACTTTTGGTGCACGTCAGATTTTTTCTCTACGTGAGCAAGAAGTCCAAGAATGAGTTTAAATTTTAAGTTTGGGCATGTGATGGCAAGTTTTTCAAGTTCTATTACGTCTCCAGGCTGACTGACACCGTTGAGACAAGCGCCGATGACGCGACCACACGGGGTCACGGCCATTAGAGAGACACCTTGGGTGAGAGCCGTCATAGAGAACTCTTCAAGTTCAGGGCACGCGCCAGGTTCAGAGCTGGGAACCAATTGCAGACACACGTTGAGTGGTTCGTCTAGGAAGAACGTACGGCGGAGGAAATTCATGACATCTTCGTAGTTCTCTGGTCTTACGGGCACGATTTCATAGGGTCTTTGTAGGGCAGAGGTTGCCTTTGTAACTGCGGTAGGTGTGGCGATGAGTTTTGCTCCTTCATCTTCCGCTGCCTGCAACATTCCATATTCAAAATGTTAATAATCGTTATAATTAAAAAAATAATAATAATAAAAAAAAAGTAATAACATATGGCAAAAGAAAAACCTTGAACTTGAATTTCAAACGTTACAACACTTCCATTTATCCTGTATATTTAAAATCAAGTTTTTATGACTTTCATGTCTTGAAGTAATATACAAACCTTGCCTAAAAAATACGTGTTTATATTAATTATTATCTTTAATGGTAGAATGAACGCCGTGTATATTTATGTATCCTATATTATGATAACTATGTATACTGTATGTGGTCATCGTACATTTACATTCAATTTTATCCGTATAGCTATATATTATTGTAATTACAACGCTTGAAAGAAAAAAAAAATTAATACCCGCTGCAGGGTCTATATAATACTTTAATTTAACTTTATTCATCATAATATAAATAATGATAAAAGCCATGGCAAAAATTTAAATGTATTTTCTGGTATTGATGCAAAACATGATCAACTGTGTATATGAGGCTAAGAAATGCTGAAGAAAAGTAATGCTAAAAATAAATAAAATATAAAATAAATATTATTGTTGCAAATTACAATGTTAAGTGTAGTCTTCGCAATGAAGTATTATGCGATACTTTGATTGTAGGTCTATATTTTGAATACATAATGAACTTTAAATTCCATATATATATATATATATATATATATATATATATATATATATATATATATAAAATATAGAATAGATAGATAAAGAAGCCGTATATACATACTGAATAACTTAAATAGGCCTATTGGTTATTCTAAATATATAGAAGAAGCCATAAAATTTACCCCTTTTGCCACGCAAAAATAAATTCATCTATATAATAATATATTTTTATTTTAATACAAAACAACAATTTCTTTCCTATTCTTTTTCTTTATTTTTTCTTTTTTATCTCAATAAGTTTATATTATATATTTTTTTGTTACTTATATTCATTTCATTTCCTTTTTTTTTTTTTTTTTTTTTTTTTTTTAGATTTTTCTCTTTTTTTTATAGCTTGTTTCTCTGTACGTGTTAAAATTTTAATATTATAAAATAATAAAATAAACGTTTAATAAATTTTATCTGCAAGGTAGACACAATAATGCACATTGAATATTGAATTCAAGTACGCACTTGCTTATTATGCATACTGTACGAGAGGACAAAAAATGCAACTTAAATTTTTAGCGTGTGTTATTCATTTTGACAAGATCTTTTGGTTCGAGAAGAAAGTTAGTTTTAAATTATAGTGGCAAAAAGAAATTTAATAAAGTGACGGATGGAGAGAGAGAACAGGGACACGCATATATGCAAGAAGAAAAAAAAAGATTAAGAAAGTGTTTTAGAAAAGTTTTATTTTTTTGCGTGACCTCTTTAAGGGTTGCGTGTCATTCATATATAGTAGAAAAGATGTGAGAAAAAGCGTTATATCAAAATCCCTATGTAGCTTTTTGTATTGAATATAAAATACGCAGCAGGGGGTCTTAATTTGATTAAAAAGTGATTTATATATTATGTGAAACAAAACTTCCGTGCATTTAAATTGTATTTTATATATAATATGTAAAATCCATTTTTTTTTAACGTATAGCCATTTAAAAATAAAATTGATACTTTTTTTTTTTAAAGGCTATACTTGGTGAAAAAAGTTCACAGCTCTTAAGTATACGTATAAAATGAATACAGTACTTCACTTTTTTTATTGTTGTAAAAAGCTACAATGTATTCCAACTCGATAGCAAAAGGCGTGAAGTCAAGTCAGCTAGAAGATTTGTAAGTGTAAATGTCTAGATAAAAATACTGTATATAATATAGATTTTTTTTTTTTTTTTTTTTTTTTTTTTTTGCTACGGCGTGTATAGAATAAATAAGTTCTTGCCAACGTGCTTTTGATCTAGAATTATGTGCTATGGAGCAACGACAGAAAGAAAATATATCATAGACTGTTATTGCAGCAATTGCAAGTACTGATCCCACATATTACAAACAATACATTAATATCAGCACATATATAACTTATGATATTTATGTAACACGTACTGTCTAGTATTGAGTTAATAAAATTGAATTAAAGCCAGTACTTTTGTAATAATATAAATATACTCAGATTTGAGATAACAACTATCTTTATTACATATTATACAAATAAATGAAAATCATGACATTTTATGACAATTTAAGTTTTTAGAAAATGAAGTATTATGATAAAAATTTAAAATGCATGCAAAAGTGCAGTCAAGGCGCGTATATAATATCACATATTATATGATTATATTAATAAACAACAGCACAAACTATCAGAAGACTTAATTGACAATTCTGAAAATTATTGTTACTACGATAATTATTTCTCTCAGTTGTAAACGCAAAGTCAATATTTTTCTACATGTCCTTTCCAAATTTAAGCACAATTTTTGTATTTTTCTTTTGCTGGAATATAAATATGGAACAAGTAGCAACCTTTCTTTTAACCGAAGCTCAATCTCAATAACATGACAAATAAAGCTTGGAAAGGATTAACTATATTATTCTGTTCTATTAAATTTAACTTTTATTAAAAGTATATTTTCATAATTAGTATTAAAAAAAAATCATTTAGTTACCTTTTATACAAACATAGTTGACTTTTTTTTTCTCTTTGTATATTATTGTATATAATTATAAGAAATAAGAGGGAAAAGTTTGACATTGTGTATAATTGAATAACATGTTTGTAATACTCTAATATAGTGTGATATCAATTTCTCAATATGTTATTTACTTTGAAAATATAATATAGATATACAGTATATACATGATTAATCATGTGTGGTATATTTTATATGTTTTATCCTCTTTTACAATAATGTTATACTTTCTTGTACAAGTGTCATAACAAGGTTATACTTACGTAACGAAGATGTTTTATTCTTGGTTCAAAGATATAGAAAATAATAACCACACTATAGGTATATTATGGTATAACAATGTGTTAATAATAAGCGTAACAAAATATTTATACTTTTCATTACCAAGGTCTATGTCACGCGTATTTAACATAATACACGTAATCGCAATGTGTGAATACGAAAAACGTCACTGAACTGAACCCACAAGCAAAACTAGATCACCTTGTTGCAAATAAAAACTTGGAAAATTTGCACTATAACAAGAAATACATAAAAATGTATGATAAAAAAAATATATATATGTGAGAAAAGGGAATTTTTTGTTTTTTTCCCTCTAGAATTTTATTTGATGACGCATTTGGAAAATTTTATAGGTATATTCATATAATTGTGTTATTTTATATAATTTTAATTAACAGTCTTAGCAAGGTTATATAGTAATATAATAAAAATTTATTAAATAATAAAAGGTTGTGTAACAAACGAATTATTATAAAATATAATTATACTGTAACTTAATATACTATTATCTTATTAAATTTTATGTCAGGTATATGTAAAACAGCCCTTGACAACCAAGTGAACCGAATAATTACTTATAATTTAATAAAAACAGTTAAAATCTATATTCACAACACAACAACATAATATTTATAGTGTTTACTGATGCAAAGTAATATAATAGTAGGTATTATTGCTGTCATCACTCAGTTGAGAAAGTATATTATACAATTAACTTACTTGTGATCTAAGTATGATTAACTTACAGTGATTAATATTTAAATTTTTATTCCCCTTTTGATAACATTTTTGAAATTATAACAAATATAATTCTGTCTCAGTATCTTTCTCTCTCCTTTCAACTATACGTGTATTTTTTAATTCTTCAAAATAAAATAACAAAATATCATTAATTTTTATATATTATCCTTGTTGTTTTTCTGAAATACTTTAAAACTTAAATGAGAAATAAATAGTTAAAAAAAAAAGACACCTATGTTAATTAAAAATGAACCCTACCCAAATGAATTTAAATAATACTATTATGCTATAGCAAACATAATTTTTATTGATATGCTTATATAATTAATTAATTAAAAATGTAAATCGTGTATCACAAAGCTGTCTTAGTCTTAATTAGCTAATTATATGCGTGAGATAAAACTTATTCTGAAAACATGAATCGCAATATTTATTCAAATATATTTTTTCTTATGATTTGTAGACACAGTACTAATTGTTAAAGCAAAAAATAAACAGTAAAAAAATTGAAACAAAAAGGACAATGTTTAAATATGTTCTCATTAGCACATAATTTCAGTAACTTAATGTGTACATACGGTAATAAAGTATAGCTTTTTTTCCCCGCAGTCGCAAGTTACGAAACTTCAAGTTCAATGTATTACATTCACCGTGAAACTTTTTTTTTTTTTTTTTTCCCGTCGACTATAACATTAAAAGTAATTTGTGCTGTCTTAAATATAAATTGAGATCAAATGACTTTGAAATGTTTGTTAATTTTTTTATCTTTTTAAGTTCATTGTACTAAGTTGAATACTATTTAAAAATAATAGGTTTGATAACTAACAATAAGTTCAATCGTAATTTTCTTTACTGTGTATGGTAATATCAGTAAAAATAATACTTTTAAATAATATTTTCGTAAAATATTTTCATGAGATATTATATATAGCTTTAAAAATTAAATTAAACCTCAATTCAAGTCACTGACTTAAAAAAAACTAAAAAAAATTTTTTTGCTGATTTTCATTAGCGTATTAATGAAAATGCAGTTAAGATTGTTAAACTCGAAATTCGAATCTTTTGATATATTATTATTAGTCATTATAACATGCACTGCGTATAATATTAAAAAAAAAAAAAAAAAAAAACTTCACATGTCTTTGCTATGTTTGTCTTCTTTTACCTATAAGCTTATATAAGAGTCTCCAGTCTGCTAAAAAAAAGTAATAAAAAATAAGAAGAACAAAAAATAATATTTTTTTTTTCTGGTTTCAAGGTTTACGTATAAAAAATATAAGATAAAAAAAAAGAGGCTGTAATATGTTTTGTCTTCCACTCTCATTTTTTAAAGAACATTTGAAATTTTGATTTGTCTTATTCCTTGATTTTCAATTAATATCTTTAATTTACGTTTATAATTATTATTTTCTCTCTCTCTCTCTCTCTCTCTCTCTCTCTCTCTCTCTCTCTCTCTCTCTCTCTGTCTATGCCTATGTCTGTATATCTTAATATCTCTCCTTCCACTCCCTCTTATATATAAATTTACAAATAATTAAATAATAAAAATAAAAGATAAATAATAATATAGCATTACTATATCAGCGATCAGCGAATCAGCATGCCAAAAGAATGCATAATATACAGAATGAGTATTTATTCAATAAAGTTATTATAACGTTTAGACATAATAATTAATTTATTTAAATACTCTATACTTAATGTCTATTTTAAATATACAGCAATAAGAAAACAAGTATGCATACCAACTTAAAGTAATTAAGTTTGTAATTGAAAAGCTTCTCAAAGTCATGGTTGCAAAGGCGACTTTGCTATATATGTATATATCTGCGCGCATGTATTACTTAATAAATGTTTTACTCGATATGCAATACATAGATTTATTGTAATAAAAAATTTCTCGTCCCTATTGTGTTAAAACTTTGCATCTAAAGTTATCGTAAAAAAAAAAAAAAAAAAAAAAAAAAAAAACACGCAATAGAGAGGATGTAATACATACATTGTAATATACAGTATAGCGATTTTTAAAAACAATTCCTCTAACAAGTTATTGTGTCGTAGTTTATTTATAAAAATTAATCACCTCTATATGCGCAGCTGCAATTATATATGTTTATCATTTGTTAAAAATAAGCCTAAAAAAAGCAAAGTTATTATTATTAATTATTAAAATATTTCTCCTGAAAAAACAAGTTTTTAAATAAGTTCAAGGCATGTGGAGGAAAATTTCCTAAAGGTTGGAACCTCCAAAAACTATTTTTCTTCTGTTTTATTTGTATAAAAGATCTCATAATTACGTTTTTCTCAATAATTGTTTATCAAAATATCATATTAATGATAATTATGATAAAAATGATGTTGAGAGAAAAATAATGACGATTTAAATTAGATGATATTCTCAATGATTCATAAATGTGAATTTCCCTGAAAGAAAATGCACAGATATACGTAAACAAATGCATTTATGGTGTTTCACAACAAAAGTGTGAAAATATCAAACTTGAAAGAATCACAAGAAATCCTTGACCATAGAAAGCCTTGTCCTTAAGCTCTCTTATACAAATAATACAAGTTAAACGTTTTTTTTTTACTTGATACTTGTTTTAAGAATACGACATCACGGTATGCAATACGCAGCCCTATCATGTCATTAAACCTGTTCGATTGACTTTTTTTTTTTGTGCTTTATAATATATACTTTATAAAATGTTATGTTTTTTTTTTCTCTTTCAGAATAATGAAAATAATAAAATAAAAATATATATTAAAGTATCTTTATGTTATATATATTTGTTGACAGTATATATATATATAGGGTGTATATAATTCAAATTAAAAGTTTTTCAATTATAATCTCAATAAAACATCATTACATCATATAATTTTTTTTTTCAATCGCTAATATAATTAAAGTCATATAAGCCTAAAATTTCTTTTACTACGAAGTATTAAGATTATGACGTAAATGAATAATACCTGTTTTTTATTATTATTATTTTTTAACAAATTTATACAGATAGATTTTTTAATTAAATTAACATGAGCATGAGACTATTATGCACCGTAGTTAATGGTATATGCGCATAATTTTACGACCTCTTCGGTGATTTGACCTGGCTTTTCTAAAGGTTTTGTGATGTTTGCAAAAATTAATCACCTTTTCATCATTATCAGTATAACAAATAACAGTAACTTTAATTTAATCTGAATCAAGTTTTTCATGCTATTTTGCATTATAAAAGTCCGTTATTAGACCTACAACCTTAATTTTCAATACAAATGTCTAAAAGTCCTAATATCTGGCCTCAATTTTGAACTTTAATTTTTATTACTTTTTAAAATAAGAATGCATTATTCACTTATACACACGTGCTGAGCACCATGTTTTTAAGAAAAATTCTTTTTGGATATCTTGAATAAGTCAATTGTGTTGACAAAATTAATGTTAAATATTATGTTTACAAAAATGAAGCAGTAATTTGAGTCACCATTTTACACTGATCTATTATTTATCGTCATTAATTAAATGCCACTTCATATTCAAGGAAGCACTGGTAAAATAAAAATTATAATATATTTTGTTAGCCTTAAAAATTGGATCCCATTAATTCCTTTTTAACTTTTTTATATAATTAATCCTAAATTGCACTTAAAATGGTTCAAATTTTAGCTTACCGAGCGGTGCCAATATGGTGTTTGCAGAGCAGAGGCACCTGCCTGGATAACCACAGGGTTGCGCTGCATGATCCTCGTCAGTAAAGAAGGTAAGAGCAAGTGGTAAGACTACCGCGAGCTGCGCCGACTTATATGTGTTCTCTCGCTCTCGAGCCACGCCAACCAATATGCCGGTCTACTCTGCCCTGCCTGCTAACTTGCCTGTCTGCCTGCCTGCTACTACCGCCACTGATTTGTTTGCTACACGCCTCTAATTTAGGGGGCATTGCAAGCAGCCAACAAAATAATACTTTTTTATATTATGTGTCTGTTTACAGGTATATATTAATAATTTCTACATAAAAATAATCATTAATTTTATTTGATTGGCATATAAGTAGCTGTGATTCAGCAATTTGTATTGCAAAAGATTTGTATCACATTTTTTTCCTCATTATAAATTACTTTTTAATTTAGGTACTTTGTTTCAAATAAATATACACAGGTGTCATGTTATCTTCATTGCATTGCTTTATTATTATATAGAGTATAGCTGCTTAATTCTTAAATAATATTTTTAACTATTTCAAAGGCAATTTTGCATAACAGGAATCCATTTAAATAATAAATACGCAGAGGAGATTTAAAAATATTATTTAAAATCAAGAAATTAGGTCCTAGAATAAATTTAAAAAATAATATACGTATTTTATTCTAAAAACACTCAAATTTTTAAGGAATTTTTATTATTTGATAAAGGGCGGAGTTTTAAGTAAAGTTTATATATTTTTAGTCTTTTTCAAAGAATACAGTATAGTTATTTTGCATTGCAAGAAAATAGATACGAAATGTTTTACTGGCTATAATGGACTTACAATATTATAGCATTGGCATACACGATAAATTGCAATAAATGACCCGCCGAAACTTTAATAAATAATTAAAAATACTTCCAATGGTAATAAAATAATAAAAGGAATCTTCTAAAATATATACTGTGCAAAGATTTTTTAAGCAAGGATCAAGGAGCAAAATAATTTCATATATTTTTCAAAAACAATATTTCTTAACAAAACAACAACATCAAAACAACAAAAACTATTTCTGAATTAACTATAACATATGTATTGCTGCTGTCATTCTTTCAGCTAAGTTAATTGAAAATTTAATATAATTTTTGGAGTTTTTGAATTATCAATCCAGCATATATTTAGCATTTATATCATAAAATCATAGATCAGCAATCTCTTATAATTATATGCATCCACAATCCGTATTTAATTGTTAATTTTATGACTCAAATAATGCTCTCTCTCTCTCTCTCTCTCTCTCTCTCTCTCTCTCTCTCTCTCTCTCTCTCTCTCTGTCTCACACACACACACACACACACACACACACACACACACACACACACACACACACACACACACACACACACACACACACACACACACACACACACACACACACACACACACACACACACACACACACACACACATTAATTTATTATAATCATGAAAGAGTCAATTTATTGCTACATTTTCAGATCATTTTTATTTGCTATGAAAATAAAATTTGAAATTTTAACAATCAGATAGCAAAAAGGTTAATTATTGAATATCTCAGAAAACTTGAAAGATTGGTGACAGCAACCAGAACATTTGAATTATTTTTACTGTTAAAATGATTTAAAGGCATTGAACAAAAAAGTTGCATAATATCCTAACAAACCTGAAAATCAACGTTGATTTGGCCGGAGTCATTTATTTCTAATTTATTTTCCATTTACAAAATGCCGCTAGCGGTCACTGACGTCACAGCTCGCCCGGTTTACGCGCGCGTAAAACAAGCGAGCTGTGATGTCAGTGACCGCCAGCGGCATTTTGTGAATGGAAAATAAATTAGAAATAAATTACTCCGGCCAAATCAACGTTGATTTTTAGATTTCTTAGGATATTACGCATCTTTTTTGTTCAAGGTGTTCTACGCCTTTAGCAATTATTCTTATGGCAAATTGTGTATTTGTTGGCACCAAACACATAATTATGATAAACACATTATAAACATTGGCAGCAATATTTTGTCTCAAATTTTTTATTATGTACAGACACAATGATATAAAATTGTCTTATCAGCAATAAATAATATTCACCTAGAGACTGTAATTAACGCAATGCTCTACATATAAATATAATAATAAATCATTCATTTCCCTTATAGACACTAAGTAAGGTTTTGTATTACAATGTCTGAAGTACGAGCCTCTTAACATCTCACTATAAAAAACAGGAATTCAGTTGAAAGTTAAAACAGTTTACTTTTACGTGTAAAATAAGTTTTACTGTTTTTTAAAGCGTTTATTATTATTGTTGTTTGATAAAAATTAGCTACTTCCGTAAAATAAGGTGAACGTTTAAATTAATTATATAGTTGTTTTTTTTTGTTAATTGTAATTTTGCAATTTTTAATTATTGAAAAATAAAATAAGTTTGGGTGTTTACTTTGAAGTATAATAGGCAAAGTTAAAATAATATTTTAAACATGCATGTAATGTAATATTATGCTAACAAGTTTTTAAATGTAAATGAAATATTCAAGTAATTGAATGTACATGTACATGAAGCACAATTGAAGCAAACAAGGCCAATTATACGCCCTATGAGTATACTGTACAGTTGAAAAATATTACTCTGACCTATTTCAAGACCCAGAAAGACATGTTACCATATTTCATCTATATACTATTATTTGCTATAATAAATAAAAACGAAAAAATGTTTCATTTTCTACATGTATTCATATATAAATATGTATTTCATGAAGTATAGATAAATAAATGTCACAATATTATATTATAATATAAATGAGATAATTAAATTGATAGTGTAGAAAAATTTATTCTTTATCCATTAATTAATTAATTTTAATTTTATCATATAATCAATTCTTTAATCATGCAATGTCATAATCTGTACGATTAACTATGTAAAATTCAACATAAGTTTGATAGAAATATATAATTACACACACACACACACACACACACACACACACACACACACACACACACACACACAATGTGTAGTTAATTGTAAATTTTAATCACTTTTTAAAACTTGCTAAATCCAAATATATAATTCAAAGAATTAACAGTAAAATTAATACTCAAAATTACTTTCTCTTTAAAATTTGAATTCCTTCAAGAAGTATTAAATCTGTAAGTACTCGTGATTATGAGCTAATTAATAATTCATTTTTATTTCAAAATTGCCAATATAAAAGCAGAACATTGAACTCCAGGAAAGCAGAAGCTGTGACCTGTGACTAATAGAGAAGTATCACAAAGGAAGATAATAAATATATTTATCATTGCTGTGTTTACATTCAAGATCTCATTAATTATGACAAAATGAAAAATGTATTACAGCTCACGTAAAGTTGTAGAGTTGTAGTTTTTGCGTTGTGGTTTATATATTAATAAATCAATGAAAACAATGTAATTAATAGTATATATTATTATTTATATTGACTAATAAGGAATAACTGTTTTGAGGCTGATTTTAAAGGATTAGACCAGAAGAAAATATAAGCATTTATATCACAAAACACTTGATGGGACTTATATAAATAACTTTATACAGTATAGTTTGTCTCAAAACCCAACTGTAGCTCCGTAGCAGTGATCAGAAAAGTTTAATTAATGCAACCCGCACAACCTTTTTTTACAAATTTTTGCATGCTTCTATGACGTTAAAAACATGAATAGTCACGCAAATTGCATACTTTACAGTATTTTCACGCTCTCTCGTGGCAGTACATTAGCATTCTGATAAAAATTGTCATCAGTTTTGAAGTTCCCATTTCGTGTTTATTCATTAAAAAAATAAATGTTGATTTATGTGGTCTATGGCTTTAAGCGATATCGCTTACATCCACTTTCTTTTAGACGTTCTGCGCATATGCAGTAAGTAGAAACGGAAACGGATGTGAGCGAAATTGCTTAATGTCAGCCCCAAAACAGTTGTTCCTTTATCAGTCAATTGTTCATTAATTGAAACAGAAATTAATTTGGTATGCGAAGCATCTTTTGCTATACAGGATATTTCTTAAAGCCATAGACCACATAAAACAACATGCTTTTTAATGAATAAACACGAAATGGGATCTTCAAAACGGATGACAATTTTTACCAGAATGTTAATGTAGCCCCATGAGAGAGCGTGAAAAAACTGTAAAGTATGCAATTTGCGTGAAAATTTATGTTTATGACGTCAGAAACATGCAAAAATTAGTGTGAAAATGTTGTGAGGGTTGCATAAATCGAATATTCTAATCACTGCTACGGAGTTACTGTTGGGTTTTGAGACAAACTAATGTTATTTATGTAAGTCCCATCAAGTGTTTTGTGATATAAAAGCTTATATGTTTTTGTCTGGTCTATTCCTTTAAATAGTATAAAATAATTTATTTAAATATCAAAAAGTTATGTAAAACTCCCCCTCTCCCATTTAAATTATTTTTTTTTATTTAATTTAAAACATAAAAACCTGTACTTTAAATTGATTTTCAGAACACATTTTGATAGTCAAACTATAAAAAAAATACACAAACTGTATAACAAAAAAAAAAATCTCAAAGCAAACTTGTATTTTAAATAAAGTAAGGTATATAATAATTATAATATCTATACGCTATAAGAAAAATGTGACAATTTACTACTATATTTTATTGTACTTAATGAAGTATAACAAAATTTAATTATTGTTAATAACTATAATTAACTGCAAATATATTTACGTAAATACATATTTTCAGATAGAAAAAAAAACATAAGCTTTGGCTTTGACTTGCTAAATTACATGTTATACTTATGTTTGTTAAATGTAAGGGTAATTTTATATTTTATTATATTATGTTGACTTGATTTTGAAATTCAACTGCTCTAGGAAATTTACAAGTCATTCTCGGTTTATTATAAATCTTGTTGCCCTCCTTCATATATCTTATTGCAATCTGCATTCTCTCTCCTGATCTCATATCTTGAAAATAAATACAAGAAAAAAATGTTACTTTTTATTTAAAATGTTTAATTATAATATTCTATGTATATATATAATATTATATATATATATATATATATATATATATATATATATATATATATATATATATATATATATATATATATATATATATATATAATATAAATAAAATAAAACTCACATTTGTATATTATTTATTATGATCAATTAATATAAATAACAAGAATAAATAAAAAGTTCCTTGACAATTGACATTCTAATAATAATCGAATTACTTTATTTGATGTTTTGATTAATAAAATACAAATTAATAATGCAACTATAAAACCTTGAAAGATAGTCTCAATTTTTTTTATTTATTATTATTATTATTATTTCATGGAAATGATGTTTAAGAAAAGATGAGAAATCAAAATAATTATGTAAATATGTAATAAACCTATGCCATTTCAAAATAATAGAAAGTACAGTGACATTTAAGTAAAAGTAATTAAAAACAATAATTATATTATCAATATGATATCAGATAAAAGGCCCCCAAAAAATGTATCAAAGTTAAATATTTAGATTGATGCCTTGTTCACAATAAACTTTTTCTAATTAGAATTATTAAAGACGTAGAACAACTTACACAAAAAACATGCCTATATATATCTTATCATACCTGAATATCAACGTTGATTTGGCCGGAGTCATTGATTTCTAATTTATTTTCCATTCACAAAATCACAAACCCGCAGCTGCCATTTTAGGAATGAAAAATAAATTAGAAATAAATGACTCGGGCCAAATCAACGTTGATATTTAAGTGCGTTATGATATTAGCCTTTTTTTTTTTTTTTTTTGCTGAAGGTGTTCTACGCCTTTCATTATTTGATCAAAATAACATGCATTCTTATGGAGCGCTCTTAACAATTACAATTAGAAAAAGCTTATTATGAACAAGGCATGAGACTAAGTTGCTCAATATTATATGATTTTGAAATAGTTATCATGCATATCTATTTTTTGTTTGTTTGTTTTTCAAGTTTAAATTATGGCAATGCATTATGGATCACATATGGATCACATATAAGCACTTCAAGGTATACATGTCAAACACTAGTACCCTATAAAGGTTAAGTACTTAGATTTATGTGTTATTATTATGGCATCTGCTTGATAACATATTTTATAATGTTTCTGATTTTCTTGCATGTAATTAATGTAAAGTATAACTATAGCCTATTTATTTATTTTTTAATTATTTAACAACCACCTACTGATATTGTATTTGTTAATGTATTTGTGTTCTTTGACTTTTGTCTGTAAAGACATGGCAAGGAATGTAATAAAATCTTATGTTTTATATCTACATTATGTATACATGTACAGTATAATACGCCTATATAATATATAATATACGCCCTCAAAAACGTTACAATTTGTGTATATAATTTTTTATATAAATATATATATGTGTGTGTGTGTATATATATATATATATATATATATATATATATATATATATATATATATATATATATATATATATATATATATATATATATATATATATATATATATATATATATATATATAGTGACAATTTGGTGTTTTGCTATTTTATCGTCAAATCAAGCAGCGGGTAAAAGCCCATTTGTCTTATAGAAGGTAAGAGAAAAATAAATTTTATCATTATATATAATATATAATATTTATATATTTATATATATTATAATATACCGTTTGTTTTTAAACCAATACTATAATTTTGTATGCTTAATAAAAACAATGTGAATTGAATACTGATGATCTTATGTATTTTGCAAACCAACCTTGTCAATTTTACATACACATACTTTGGCTATCACCAGCGTCTTTTCTTCTCCTTGATGGATTACTATCTGTTGTTATTAAAACAATGATACAGCTGTATAGCTACTATATATATAATTGTACATACTGTCCAGACATCAAGTTGCAAAATCATTATACAACATGACTTTGGAATTTTCTTTCATGTATTTTATATGTAAATTTACGCCTTCGTCATATAAAATGTTGAAGTGTTCATTTAAGATTTAAGTATATATAGAAGACACTGGGGTAATCTGAAACTAAAAAAAATGATAAATATTTTTATATAAATAGCATAAGTAATCGCCTTTATTCAACAATATTTAAAAATCAAACATTTACATTTGAAAAGGTGAGAGAAAGATTATCAAAGCTAATTTTAGAGAAACATATTTTTCTAACTGCTGGAATCAGAAATTAAGGTTTTGAATAAATAACAAAAATTGCAGCAACAGAAATATTAATGTTAAATATAGTATATAAAAACAAAACAATTTTGAAATCAAAACTTCCTCAAATTTGTTTTCTTTTGAAAGATTGTAATACGGAATTGGAATTTTTATGCCTTTTTCAAGTATCTATATGTACGAAGATTTAAATAATTATCTCTACAATTTCGATCATTTACTAATAATATGTACACATACACGTTATACCCCGTGTTCAAGATTACCTCGATCTATGCTGCATGCAAGTTAACACAAATATATAAGTAAAGTAACGTTTATATTTTAGAAAACACTTAAAGTTATACGTTTTTGTAAAATCCCATAAAATTGAAAGGATTTTTTTTATATACGTCATTAAAACTTAATTTAAAATTGTTGTTTTGTTTTTTTATAATATTTGATATATTATAATAATATTAAATTTTTGTGACAATCATATTTTAATTAAGACACGGCTTTTAACTCAAATTATCGTTTTAGTTTAGCAAGGTTTCTAGCTTTCAATTATCTCCTCAAATGTGTTTCATTTCCTTGCTAACTAATTAGCACTTTAAAAGATGAGAATCTTCCTTTTTTCTTTTTAATGAAGACGAATATTTTTTTCCTGACAATAATTGTGTATACCAAGTTTTACAAAATTCAGATTATTTTTATTACTAATAGTATAAAAATAAAGTGTATTTTATAACAAAAAACAACTACTTATTCTTGAGCATCGGCTTTAAAAGAGTTGGGAAATCTGATACGTAAGTGTTAAGAAAAACAGTTAGCTAAATTATAAAAAAAGAGCATAATTAAATAAAAATGAACATGTTTACATATAAATCGAATTGATCATATATGCACAAATACATCATCAGTCATCACTATATTTTTATATTTGAAGTCATATAAGAGACTCGTTTTCAATACTTGCTTCTTGCTTCGTTTATGCGTACCCCTCCATTTACAGATAATTTTAAATTAATTTCCTTTCAAAGCTTAACTTGTTTTATATAATATAACTTTTAAAAATTGAATTGGGTCCATGCTGCGGGTATTGGCAGGAAACAACTCTTTCACTACAAATAGTTATACCGAATTTTCATAGCTGAGGTTTTCTTTGGTTTCCTTGTTCTGAAAAGTTAACTACCAGGGAAGGATTTACTTACTTAATCATTTTTGCATTTTTGCCCTTGATTTATAAGGTTTCGGAAGATATAATTTGAAAAACTTTACTAAAACTATTTTAGAAACTTGATCATATTTGGTTAATACAATAAGATAAAAAATCTCTATACATAAAAAAAAAAAAATGTTACGCTTTAAATCTATATAAAAAATAGAGCAATGAGGCAACTGTTATTACTTGTTATTGTTTACCTATACTATATAATTCCCAATGTCACAGAATATTATTCTATCCGTGTTAAATACTTGACAAGAACTGACATATAATTTTAAATAATATACAGCCACTCAAAGGTCTTATAATACTTTTTTTTTCTTGTGAATTCCGTTGCAGTGTTTATACTTACACATATAATAGAACCACACCTCTGTCACTATGCAGTTCCATAATTGTGCTATTACTATACTTATTTGAATGTAATATTTTTTCAAGGAGCAAAAATATATTGATTATGATTATTTACATATCTCTTAACTCGTAATTTTAACTCTTAACCTTTTTTTATATTATTATTGGTTACTATTTTTAATAAGAAAATAAAACAATGTAAAGTTTCATTTTTAATGACAACAAAGGTTAACAAATTATCCAAAGTGTTAATTTTCATGAAATATACAATTAACATACACGCTTATCATACTAGTATTTTATGCAATGTAAAGAAAACAAGAACAAGTAATTCAGGTGTTAGGTAAGTACCATAATAGATAACTGCAAAATGTCAAGTTAAAAATTGATTTTTATTCATAAGAGTCGAATGATTGACGTCAATTATTGATTGACATGTGCAATTATTGATATGTACTTGTAATGCGTAGCACGCGTTGCTAATGTTTATGCAATTATAATCCGTGCATTCACGCGAAACAAGGTCTTTTTTTATTTATCTTTATGATATAAAGGTTAATTTAAAAATTACATAATTATAATGGACAATCATGTTGATTTATACTCTATAGTAAATGATTAAAAACATAAACAAAAATATTTTTACAAGGAATCAATTCTTTTATCTTTTATAGATTTTTTAGATCATCTTTTATAACAAGATCTGTATATGAAGCTTTGAATTATGTATATCAGATCAGTAAAAAAGGCATTCAAAAAATTTCAAATATGTTATAGTTAATAGTTAGAATAATGCTTAAAGACGTAGAACACCTTGAACAAAAAAAATTGTGTAATATCCTCTAACAAACCTGAAAATCAACGTTGATTTGGCTGGAGTCATTAATTTCTAATTTATTTTCCGTTCACAAAATGACAGTGGCGGTCACTGATGTCACAGCTCGTCCGGTTTACGCGCGCGAAAAACAAGCGAGCCGTGACGTCAGTGACCGCGAGCTGCATTTTGTGAATGGAAAATAAATTAGAAATCAATGACTCCGGCCAAATCAACGTTGATTTTCAGATTTGTTAGGATATTACACAATTTTTTTGTTCAAGGTGTTCTACGCCTTTAATATTTGTTAATAACATAGTTTGCAAAGTTTATTTGGATTTTATTTGCCTCATTAAATATTACAGAGCAATCTCTTATAGTATCTTTAATATGTAGAGTTTTGAATTATTGGGTTAATTGATGGTCGATTTTTATCACTATACATCATATAATATAGAGTGAAAAATTGAGCTTTAAAACATATTCCTTGATTATATAATATAATCGTTAAAACTACATTTAACTCACAGATTAATGTCATATATGTCTTACTTAAAATTTTAAAGTGTGTAAACTGTAAACAATAATTCCTAAAATGTATAGTTCTATAATTATACGATTTCTATACAGTTAGAGTAAAATGATTTTTAAATGTAGATGAAACGTAGCTATAATAACAAGATCTTTCGCTCCAGGCAGGGGAAAATACTGCATGCATGTAATATTATTTTTAAACATAATTTTATTATTGAGCAATGGTGACCAGGGAGAAAATTTCAGTACAATCTGGATATAACGTAAAGTGTCTTTAATTAATTGTTTAGGAAACTTTCTGGTAATTATAAATTAATGACACTAATAACTTCAAGCACTGTCATATCACGGAAAAAAATTGTTACCAACTAGAGTTAATTGATCTTAACTCAGTGAACGCATTATTGATATTCTGATACTTAATTAGCAAAAATTTAGCAGGTTTCTTCTTTGACGATATTAATTATAAGCGATGAAAGAAAGTAGTTAATTTTTACTATCTAATTTATTGTTTTTAATCTTGCAAGTCTTGTTAGTAAATTTTAATCAACATATTTGTTTATTTTAATTTTAAAAAGTTTTACCAACTATCCTTCATTAAAAATTACTAACATGTTTATCAAAATATTTTTTAAGAAAACATGTTAGTAGAATTCAGTTAACATGTTAGTAACATCATTAAAAGACCGTTAAAAATAACCGTCACTTTCTTGCACTTCTCTTTTTATCAGTTTTTGTGAAACAGTGATACAGTAAACTTGTGCTCCTCAAAATCATCAAGAATATACTTGAAAACAATTAGAAGATGGACTGACTTTGGAATATATTACTCACACTAAGGTAAGCTACATAGAAATATGTTATTCTGAAAGCATGCTTGGAAATTATTGTTTCAAATGAAATTCCATTGTTTGCATAGAGCAGTTATTATGTAACTCATCACTCATTGCATTTCATTATTTGCTTACAGAGCTGGCCTAAAACTCTCCCCCGCCACCCGCAACAGTTTGGATATTTGTGGATTTACAATCTTCTTAACACTGCAAGACCACAGTGTGCTTCTTGATGGACCATTTCTACAGTTCGATATCACGGAGATGCTGGTGCTGCTAACAATAAGTGACAACACAAGTGCTACCCCACTATCATTTGTACCCCTGACTGTGACAAAAACTGAAAGTGAAAATCTAGCCCCTGCCCCCAACCTGCAATACAGTGTAGTTCTCATGAGAGATTAATAAATTAAGTAATTAAAGTGAAATATTTGTGTATTATTTAATTTACCTTGTTTATATAATAAAAAAATAAATCAATTTATAAATATCCGACTATATTTATAATAAATAATTTAAGTTGATAAAATATAACAACCTTGTCATTAATAGTAAATAGCATAGATAGTAAAAAGCTAATAAGTTAGGATAGTAAAACTGATTAACTTGAGTTAGCTACAATTTAAAAAAAAAAAAAGTTGGTAAAATTTACTAACTTGTCAATTACATACTATCACTCTGTTGTTGATTGAGTTAACTAACTTTTGTTAGTTAAATTAACTAAGAAAGATCGCTAAGTACTTTTCAACTAAAAATTTTAGTAACATACAGCTAACTGTTAGTAGAAATTTTTTTCCGTGAGGGTTTTTTCTTTAGGTTTATACAGTACGTGATTAGAAAAAAGCTTCTCTTTCTTTTCTTCCAGCTTTATAAGTGATATACGTGAGGGTATGGGTACAACACAATTCTATATACTTTTGTTTTTGTATAGTATTACTTTCAGTTGACAATCATAATACGTACAAAAGTCAAAATGTATCAAAAGGTATCAATGCAAATGTTTTGTTTATTTCATAAGAAACCAATGACATAGTGCATTACTGTATAAAGTGCAAAAACAGCATAGTGTTGTACACGTAGGGAGGAAAACATGGAGTTTCTGTACGGGAAAAGCCATCTAACGCGAGAGGCCTGTCGATATACGGTGCATGCAGTTTTGAATGCGTTTTTCGTTTTTGCCGTTTATGAGTTTACGGTGCACCTATTTTTTAACGGTGGTATAATTTCCACAATTTACCCAGCTATTGCACTGTTATTTTACAATCTACTTTCTCAACAGCGTATACACAAAAAATATCGGCAATCATATTATATATTAGAACATGTCATTGAATAATAAATTGATAAAAACGAAAAACGTTAACATTTTGTTACTTTTAATATATTTCTTAATATAAATATAATAATAATAAATAATTCCAGCTATAGATATGGATTGAATGGCAAGTCAACTTTTCCGAATAAACATAATGCTTTTGTGGCTTAATTATTGCTAAATTTATAATATATGTATATTTATTATTATTATTATTTTAGCAATATTAGTTACCAATAAAAGTCATTTGGGTATAAGCTATGCAGTACTATGTGTGAAATAATACTGTATAGATATCGTGACAACTTAGTAGATTTATTTTCATCCCAGGGTTAATTTGATGACATCAACTTCAATTTTCTAAGAAAATTCTATTCATAAGTAGATATTATCTCTAATGATCTATATATATATATATATATATATATATATATATATATATATATATATATATATATATATATATATATATATATATATATAAAATCAATACAATATAACAAAAGAAGTTTAAACATGGTAATGTGTTTTTGTTTTACATATGATTATAATATTGAAAAACATGAAAATGTTCCAGTACGTTAGCATTGAGTACATTGTCATTGCATTGGATTGTAATCTGTAAAAACGGCACGTGTACTGTACAATATATATACCAAGTACGTTTATGACGGTTTATGTGGTAATACTAATGTATTATATAGTCATAAAGTTCAAGTGTAATACGATACCCTCTAACATAATTTATAACATGCAAATAAGGATAAGCAAGACAAAGCCGGATATGAAGAAGGAATTATTGCAAGTAATAATAAAAAAAACTACTTTTCACTTTTGCGTAAGTGACAGTAAAAATCACAGGATAAATATTAAATTTTTATTATATATAATATATACTTTTTTTTTTTTTTTTTGCATTTTTAATATTATTTATTGTTACAATCAGTTGGCATTAATGCATGATACGTCAATCATTACTTTATGCATATAAATAAATATGAAATACAAATAAAATTGAAAGTATTATATTCAAAAAACTGAAATTTACATAATAAGGGTCCTTTTTGCAGTTGTCTAAATATTTATAAAAAATTGTCATTGGATATGAGAAAACAAAATAATTGAATAGCATTTAAAAAAGAACTAAAAGTTTTTCTATTATATAAGCAGTATTACTCAATTGATGAATATATGAATGATGCACAATTTAAATACAAATTGTAATTTTAAATTTTATACATAAATGTCGTTTTTTTTTTTTTTTTTTTTTTTTTTTGTATGTGTAAATTTTATTGACAATCATTTCTACATTGTCTCATTTTGTGTCAATAACCTAAACTAATGCATTTAATTGTATTATGAATGTTGGATAACAGAAATGAATAAAGAATTTTGAAATTGAAATTGAATGTATATATTAACCATTATAAATTTAACCTAACATTTTAACTTAAAAATAATACCAAAATTAAAATTAAAAATTAACTTTATATAAATATTTAAATAATGTTATTTATTAATATCAAATTTTATGAAGAATCTACTTTTGTATTTTTTTGGCATTAAAAAATCGAGCATTTTGAATTACGATCATGCAGCTACTTTAATAAATCTCTGAATAATTCTTTTAAGGTGCCTTTTTAATTACAGAATCGTGCTGCATTGTGTTGCATATAAGAATAAATTATAGTAAAACTCACCCATTCAAGATCCCCCTTCCATCCCCACCTCCCTCAACTAAGACAATTTTTTAATTTGATTATTTATTTCAATATACAGTGTACTCCCGATTTAGTGACGTCAAATTGATGGTCCCATCCACTTACAGTTAGATAAGCATTTCAATGTTAAAATTTTCAATTTAGTGAATAAATCACTATTCAACTCAGTGAAGTCAAATCTTAGTCCCGTCAAGTAAAATTACTCGATTTAGTGAAGTGAAATTTTTCAAACACCAAAGTCTTTGAAAATTTGCTTTTTTTTTTTTTTTTTTTTTTTTTTTTTTTAGTATAGTGAAATTTTTAATAACATTTTTGTTTTGAAAATCAAAAAAATCACATAAGTATGAGTGGAATGATTATTAAGAGAGAGAGAGAGAGAGAGAGAGAATTATTTAGATACAAAAAAATATATATATTCAAGAAGTTGACAAAAAAAAAACTAAAAAAAGTAGGAACCAGATTGCTATGGAATTTTCTATTTTTTTCAATCTACACTCTCAAACATTAATCCAATAGAAAAAAATAATAATAAAGCAGCGTCTTCAAAATGCATGAATCTCAAAGTTTAAGCAATAAATTACATTATTTATTTGAATCATTTTTTTTTTGTAAAAATATATATTATTTGCATGCATGGATTTACTATATATTTTATGTGAATTTTATTTGTAGCATTTAAATCCACCTATATATAATACACCTATATATTATGTGTGTATTGTGTATGTGTATATATATATATATATATATATATATATATATATATATATATATATATATATATATATATATATATATATATATATATATATATATATATATACACACACACACACAGTATATAATAAATTTATAATAAAAACGACACACCAAATTTCAATAAATAATTCGGGGGTAGGGGGACTAACTTGACGATCATCATAGAGGATAGAGGACGATTTTCTAAGAAAACTCGACGTATTAAAAACGGATAGTTTGATTTTGTGAAGTTCTGTGTTATTATTATTATTATAAATTCATCAACGTTGTCAAAACTTTTTTTTTTTTTTTTTTTTTTTTTTTTTTTATATAAACAAAGGTATACCTTTATAATGATACACGTACATAGTTTTGAAACCATTCATCTGATAATGTAACAACAAAGTTAATAGTGATAATTGTAATTTAAAATTAAAAACCTTTCACATTAACAATCAAAGTAATAAACTTTTATTACATACATGCAAAAATCTTTAGATTGGTTAGAGTTATGATAGAGTCTTATAGTTTTATTATGCTACTGTACATTATAACAAAAGGTATAATTATATATAAATACATAAATTACCATAAATAAAAGTATGTATGTATTATATCAACTAAGATTAATAAGTATTAAAGATTACATTTTCCTTCCTATATACATTACGATATTTCCATACGGTAAATATATTCGCGATATACAAGTTGTCCTAGACTAAATATAAATGTAAAAGACAACTTTCATTAATCGAATGAAACAATTGTATATCAATCTATATACTGTATAATCGCTAGCCCCGCTAACCCTTTGTAATTCCAGCATAGTTCCGGTCTTGAAAATGTTCTTGTATATAAAATTTATTCCATACACACGTACATAGAAATATGAATTCTTTAATTATTTTGGTTTCAATATTAGCAATTGGGTGCAAATAATATATGATGGCAACACAAATATTGTATACAGTGTAAAAAAAAAATTACAGGACATTTAGATCACTTACTGGAAATCCATATTGTAAGAAAACATTACATTTTGAAATAGTATAAATTTCTAAAATTATTGCTTTAATGTTTGCATGCATTAAAACTTTTTCTTGTCTTTTTTTTTCTCCAAAACTTATTGATTGTGCTCCTATACAGAAAAAAAAAGTTAGTCACACAAGGGAATAGCAAAAGGAAATTCGTTTTTCTCCTTCTTTTATTAAAAATCCTCACACTCCACCACCGATGTCGACTTTGTGACAGATTTGTTCAATATAAAAGAGAGCGAGAAAATATATGTATATTTTATACCAGAAGATCCTGGATTTTAGTTCAACATCTTATATACGGTATAACGTATTATGTGCTTTCAAACAGCAATAAAATAAAATTACTATTGCTACACGTGCTGATTGAAAATAAAGTGTTATGTGTACGTATCTCTAATTTGATTAGAGACACATTGTATATTAAAATCTCTCTCTCTCTCTCTCTCTCTCTCTCTCTTTTCAGAAATATAATACTGTGCAAGGGCTTTAATATTATTAATTATTATACATTTCTTTTATTAATTCACGTTATGTAAATAATTAGTTCTTTATAATGATGGTAATTAAGATGCAAATGTAAATAGAACAAGAAATAAGTGAAGGATTGGTCTATAAAGAATTATTTATAATTATAATAAGGTGTGTTTTTATAATTGCCTAACCTCTTGATAATTTAAATGTATGGTATATCGATTCTACATTATAATAATTAGCAACAATGAAAGTGTTAAGCTAAAAGCAAGTTAACCCTGCAAATAATAATTATATATTATAATGCACTCCTTCATTTGTTGATGTGTATATCAATAGCAGTGAGGAAATGAAACTGTTTTTATTTTATTTTCTGATTAATTTTTAAAGTTGTTTCTGAATTGGTTAAATGTTATGATATTTACCAAAATATAATAACAGAGCTTCAGAATAAAAAGTTAATTGGCGATAATTTTACTTATATTTCGATTTTTTATTTACCAATTATTTAAAATACTGCGTATATAGATACAAGAAAACTATACACATATGAGATCTACAATAATATTTTGAGACCTTTAAAGGTGAAGCACCCACCTCTGTTATTGTTTATATTATATATATATATAAACATAAACATATATATATATATATATATATATATATATATATATATATATATATATATATATATATATATATATATATATATATATGATTGCCCGATTAAATGATTGAATATAATCAAAAACCAGTCTAGTGACGTCATTGGAAGGGACTCCCTTACTTCTGACGTCACATATAAACACAAACAAACCATGACCCGGCCCTAGGCTTTGTATACCGGTTTATTATGTAGTGAAATCAGAAGTATTTTCTAGTAATTCTTAATTCCAGAAAATATTTGTGCGTCATACACCATCGCTTAAAAACGTGATCCATTTTTTTCATTTATTATTATTATTATTTGGTATATTACGTATATAAGTTACGTATATACGTAATGTTATTAATTGCAATTTATATCAATGTGTCGTACTTGTGCTGCAAGGAATGCTATAAAATTGTTTATACTTTTTTTTCCTCTCGCTAATTTAATAACGTATATTATTTTTATTGCATACCAATGTTTTGTTATTTATATAGGTATAACGTGGTATTAATTTACAAGTATTATAAAAATAAACACAAAAAAAGGTCATTATTTCTGTTTTGCGCAATGCAATGCTTATTGTAGTAATTAATTGACAAGTTTGCAAAGAAAATTACTAACAACTTTAACATGTTGAACCAGTTTTCCCTCCTCAAATTTATGGGCAACTTCTATAATAATAAATTTTAACAAGTAACTTTTCCAAAGAATCAAAATCATACTTTTTTATAATGTGTAATTCCATAAATATCAATTCTAAATTTGTATAAAAATACATCTCATATATATTTTTGTTGCGTTACAAAATTTTAATTATGTTAAAATATTTGTATACCTTACCTTCGCGTCTACAGACATACTTTACTCAAAGTAAGTTTATCAAAGTGTTAAAAATATTTAACGTGTGACATACAATTTTAATAAACTACGTTCTTATACTGCTTATCTTAAAAATTATTGTTAACAAATACGATCGAGGCATGAGAGAGAGAGAGAGAGAGAGAGAGAGAGAGAGAGAGAGAGAGAGAGAGAGAGAGAGAGAGAGAGAGAGAGAGAGAGAGAAAGAACACTATAATAATGTAAAATTTTTATTTAAAATACTGCTTTCAATAAAATATACATTGTAGTAAGAAAAATCCTATAAAAAAAAAAAAAACTTCGATGAAAAAAATATTATACTATATGTTTGACTAAATGATCCTCTTCTTTGTCTTTTCATAATGAAAAAAGCTTTAAAATAAAATTTCGCATTTAAAATTTTCTGTAGAATGTGTCTAAAATAATTAATTTTGTTACATGATTTTCATTCACTAAAAAAATTATTGCGATTTCACAGTTGACATAAACCTATATTTTAAAGGTGTATGTCGAATCCTACTCTTATAATTATGCGTCTTTCATACATATAAAATGATATATAATATTCAAAATTAGTGCAATAGAACATCAAGTTGATTGATTACGATATGTATAATCACAGCCATCAGCCTCACATATAATTAGCATTATAAAAAGGTGGGTATAATAAGGCATTACATATGCCACAGTTTAAAATAAAACTATTTATTATGACGGGACTCGGCAGAATTACTCAAAATGCAAAGTCAGTGAAGTGTAATATTCAAAAAATAGAACCGCGCCTAAATGATAAATTTATACTTCAATTTTATAAAACTGTTCATGTAACTTAGACTGAGTTAAATATTTTTCTTTTATTTCTGTATATAAAAATATCAGTTATTTTTGTCTAAAGATCACGGTAATAAACATTTACACTGCACAGCACTATACAAAAAAATATTAATATCTATAATTTATCTTTATATAGCAAAAATATAATTTGGTAATTTTAGAGTTAAAAAATAATAATAATAACATCAAAGAAAAAAAAGTCTTTAAAGTTATGTTATATAATATAGATAGATCCTGTTTGATTTTTTTTATTGAAAGCATGAGAGAGATAGATAGAGAGAGAGAGAGAGAGAGAGAGAGAAGGTTTATATTCCTGAGATGTGGAATTGTTGCTAGGTGCTCTGGAGGTAGGTTCCTTGAAATGAGGGGTGTAGGGCGTGGTTGGCAAGAGTAGCTAGCTTGCTACCCCACCATTTCCCTCTCTTTGCATCACAAGAAATCGCTTTGTGATCTTCTTACAAGACGCTGGTCTTGTCAACTATAAAAGAGAAGGGCAAGGCCGTGAAACCCCTCATCACAATTCTGTAGAATGCATTCATTTACAAATGTTAATAGTATAAGAACAGCCAAAAAATCTACAAATTTCATGGCCAACCTGCCATTCTCCAGTATAATATACAGAATGTGTATATAAAAAAAAAGGTATAGTTTCTTCTCATTTTTACAGTACGCAGTACGTACGTATAGTACTCAAATAATAATGAAAAAAATAATAATAAAAAAATGTAGTTAATCATGTTACATATATATATTTTTTTTTTGTCTCCCGGTAAGATATATTTCAGGGTCATTATTATTTTTTTCGTTCCAATCAAGCTTTTATTTCTTGTAAATAATATGTATAAAGCTCTGGTGCACCCTTTTGGTTATATTACACCATCCGTTTACTTATTAGTAATTAACATTTATTAATATTGGTTAAAAAATTGCATACTGAATAACTAATCAAAATGTTGTACTTGTAAAACCATTTTTATTCTTACAACAATTGAATTAATATGATATATTGTTTATGTTCAGTCTATATAGACTGTGGGTTTAATATTATCAGTTTATCATAATAATAATGACAATTATTCTTTTTATATAGGTGAAATCAGACATAAATATTTATAATATCAAAATTAGAAGTGAAAAAAAATCATAGAAAAATTATTAACATATATAGCAGTTAATTACAATGTACATCATAATAATAATAAATGTTTCTTAAATCAAAATATTTTTATTTAAACTTAAATTATGATTTTTCTTTATAATTTCGAGAAAAAATTATAATGTGATAATTTGCCATAAAATATTAATATACCTTGTTACTCGAAAAGAAAATACTTCATATTATTAGTTTTGGGTGACAAGAAGTGACAACTGTATTTTTGATGATGGAAGATTTGACACGTGATAAGTTTACTCACAAACTTGAGTGACCTGTCAGCACCTCAACACTGGATCATTTGCTCACTTGCCCAATTTCAGATGATTTGATCATGACCTTGAGTTGAAAACCTTGAATACTCTATTATTTAATATGCTGGGGAAAAAAATTGTATCGATGATTTTAACGCACAAAAAATGTTAAAGATTACAGAAAAGAAGAAGAAAAAGACGGCGGAAAAAAATGCCTAGAGGGCTGCAATAAATAATTATGCAAGATTACGTATATTATTTTTGCACGTGATTTTTTTTTCTTTTTTTTTTTTCTAGAGCAATCAAAATATAATAAAATGTTAAAAAGGAAGGGAAATAACTTAGGGTTTTGCCCACATTGGTTTACGCACCCAAATTTATAATTTATTCACTTAAGTAAATGTTTTTATTACCGATAATGAAGCACAGCACAAGAGGACCGTGAAACAAATTAAAATATTTAATTGAATTGAGCAGAATTTTGAAGTGAAAATGCAATGAGTCATACCATAGCATAGTATGGCCATACTATATCGTATAGTAAAACAATTAAGCTAAAATTTTCGTAAGCAGGTTTTATCCATTGAATTCAATGATATCCGTATACAAGTGTACATATATCTACAAGATATTTAATTACAAATATTTCCATTGATATTAAATTGAAATAATTGCATTTCCCATATTAACGAAAAGAAAAAATCTGTCTATGTAAGGAAGAAATGAATAAGTAAAATATCAAGTTGTGGCGAATAAATTTATTTTAAAACTCGCTCACCCCTCAAATATTTCAACCGCCCTTCGCAAGGTGGCGCCTGCGTACGGTAATAGAACGTGCCCTGAGTTTGCGCACGGCGAGAAGAGAAAACGCGAAGGGCGAGAACGAGCGAGAGAAGGGCGAGATAGAGAATATGGCGCTTCCTCCATAACAACGAGGCGCCGTATATCGCACCTGCTTTACGTGCGGTATTTACCTGTGTTTTGTGATTGGCCGCGTACCTGTTACGTAAGGGCGTGATCTACTATAAACCGCGCTCCGTTTGAACTATTTTCCACGTGTTTGGAGCGCGGTTACATAGACTTATTGCGATTGCATCTTTGCAATCCATCGTGCTATTCAGCCTGCCCGTGGACCTACCCCATGGCCACCTTGACAGCCTGACAGCCTGCTCTGACGACCACGCGACAGCAAGTATACAGCCCACGAGTTTAAAGCAAAGACTGAATATTATGGCACATTGTTAGGGTGTATTTTGTATGTGTGAGGGAATCATTGGGTGGGTTTTGTATTGTATGAATGCTATATATAGGGTGGTTTAGAAATGTAAAGCTGTAGGGAATAAAGTTATAAAATTATAACTATATTCTTTTATTTACTGATATTAAACCCTTCACATAACTTAGTACTTAATTAACATTAGCTGCTGAAATACTTTAGGTCTCTTGCCCTAATTTGAGCTAGTTGGAGGGCTTATGACGTCACTTCCGTGACATCATAAACACCACCGACCCCCAATATAAACCCCTAAGTAAAACAAGGCAAAGTATTTCGGTACATGGCGCCCAAACCCAAACCATTGGTTAAATAAGTACACTGAAAAAAAAAAAAAAAAAAAAAAAAAAAGTTTAAGTGAAGGTTTTAAGAGGTAAATGATAGGGTTAAAGGTTAGGATTTAGTTTGCAAACATTGTAAATTCTTACCTCCCCGCCACCACCAACATATTAAACTACTTTGGTGTCCATAGGTTATTTTAAAGTGACCCAAAAGCTAAGTTTTTGAAGGTTGTTTTGATTTTTTGTTGAAATCTCTTTGTCAAAAATCATCCCCACCACAAAATACGCCTTTTTCAAAAAAGTGCCCCAGCCCAAAATTCCGACCCGATTTTGGTCCGGTTCGTCCCATTTTTTAAAATTGGACCAAACCCGGGGAAAAGTATAGCCCTGTATAGGAAATCATATAAATTAAATTTTTTGAGTGTCCCTAACCAAAATTCCGGCCCGATTCTGGTCCGGAAAATCCATTTTTGGGAAAGTGGACAAAAACTTCAGAAAAGAGCCCCAATCCAAGGGAAATCATATATAATACAGATTTAAGTGTCCCTGCCCATAAATCCGGCTCGAATTTAGTCCAAAAATCCATTTTTGAAAAATAGCTTAACTCGGAAGGTATTTAAATTCAATACTCTTAAGAAGTGTCCCAGGCCTAAAAATCGACCCGATTCACGTCCAAAAGTCCACTTTGGACAAATACGACAAATTTTGGTAACAGTTGAACCCTTATACGGAAATCAATTTTAAAGGTTTTTCATTGTGTCCCAAGCCAAAATTTCCCAAGGGAACGACCCAAAACTGAAGGGACAAAATTTTATTTTTAAAATTTTCCTAAATCTTAACTTAAAAGTAAATTTCAACCTTTATTTCATTGAAATAAGGTAACTTAAGGCAGTTTTGTTAAATTAATACTAATTGAAATCAAAATCAAAATTGTAAAATTCATAAAAAAAGTCATATTTTAACAGCTGTTTAGTTTTTTTTGCTTATATACAAAATATTTTACAAAAAAAACAATATTCAAATTAAATTTAATAAAAATGATATAATTTAAATAGAAATAGAATGCAATTAAAATAAAAAGGGCGCATAAATGCAAAGTAAATTGTCTTTGAACATATAAAATCAAACATTTTTTTGTATTGTATCCTTATTACATCTTGGTTGTTAAATTTCTGCAAAATGCTATCAACAATGAAATTTACACAAAAGGAAGAAACTATTCAACGTCGTTTAGCTAATACTCGAGAGATAGGGTTTGTAGTCAAATTTGGGGGAGGGGATGATTACGCATCCACCCATATAGCAAAAAACATTGGGAATTTATTTGAAAACTTCAAAAATCTTATATTCTCTATTACTGCATTTTTTGACTTTGTAAACCTCTTCTTCCGGTTTATTGCTAATTTAGAAGAAATGTCACATCTTCTGACATGTACCGCTAATTTAAACTTAAACCAGGGGGTGTAAAATGCATTGTTACACTCCCGAAATTAAGAACTACAAAGTGTTACTTGGAGGTTACACCAAATTGCTTAGAATGTAAGTTCCAGATTCTCTACAAAGTTCCATACATACGCGTATTTGTAGTCAAAAACTGGCAGGCGCAGTTAGAGACATCAAAGACTAAGGCTGAGAACAGCGTGAACCCACCGTACCTCCCATGCAGAGACAATGTCTTGTGCGAGATTAAGAGTAATACTGGATGGGTCACAGCAGTTGTTAGTTGTGTTCGTTTTTGTTTCGATTTGTTCACTGCAGTTTACATCATTATAGTAAGAGATAAACAACTATGGAGCCACCACCTGTATCTGGAAACAAATAAAAATATGTTGGGGGAGGGAGTTCCTACAGTAGACCCATCACGGCAGCCAGGTCTGCACGTACGGTGGAATTTCTACCTAGGATCCCAATCATTGTCTTGAAAGTAAACTGCTGTGGAGAACCAAGTATGTCTGTCACCTTTGGAAACTTTGGTCATTTTTCAAAGGACCAGATCACTCTCCACTGTTTGATACTGTACAAGAGAAAGGGGAAACACGATGTCGAGCTTCGTTTGTCTGTACCACCTCTGTTAGCATTTGCCATTTCAGAGGACCAGAATTTGCTCCATTGTATTATGTTCATGTTTGATGAGATTGAGTATTCCACGTTTGACCATTCCAGTCATAATGATGTTGAGGTCTCTCTCGTCGCCAGCTGCGAAGTAGGGAACTGTATGTTTTAGTTGTCGAAAGACAAAAATTTGGTCAATAAGTCGCAGAAGTAAATTACAACAACCATGTTTCCTAAGTAGACTAAGCTGACACTGAAAAATCTTCAGGACAGGTACTTCTACAGAAACGTGATAGACTTATGAGGATATGATATCAACTTTATGATCTTTAAAGTATTGCAGTTGTAAAAACGTATAAATTTTGCATTCCATTAATTTCGGTTTTAATTACCTTTATTCCATAGTTTGAAATCAAATGCATTAAAAGAGTATTACATCTAATACGTTATAATAAGTGCCAGTTTATTTTAAAGTTTCCAATTTTTTTATTTGATTGCATATGTGCATAGTTTTTTTTATAATATTTATCATTGCCTACCAAAATAAATTAAGCAGCTGTTGATTATTTAGGTTGATTTAAGTCATATGACGTAATTGTTCAATTTTTTATGTGCGCCAAAACGGCCAAGCACATTATTTCAATCAGATTTATCAATTGTGTTATTTAACATCTATAATTGATTTACTCTGGACTTTGTTGGTCTGATCAACTTACAAAGTTATGTCTTAAGTTACTTTATTCAAGGTGAAAAGGGCTTTTACAATCACTTTAATAAAGTAGCCTATGTAAATGGAAGTAGTTTGGGCTTTTTCCCTACAGCCACTAGATTTAGAAAACAAAAATCAAACAAATTTTTGATATGTATAAGTCTTAACGTAATTATTATGATCAAATGTGAACTATAACGGTATGTTATTTGCTAATGATTTTTGTTAATTATGTGTGACAGGGCTTAACATTTGCATACAAGTGGCTGATGAATTTTTAAATTGTTCATAATATGTCGCGTTAAATTTAGTTTAGCGTAACCCGTAAGATGAACTCATAAATTGCAAGGAGAGATCTGTGGATTTCTATAGATAAATGTAGTAACTTGTTAGAATTAATGTGGTAAAGTGTAAAAGCGAGATGAATGAAATTTTGGGGGATATTTAGTTAGAGTGCCAACATCAAAATAGGGGTGCCTTAAAAACTGTGTTTGTTTTATTTTTAAATTCAGTGCGTCATTGGACAGTATTGACATTGTACTTTATTCGCTCCCTAAAATCGAACTGACGGCAAAAGTAGCCTCCCTTGGAAGTTCTGGGGGAGGGATCTGTGGCGAATAAATTTATTTTAAAACTCGCTCACCCCTCAAATATTTCAACCGCCCTTCGCAAGGTGGCGCCTGCGTACGGTAATAGAACGTGCCCTGAGTTTGCGCACGGCGAGAAGAGAAAACGCGAAGGGCGAGAACGAGCGAGAGAAGGGCGAGATAGAGAATATGGCGCTTCCTCCATAACAACGAGGCGCCGTATATCGCACCTGCTTTACGTGCGGTATTTACCTGTGTTTTGTGATTGGCCGCGTACCTGTTACGTAAGGGCGTGATCTACTATAAACCGCGCTCCGTTTGAACTATTTTCCACGTGTTTGGAGCGCGGTTACATAGACTTATTGCGATTGCATCTTTGCAATCCATCGTGCTATTCAGCCTGCCCGTGGACCTACCCCATGGCCACCTTGACAGCCTGACAGCCTGCTCTGACGACCACGCGACAGCAAGTATACAGCCCACGAGTTTAAAGCAAAGACTGAATATTATGGCACATTGTTAGGGTGTATTTTGTATGTGTGAGGGAATCATTGGGTGGGTTTTGTATTGTATGAATGCTATATATAGGGTGGTTTAGAAATGTAAAGCTGTAGGGAATAAAGTTATAAAATTATAACTATATTCTTTTATTTACTGATATTAAACCCTTCACATAACTTAGTACTTAATTAACATTAGCTGCTGAAATACTTTAGGTCTCTTGCCCTAATTTGAGCTAGTTGGAGGGCTTATGACGTCACTTCCGTGACATCATAAACACCACCGACCCCCAATATAAACCCCTAAGTAAAACAAGGCAAAGTATTTCGGTACAAAGTCATATTAACTATACCGTGATGCGTATTTTTATTTTTTATACAGGATAAATAAAATTAAGGTATATAAAAAGTAAATTGTTTAATTGGGTTTTTTAAATGTTACATAAACGTAATATTTTTTTTATGTCCTTTCTAAATTATTTGAAGGTTACTTTGTGCGTTATTCGTATAAAAAATTGTGAGACCCACGGTAACAAGTTGTCCGTGGATTTTTTTTTCTTCGTATTACCCTGCTTGCCATATAGATTTTTTATATATATATATTTTAGTGAATTTATTGCCATATATGAGAACGTAATTTGAAGTATCCTTATTATTATACTTATATACTCAAATTATGCTTAAAATCTATAAGAAAAAAAATTGTATAAAAAATCTTAATTAATAACACGCAAATTTACTGACCCTCATTGCTATTTTTTTTTTTAGATTTATTATTATAAAAAATTAGTTTTTATTGATGTGTCAAGATTGTACTGTACGATATTGTACGTACAGATTATAAACTGTTTTCAGACTCAGACCTTCAATAACAAATAATTTGTATTTTGTCTTGAAATTTTAACATTATTTCGTTGTTGTAATATTTTTCTTATACGTAAAATTTATGATGCCTTCCTGAATTGAGAAAGAAATATTGGCTAACTCTCTTAAAGTACAATTCTTAAGAAAAATGATTTTGTAATAATAATAAAATGAGCGTATATGCATATAAAAAATATTTATTAAAATAAGCCGATAAAACTTAATTAAGTTTGCGATATTTGAATTAAAACTGGGTTTTGTTTTTAAAATGTATACAAAAGAAAAGGGATTTTTATTATATATTTTTTTAAATCAATTTGTCTTATGAGTGATTTTTTTTTGTTAAAAGTTGTGATGTCCTTGTGATACATTGCAATTATAAGTATATACCAAAATAATAAAAGAGATTTAATAGTTTTTTTTTATAACATTCATCGTTACGTCAAGCATCGAATATAGTTTAATGGAAGGTGTACTATATAAATTTGCATACAAGAGTTCTTACTGGGAAGTAACTTTTGGACTGATTATATAACTATAGACATTAATGTAATTATCAAAATTTATAATCAATTATTTCCACTGAGTTCTGAATTTATCTTTACTCTCTCTCTCTCTCTCTCTCTCTCTCTCTCTCTCTCTCTCTCTCTCTCTCTCTCTCTCTCTCTCTCTCTCTCTCTCTCTCTCTCTCTCTCTCTCTCTCCAATTTCTTAAGACGGCAATCAAAAATCACAATAACATGCAGTTGACGTAAAAATTCAATGATAAATCTTGATCTAATACTTGAAAAATACTCTACATTTTCCCCTAATCACTTCACTGGAAAAAAAAAATAATACTATTGTCAGTAAGTTGTATTGGTTGTATTTTGAATCAAACCACACTGATATAGCTGCGACAAACTACAAAAATCACCCTCAATATAAGTAACGCGAAAATATTATTAATAGGTTGTCAAAACAAGTATAGTGTGGGTTTATATACTTAATGCATTTAAAAAGTGTTCTATATGTGAGAACACACGTTTTATTATTTTCTTTCTTTTTCCATTGTACACATAACTCGTGGTTTATGAAGAGAAGATTCAGGTGACATACAGTCGTCATAATAAGCCTCGCCGCTAGTGACACAATCTGTTGTCACATAATGCTCTCACAAACTCAAAATCGAATTTTCTTCTGCCTGTCAAACACAGAGCCTTCAGGTATATATAAGGTAAAAAAAATTTTTCATTGTGTTGCAAAAATCGATATCAAGAGAAGAAGATCCGGAGGAAAAAAATACTCTTGTAATAAAAGGTGAAATATGAAGAAAGACGAAGAAAAGGGAAAAAAAAGTAATTTCTAAGTTATAAAGAAGAAAATTACATTTTTTTATGATTTATATACAGTGTTAAACTACCCTAAAATCTTGAGAAGAAAAGCTAAAAATATATTTAAATTGAGGTGACTTTTTTTTTTCGTATAAACTAAGGTAATAGTTTAATTTTTAAAGAGTTATAAAAGTAATAAATAAAAATGCGTAGCAATGATTTCATATTTTTATGATCAAAACACGGAGTTTGACTTTTAAATATTGTATCTCATCAAATACAAATGTACAAAATGTAATGTAAATATTGTACGATCAAAATTTCTGGTTCTGTATTATTTATTATTAAATTGCTTGCAAACTGCAGGCTCGTCTGAAATTTTGGGTTGATTGCTTATAGTTAATTATGAAAGATTTTCAAATTACTTTGGCTTCACTACATTTAACTTAATACTTTTCTGTATAAGATGAGACTCTTATATATTTTGAAAGCTTTACATTTTAAGTTAAGAAAGAGATATCGATATTTATTTTACATTTCAGTCTCAGGTGGTTTCATTTTGAGCGAGGCAAGCGAATCAATTGGTTTGCGGGTTGTTTAGTGCTTACACACATATACTGTATATGGAGCTGGAGCTTATGTTTTGGAGTGCGGTAACCATTTGAGAGAGAGAGAGAGAGAGAGAGAGAGAGAGAGAGAGAGAGAGAGAGAGAGAGAGAGAGAGACTTTGTGAGACAAAACATACAGGTGGTAGAGCTTATTGAGAGATAGACGAGCGCCGGCGCCCTTTTCTCATGAATAACTTATTTCCCTGTATATTTTGTAAAGAGAGCTCAGATGTTTACTTCCCTTGAGCCCTGGGAATTCTCTTTCGGTATACAGCAATAGTAATCAAGCAAATAGCTTCAAAAAAAAAAAAAAAAAAAAAAAAAAAAAAAATAAACGTAAGCAATAGGCTGCAAACAAACTTGTGCTTCAAATATTTGAAAGTAAAATGAAGTAAAAAAAAAAATCTATTTAGTTTTTTTTATTTCTTTTGTAAATCTTGATTTTTAACCAAAATAGTAATATGCTCAATGTGCAATTATTTACTCTATATACACATAGCTATATCAGACAATAAAAAATGACACGGAAGTGTTTTTCCTTACAGTAGCTACATAATAGGAGGTGTGATGTAATTCCCCTTCTCTTCTGCCTTCTGCCTAATATATTATGCCATTCCCCATCATTGAGTAACAGAGCTGGGTGTATCCCTCGAATTATCTATACTAAAAAATAAAAAAAAATTATATAATTGAGATTCTTATTCAAGAAATTAAAAAGAAAAAATTACAAAAAATAACCACACTTGGTAACCTTGATACTAACGTAAGTGTGAGTATCAAAGTTTTTTGTGTTGGATTTTTTCTCTCTCTTAATCTTTTATTGTAACTTTTTGTGCGGTTGACTGATCAAATGAAATATTGTTTTACATTACACCTGCGGTCAAGCAAGCTGTTTTATTGTTTGTTTTCTGTCAATACAAGCTACAAATTTAGATTGAAAGACAGCAGCTATAAGAAAATGAAATGTCATACTATATATTGGATGTTTATTAATTATTTTTTAAATGTTTTAATTATAAGTCATTAAAAAAAATTAGAGAGAGAGAGAGTGAGAGAGGAGAGAGAGAGCAACTCTTTATGCATTTTTCAATTCGATGAATTAATTAAAACAACGTGATAAAAGTAAAACCAGTTTGCATTGTAAAAAGGAAAAATACAGCTTCAAACTGCTTAAAATAAGAAAAAAAAATCTTTTTCTCTCCTCTTCTCTCTCTCTCTCTCTCTTTTGGTTAATTAAGTCTTTTTAAAGAAAAATACTAAAAAAAAAAAAAAATGGCTGCACTATATAAAATAAAAATTTTAATTAATAAAATCTTGTAATTTGCATAATAGAATTGTATTTAATCTACACGAAATCAGCTGACTACAATACATAGATAATAGAAAGGCACGAGCAAGCGATGCAAAAATTGCTATACAACAATATAAACTGAAGTTTCTTTGCAATTAATAATTAAAATGTCAGATTTTGTTCACATGTTACATTGAAATATATGACAGCTAATTATTTATATAGAGTTCTTAATCCTTTAAATTATTAAACAAGTAATCATATTTTGCTTCTGAGTTCTGACATTAAAAGTTATTATATTAATTTTATATCAGCATAAATATTTTATATACTTTCTTTGAAAATAGTTCTTTGAAAATGACAATTAACTTGATGTTTGTTTACATCGGAAGAGGCTGCACTTATGAGGTATACAACTATAAATAAACAATTCTATGAAACACTAACTTGTAATTATTATTATTATTTTGATGGCCAGCCTTGTGAATTTCCCTCACTTGGCTTGGATTCTCTATATGACTGATTTTGAACTTGACCGTCCCTCCAAGAACATCAGCAGGAAAAAACACTTTTCTTCTATATATAATGATTCACTTAAGAAATCAACTATAGTGAAGAATATTATATGGTATTCCCTTCTAATAGCTGCTTCTCATTAATCTAATTTGAAGAACATAATTTTATTTATTTAAGTTGATAAATAAGACCTTTATTTTATTATCAATAATATTTTGGAACTTTGGTCAACATAAAGTTAAAAAATTAAAAAAATAAAAATAAAAAAATAAAAAAAAATAAAATTAAAAAAATTACTTTCTTTAGTTTTTGTTTTGTTTTCTCGTTTGTTTTTTTAAGTAATTTTTTTTACCTCTAAAATTTTTGAGGTGTGATAAAAGCATTGGTAGATGAGCAGTAAATTGCGTATTGGTATTAATTTACAAAAGTTATTCATTTACACCTGAAATATTATACTATATATTTTTTAAACGTTATACTCTACGTACAATGCAACAGCTATATATATATATATATATATATATATATATATATAATATATATATATATATATATATATATATATATATATATATATATATATATATATATATATATATATATATATATATATATATATATATATTACATGTAATTATGTATTTAATGTATAGTGCTAGAAGTGTCAATATATTCATTGATTTAACTGGTTTAACTTACAGTACATTATATTGAATACATACAATTTATAACCATGATATATCATGTTTATAACATAAGGAAATAGAAACATAATTAAATGGAGACTTGCATTAAAGTCTCCATACTAAAAATAATTTGTATTTCCGTAAGTTAATGGAGTAAAAATGTTAATATCAGTTACAACAATGTACTTATGTATATGCGTTCATGTTTGTTTACCAACTCTCATTTACGTAACATTATAGCTAATTTATTACAATATATAATTTTTATGTTTAATAGCATTCCGGTACTGACAGAAAAACTATGATGTGATTACAAGCAATTTGTTCTTGAGTGGAAAAGTAAAGTTGGAAAACAAAATGTATAACAATGATTTTTTTATGCATATATTTTTTATTGTATTTGTATTGTATACCTATTTTGTCATAAAAGAGGAGCGTCTCCAAATTTATCAAATTTTTAAATAATATTTATTTTGTATTATATACAATTATAATAATTATGTATAATAATTAAACTAGCTCAATGCAGCAACATTTATGTATATAACATCATAATTTATGCTATATTTACAGTAATTATAATTACAGCTCATAATAATGAGATGCTGGTCAGAATAATTAATTATGATGTACGTACAAAATAGTAACATTTTTGTGCTCTACAATATACACTTCTCCCAATACTAGTTCAAGCGGATACAGTGTAATTAACAATGAAAAGTCAACTGTGATTGGCTAGTAGGTTAATAACACGCTCTCTGATTGGTAAAGCACCGCGGATACAGCCTTTGGCGGGAACGACCTTGTTTTGGCTAAAGTGTAGCAATTGTTCAATGCAGCATAAACTATGTAGTTTATTTTTCAGAATATACTTTTTTTTTAATTTAAAGTGGGTTTAATTTAAAATTAAAATAAATATAGCCTATTGTCTGAGATTGTTTTAATTATTTTTTTTAGATGGAGAGAGAAAGAGAGAAAGATTAAAGAAGAAAAAAAAAAAAAAAAAAAAAAAAAAAAAAAAAAAAAGGAAAAGGAAAAGGAAAAATGAAGAACTATGTGTTTACTATAAAATCAAGTGACACCTTCCCATTTCTATTGTAAATACAAAACACAATTTTGCAATTTATGTTGTTAACCGCAATTTTATTCCTTCTCACGGAAATCAAAGTATCAAATCTACCACAAATGTCATGGAAAAATGATACCTTTTTTAACAAAATATATATTTCATTTTATTTCCTGTATAATAATACACAATTATAAATACTGTATATAAAAAAAACAACAAATATAAATGGGTTTGCTATTTCAAATATCTCTCCCTATCAATTAATATTCATTCTATATGACTCTTAATGAATATAAATTTTACACTGTGGTTGAATGTAGACTTCAATTAAATTTTGATTTATTCCAATTATCTTTTAACATGGTTCATTAATATCAATTGAAAATTGAATTGAGAGTAATAAGGTTAGTGTAATTGAGTTTTTTGCTACGTGGAGAGGAAAGCACAGAATCCACAGCAACTCTCATCTGCATGTCAGCAAGTATAAGAGTAATCTCTCTCTCTCTCTCTCTCTCTCTCTCTCTCTCTCTCTCTCTCTCTCATTGTTATATAATGCAAAGGATTATAAGATTACTACTAACTAATCTTTGTTCGAGAGTGAAAATTAATTTTCATTTCAGACCATGTGAAAAATCTAAACCCACAGAAATGATTTTATCTGTATAAAAAAGCTTTATAAGTGTAAAAGTTAAAATAACAAAAAGAGATTAAATAATATGGATTTTTTTACAATGTATATTAGCCCTTTTAAAGCAGATTGAGTCAGAGAAATAAAAAAAGGACATGCTAAGACGATTAGAAAATATGCATATATTCAGTATGTTTGTGTGTATATATTATCATGGTATGACTATGACTACTAAATGAAAAAATTGCATATATGTATATATATATATATATATAATTATATATATATATAATATAATTTATATCATTTGATGAGTAATTTTTATTGATTAAGTAACAGATAATAAGAAAATTACTATATGGTTTATCATTACTATTGTATGGACGTATCTAGCAAGCGTAGAGAGAGTAATTATCTCCCGGGTCAAATTTCGTTATCCTGGAGGCTAGGCAACAATTTAAGCACAAATTTCAAAATCTAATAAGATATTTTGCCGTTTCCAGCTTAGAAACAGCGCAAAATGTTATAACTAAAATACATTTCATTAAAAGATACTCTTCAGCATTTAACTTAATTTTAAAATTTCATTATCATTAGTATTTTATGTTTATATTCAAGTTTTCAGCGTAAACTGTGCAAAGTTTTTAATGAGATCGTATTTAATGATGTTTTCGTTATTGTAAGCAAAAGCGAAGACTTAAAGTTACAAAGTTAAGGCTAGTACTCAGAAAACCTTCCAATTACATCTGACAAAACTTTGACAGAGAAAGAGTAAGTTTAAACATCGATTTCCACGAGTTTATTTGTTGCTCCTTCAAACAAAAAGCATACGTGCACAAAAGAACTCTCGAAAAAGTACATTTGTGATGAAAACAACGCAAAAGTTTGAACGTTTTTCATCTCTCTCTCTCTCTCTCTCTCTCTCTCTCTCTCTCTCTCTCTCTCTCTCTCTCCATTATATACGTATACAGAAGGATATAAGTATACTGTATATAAAAGCACTCAATATATTTTAGGAAAAACTCTTTAAAATGGTTTTCTGCTTTTTGCCAATATTATGGACTTTTATATAGAACTAAAATTAAATCAGAAGCTAAATAATAAAAATAACAATCAGATATTTAAACCCACTTTATTCTCTATATGTAAAAATGAAACAACTGCTATAAGTAAATAATGTGTGTGAAGTAAAATGTTAAAAAAATTGTTAAAGGGATCCTGGCATGGTTACCAGTCCTCCCAAAACTAAAGAAATGCGAGTGTAATGTGGTCTTAATGCATTATACAATACATTTGTGACTAAAAAAAATTATTTGCCCAATTTTTAATTTTTTTTTAAATAAATTAGCCTAATTCTATTTTTTAAATGGCAACAATGTTGCTTCTTCAGTGAAAGAAATATTAGTAAACGATGAGAGGGAAAGTAAACTATGAATTGAGGGAAAGGAGTTGAGAGAGAGGAGGTGCAGTATAAAAATAAGCGAACAAAGAGCAGATTTTCAATAGAAGGGAATACCTGATACCTGAAAAAACGACCCCAATTATAACGCGTCAATGATTTTGATAGTTTGCGAAGAAACAGTCACAGGGAATCAAATTAATTTTAGATGTTAGTTTTATTAAAAATCATGCATATTTCTTTTTTGATCGAAGTTCTAGCTTCATTTTAAAGCAATATATTCAAATAAAAAACATTACGTAATACTCATTACTTTTAAATCACTGCAGTTCAAAATCTTGCTAGAACTTCGATCAAAAAATAAATATGCATGATTTTTAATAAAACTTAAATCTAAAATAAATTTGATTCACTGTGACTGTTTCTTCGCAAACTATCAAAATCATTGACGCATAAGATAATTGGGGTCGTTTTGTCAGGTATATATGCAGGCGCGTGCCAAGCAAAACAAAACTATATATTCAATTTTCTGTATAAGGCTCATTTTTCCTCTACATGACACTGAAAAATAACCCTTATGCAGTTCTGTGTAAAAATTCTATGAGTTGTGACGTCACGTCTTACAACCCCTTCCACAACTCAAATCACTATTGTTAAATTTTTATACTGTGCAGGTTTGCCAAACCTTTGCCTGTGGTAAAGGTGACGTCACCTTTACCAGCTTTTTTTTACTTCGTCCCTAAATATCCCCAATTTGCAGCGAACTTTGATGAAAATGAATTTTACATGTATTATAACACTCATGTTAACGAAAAAATGCCAAAAAACGTATTTTGAGGCCAGGATCCCTTTAATAATTGATACAGAAGACGAAAACGCAAAATTTTGTCACCATAAAACATATTTGAAAATGAGGAGAAAAATCGTTAACCAAACCTTTCTGTACAAGCAAAAAGAGTTTTTTAAAAATTTATATAACGAAAGGCTTAAAATTTTAATTAAAAATTACACTTTTATACAGCAAAAAAAAAAAAAAAAAAAAAAAAAAATGTAAATGTAAATTTTAATAAAAGTGAGATTATGGATTATAAAAAGCCATAAAATTTTGGTTTTGTTACAGAATACATAAAAAAGCAGCCACATGAAACTTTTGTTTTTATACAAACAGGTGTTGTTTTCACATTTTAATATCCGGAGAAAAATACAACTGCAAAAAAAAAAAAAAAAAAAAAAAATCGATAAAAATATAGGAACATTATTATTCACCCACATAATAATAATAAAAAATATAGAAGGGAAGAAAGAAGAGAGTGATATTTTACAGTTGTTATTTTAGACGTATTCTCATTAAGATTGAGGTAGTTACGTTACTTTTATCTTTCGTTTCTTTCTTTCGCACCTTTTATACAAAGATTTACGAGATCTAGAAGTGACGAGAGAGAGAGAGAGAGAGAGACAGAGAGAGAGAGTACTTTCAACCTGGTTGGAGGCCCACGTTTTGAATAATGCAACGTCTGCCTCCGTTCTCCACTCTCTCTCTCTCTCTCTCTCTCTCTCTCTCTCTCTCTCTCTCTCATGCTTACTTATCGACTGAGTTGCCTCAGGAAACCACGAGGGTTAAAGTTTCAACAACCACACAGTAGCACCGAAATGGAATCTCATTACAAATCCCTTGCTTCACATAATAAAAACCACTTATTAAACCAAACTTGTGAGCAAATTATTCGTCTTATTTGTATTATATTGTAAAACTGATTGGCTTTTAGTATTATTTATTTTTATTGCTTACTTTATTTTATCGATAGAGTTTTTTAGTGTTATTTTTAAAAATAATGATGTCATTAAAATTATATAAAGTTTGTTACATAAAATTTAATGAAGATGAATTTTCGTTGAATCTCATGGGGTTTCATTAAAATATGTCATATTTTTGGCAACATCTCTCTCTCTCTCTCTCTCTCTCTCTCTCTCTCTCTCTCTCTCTCTCTCTCTCTCTCTCTCTCTCTGTCTTTTTTCTTTCTCATTCTCTCAAATAATTCCATAAAATTTAATTTATCTCAATCAAAGTTTTCTTTAATAAAATGTTATACAATTTTTTTTTATCAAAGCATTTCATTTTAAAAAGGGAGACTTAATCAAAATTTATTCATGCATAAAAATATTGAAATGGAAAAAATATATATACATTTTTTTCTTAGCTAAGCACGAGCTACATTTTTTTATTATTTATTCTTCAGTATTTTATAAATTGAATTATAAAAAGTAGGGCAAACTGAGGGTGTGCTTGTGGAATTGCAACTTGTTTGCAGTGGCTCTGAGAAGAACGAAAGTGAGAGAGCAATCTGATTGAATTTTATATTAAATATAATTTTAAAGTTATTATTATATTTAAAAAAAAAAAAAAGTTTGTCTTGAAAACTTTGACTTGCTGACAAACTTTTATTAGTTCAGTTGCAAGTGTTACCACTCTCTTCACAAATAAACAGAGAGAGAGAGAGAGAGAGAGAGAGAGAGAGAGAGAGAGAGAGAGTTGAAAAACTTTTAGCAATTGGCGAAGTAAAATTATTTCTATATTTATGCAAAATTATTCCTTTGTAATTTATTACCATTTTTTCCATGAAATTTTAAATTTTTAAACTTTAGCAAACAAATTGTAGCAATTATTTTATCTTGTCTAATTTTTCTTCATTTCACATTAATCTCAATCTCATCCTTTTTCAAATTTATAACATTTACTTGTGAAACTAGAAGATAACGAAATGAAAACGTATAGGTTGATATTATATGTTATACCAAATTTAATGAACGATTTGTGTGCGTATACGTATATATTGTATAAATATTGTATAATTGTTTCATTTCTTATTCAAATATGCATACAAAAAAGAAGAAGAAGGAGAAAAAAAATCGCGTGAAAGAAGTATGAGACTGAACTTTGGTACTAACGACGATAAATGTGAATGTTAACACCTTGAACGTTCCAGATCGCGGATATTGAAAGGAATAACAATTGATTTATTACTTTTGTTTATATAAAGTACACTCAATGTAATGTAAAATCAGATATTATTGTATTCAGAATATAAAATTGAAAGTTTTTTTTTTTTAACCTATAAACAAAATAACTATAGACAAGGTAACTTGGAGGACCTCAATATCACGAAATATTAAACTTTGAAAAATTCGTAAATCTGACGTAATAATAATCTCCTTTCAAATTGCATGTTAATCGATTTAGTTTTATTCTTATAATCACATACTTCACTTCCGATTACCCTTTTATAAAAATGTTGTAATTTTCATTGACCTTTCCATGTATAAGGGTAAATCATTAGTCATTATTATTAGGTTATACTTTACATGATCAATTACTATATATTTAACTTCCTCATTTTGTATGAAATGTCTGATTCTTTATATAAAGGAAAAGTGATTGTTAACCTTTGTAATAAACAGTTTTTATATTTAAACTATTACAATTCATTTTATAACATATGCATAATGCAGAATATAAGACGCACGTACGGACTATCGATGTTCTGCAATATTGAAGAGATCGTATTTTGTTTCTCTGCCGTATAGCCCGAAATAATTTTTTCCCTTTAAATTTGGGATAAGTTTCTCCCTTAGAAATTACATTAATTTTGATACATTTTGTGTGTGTGTGTGTAGAATCAGATTAATTAAAAATATGAATATGAGTAACGTTTATCTAATTATTTTTTATATATTATAATCTGTATTTTATCTTTGCAAAATTGAGGGTATAGACTGACCGAATAATTATATTTATGCTTTATATTTAAATGAAACCCTTTCTGAATCCAAGTAAATTTATTTTTCATACTAATTTTTTACTGTACATTTTTATGTAAAGTAATTACACTCTGATTAACATACTATCTAATGAGACTTGTAGTGTAATTGAGATCTACATTTTCTTTTTATTTCTTATGATGTTATGAATATTTAATACATTTATATGAGAACATTAAAAGTTATACATAAATCAAGAGTGTGCAAAGTGTCATGAAACAAATGTGACCTAATTAATTAGTTTATTTTGAACGTCTTCGTCATCTCGCTTATCTTGCTACATTATTTATTTTTATTTTATTAGCTAACCGCGCACTTCATATCTTTCACAATATACACACTTCGTTTTCATAAAGGAAAAAAAAAAATTATATTTTAAACTTAAAATATACCAGCCGTATAACATCTCAATCTAAAAATAAGTTTATCTGTGGAATAGTCAATTTTTAATACACATTTATATAATTTTGATCCATTTAATTTTATCTCTTGACAATTTATTTTTGTATTTTCTTATCATATATATAACATAATTTATTTTAAAATTTAGATATAGATTATCATGATAGTTATTTTAATCGACATTAATTGACAGTTGATCCATATTGTCCAAATTTATTCATTTGATCTAGTTCTCTCGTATTAAAAAATATATTCTATTATACTCTATTTGTTAACAACAACAACTAAGTTACAAAATCTCTATGCTCTCGTTATGGGATCCCCTCTTTATCTCTATATTGCAGGTCAAGTTAAATGTTACATACAGAGTTCAGATAAGAAAACAGCTGAAAGGAAGAGAAGAAACAGTCCAAAGAAATAATAAAATTTTCTAATATTTTTATATCATATACTGAATTTCAAAAATAATGATTCACATTATTAAAAGACAAAATAAGTAATAGGCATTTGCAAAAAGATGAATTATTTCTCTTCATAAGTTCTATCAAAACACTGTATAAGTTTAATAAAGCAAGAAAGAAAAAAAAGCACCAAGCATTAAAAAAATACCTTATTTGATTAATTTATCTTGAAAACTTATTAAAAGGATAGTAACAGGTAAAGAGAAAGAATATAAATTTTTCTCACTACTAAGCTAAGCTGCTCTTGTGTTTTATTTTTTTTAAATAATGATGCTTTTTTTAAAAATTCCTTTTAAATATAACAAGCGCATAAAACTCTGAGAGAGAATACATTATATAATTTAATCATGACAAAAACCTTTTAGCGGTAAAACATATTGAAACCATAGTATATAACAAGGTATTTCTATATATGAATTATTAAATAACTAAAACATCAATGCATTGATCGACCTCTCTCAAATGTGATTTTAATATTGGATTTCATACATTAATTTTTTTTTAAAAAGTACTAAAAAATGTTTTTTTTGCAAAGAAACGAGGCACTCGCAACTACGTAATTTTTCTTATCAGTATTTCTATATATTTTACCACCTCCTGTCTGTGTTTGATTAAGATTTATTTTGTGATAAAAAGTTAAGTGCTATCAGCTAAGCCTACATGTTCTCCTTAATTTTGTTCTTCATACTAAATTCAATAGTTTTAAATTGGTTTTCTTTAAATAAACCATAAAAATTGAAATCTGAGATTTCCTATGTAATTTGCCCTAATTTTTTGGAACCTTTGAAAGTTGAAATTCAAAATTTAGTAATTGATGTTCCTGGCAGACTGTCAAAATTGGACAATAATGTCATGAACTGAAGAGCCTACCTTTGTGTCATGTACCGCGCTGGCCATGTCGGTCTGGTCTGGGTGACCCCGGTGTGCACCAAGGAGGAGGATACTTCTGATGACGAGTTCGGGGTCGCGTGACTTACTAGAACGCGGGAGCTGCGAGCGAGTACGGAAGAAGAGCGAAGCGCGCGTCCTGCCCGTATAAAACTACATGGCTGTGGCGGCGTATGCGCGTTGTTGTTGTTAGGCTTTGACTTGGGCAAGCAAAAGCAGAGGGGACCGACTGTCTTGTTGGTTGCCTACTTCCCCTTACTAGTATATTAGATGGTAAATCTTCTTCACTATGCCTGCCTGCCTGCTTGCTTGCCAACAGATTTGTTCACAAAAAACCACTATCGTAAACATACTTAAGCTTATACTCGCATTACTATATAACCTTTTCCCTATATATACTTCTCATCGTAATACGCTCCACGTTTGTCGTATACTACACAAACAACACGTCCGCAAAATTTACTTTTTGTCACGTACAGTATACGCGCGCTATGCTTCGTCGTAAATGAGAAACTTTTATATAAAGCAGACTGCTGAGCTCATGACAAAGATTTTTGTTTAAAAATGAAGGTAATTTAAGCTGAGCGAAGAACGTTTATCGTCTTGTCACATGAAATGTGAGTTTCATTCAAGATATCCAATTGCAATTCGTGGTTTCTCTGTTTATAGTTTACATCTAGTAGCAACAACTATTTTTCTCGTTTCTCCTCTGGATTGTGGCAAAGCTCTTGCACTATACTATACCAAACTGACAATAATTAAATTTAATTAAGCCAATCAAAAGTTTCTTGTTTTACGATATTAAACTTTCATTAATAAAAGCAAATTTGTTATTCACAGCCTTTTAAAAGTTTTTTTTCCCCTTCATGCTTTTCTGCACAAAAAAGCAATTTTCTTTTCTCAAAAGCCAACTTGTACATTTTATTCCCTTTGATTTTGAAATGTTTTTGAGATGAGATCGAGTAAAAACTTTAAGCTGCTTTTGGATAATATCATGAACTTTGTAAACAAAAACATTGTATATGAACGGAGAAAACACCCTCTTTTTTATATAATGCTTTGACACATAAATAATTAAACTGACGAATGATATGTAAAAAAAAAATATATACATATACTTAAAAAAATGTAGAAAAAAAAAAATTACATCAAAAAACCATAAAATGTATGTTACAAAAATGTGCTAATATATATATAGATAGAGTATCCAAAACCATAGTTTATATATCTCACCTGCAACCTGCAACTGCATATCCCGCTGTCATATAAAGACCAATTATAATAGTATATATATTTTTAAGAATTTAAGTGTGTGTCTTTACAAATACGCACACTTAAATTCTTAAAGTATGCCGAAGTATACTGTACCTTCTACTTAAAGGAATAGACCAGAGAAAAACATAAGCATTTATGTCACAAAACACTTGATGGGATTTACATAAATAACATTAGTTTGTCTCAAAACCCAACAGTAGCCCCGTAGCAGTGATCAGAAAATTCAATTTATGCAACCCGCACAACATTTTTATACTATTTTTTGCATGTTTCTGACGTCATAAAAAGAATTTTCACGCAAATTGCATACTGTTCAGCTTTTTCACGCTCTATCGTGGGGCTACATTAACATTCTGGTAGAAATTGTCATCAGTTTTGAAGATCCAATTTCGTGTTTATTCATTAAAAAGCACGTTTTGTTTTATGTGGTCTATAGCTTTAATAGTCATAATATTGCTATTTTAATATTTTACGAAAATTTTTGTGTATTTTGATAAAATGAAGTCAATAAACAAAACAATGCATTGGAAGTTTATCGAATTATGCTACTGAAATGTTTTGATTTTGTTAATGCAACAGTCATGTAGAAGTAAAAAAAAAAAATAATAAAATAAAAAATAAAAAGCCCTTTTGAGAAGACCTTTATAAAATTAAATTTTCCCCTTGTTCATGGCAATGGAAGTAAGTAATTGGTTTGCTTCTCATGGGGAAGGGGGGAGGGGATATACTGCACTGCTGGAAGCTGGAACCTAGGAAGCAACAATTGCAAGCTTGGCGAAACTGTTCTCATAACCCAGACCAAATTATATTCTTGAAATAAGCCTATATAATAAACCACATCCGCTGAACTGGAATAGAACTGAATTAATTTAATACGATTATATTATATTATAATGTTATATAAATTGAACCATTTACAATTTTCTTTATTTTTATTATTTCCTATATTATACAAATTTAATATGGTCATACCAAATATGATGTCAGTATTTAAAGGATAAATTTCCTTTTACAACAATTTCATTGCAATTATGCCCTTGTTAAATGCTATAAACATGTATTCTCGCCCTTGTGCATGACGTACGCTGTTACTTTATTGAACTTTTAATATTCAATTTTATATTGTGGTCATTTTAATTCAAATTTATTATTATTTATAACCTCACTTACTCTCAGTGTTAATAAAGTTGATTGCTCTACTTTTATAGTTATACTGCGGGAGTAAAATTGAAATGCATGACCTATGTCGCTTGGATAAATCTAAGTCAAACAAACGGGTGAATATTTTGTGGAGCTGACGCGGTGATTCAGTCCCACATCACTATGCATGATCTCGTATTTATTGAACACTCGTAAGATGAAAGCATCCTGATATTACCACATTGCAATATTATATAAAATATTATCTTGAAAGCTGAGTATGTAACGTATATGTGATATCATGGGAATTCTGTTACAACTATACATTAAAGTTTTCATAATTTTGATTTGTAACGTAAATTTTTGGTCATTATTTTGTTTATACACGAAGAATATTTTAAAAAGTATTATCTTATATTTTTATAACTCTAAAAATATCTAAACTCCAAAAACCCTTAATGCAATGATATATTTTATTGAAAGGGTTTGGCTTTCGTGTTACACCGTGTTATATAAGCAGTATTAAACTGACATTGAAAAGGAATTCAGCTTGACATATTTTATTATTGTATATCTACAACGTAAAATTTGCTATGTTTTTAATAATGTAAATGCACAAAACACCACATTAAATTTAATTATGTTGTTTCTCCAGTATATAAGATCGATATAATTATACATGTTTAGAGTTAATAAAGTGACGTAAATGTTTTGTTCTGCTTATCTTGATGTTCTTTAATAACAAGATTACAGAGTGTAATACTAATGAGACGAACAATAAAGAAGCTTGGTTGTATAGCTGTGATTACAGTAATGGTCGATAATTCTCTTTTTCTGTCATATTCTATCGTTATATTATGGATTAACTGCGTGTCACTTTTTGTCACTTATATTAGAGAAGAAAAAAGAAGAAATCAAATATTTTTTTTTCTGAAAGACGAGAGAGAACGAGAGAACGAGAGAACGAGAGAACGAGAGAACGAGAGAACGAGAGAACGAGAGAACGAGAGAACGAGAGAACGAGAGAACGAGAGAACGAGAGAACGAGAGAACGAGAGAACGAGAGAACGAGAGAACGAGAGAAGAGAGAGAGAGAGATATCTTGTTCACTATAGAACGAGAACTATAGGTGCGCGAGAACTTTGATGGATAAAATAGACTAACGACTAAATCTTATAATAATTTGTAGGGACCTGATTTTCAGTTTTGAAAATGTGCATTATCAGTACTGAATTCAGTCCAGTTTTTTTGCATAATCAGTTTGCAAAAACAGCAAAATCAGTTCACTTTCAGTTCAATTATACAAGAACAGTGAATTTCAGTTTTGATAGTTTTTAACTTAGAAACTAGAAACAACAAATTATCAATAAAGAAGGATAAAGTTTATATTTTTATGGGGGAAAAAAAAAGAAGATAAAAAGTTAAAAAAAAAATCGGTTAAATTATTATCTGTTGCACTTTACCAGCCAGTATCAATGAGAGCTGTTCTTGTATTTTTGAACTTCTTTTTAACCTTTTTTTTTTAATGGTTTTCAGTTGAATTCAGATAGTTTTGAGATATGCATTGAAAACTATTATTTCAAAATATACTTTTTTTTGTTTACACGTCATTTTAAATTTTTGAACGATAAAGTCTATTTTAGTTTTCAAAAACTGAGAAAAACGGAGAAAAACTTAAAATATAACTGACCCAGTTTACAAAATTCAAAAATATTTTTTTGCAGTCTACACTTTTTTGCAGTCTACACTTTTTTGCATTTTTGGCAATAAAACTTCATGATTCGTGGACATCTGAACTCAGAGATGTGACCTAGCATGTATATTTCAAAAACTGAACAAACTGGACATCCGATCCCTAATAATTTGTTCCAAAATGCGGTAAAATAATATTATACATTATATAGTTCTATTTATGCTATAGAATCTGAAAGGGTAAATAGGCATATACAAACATTATTTGCAAATTAATGATTAATATTTTATACAAATAAGTTATCAGTTAATCTAATTGCATATTATATTTTATGTATACTACACGGCAGTGTAAAATATACCGTAGAAAATTATATTAAAGGTTACATATAATTATTGATGCATATTAAAATGTATTACAATCGACGTTTATATAATATACTGTTTTTCCATATAAACTTAATAAAAATATATATATATATAAACATAAAAAACGTGCTGACCTTGTCAATGCTTCAACTGCAACAAGATCGAGTAAAACTTATGAATTTAATCAGTTGCAGGTTTACGCTTACGAGATGTAACTTCAGCTCGCGTCAGAAAAGAGTGTACGGGAGGTTGGGGCGTAAATTAATGCACGGGGTACAGTGGGACACTTAGCCTTATTGAATGAAAATTTGAACAACTGTCTTTTCAATGCTACATATATATGGCTTCATTATCTGAAACTAATGTATATTTTCCACGAAAATTTCAATATACACATTATTTTTTTTCAAATTTGGATATTTTATGATTCAATATTATTATATAATGGGAAAGTTGGGCTTAAAAATTTACTGTAAAAAAGGAAGCCCCAAATTTAGACATCGTAGCTTGTTATAAATAAGCTCTCTTAAATATTGGTAGTTTGATACTTTATAAGATGAGTAATATTATGTAACACAAAAAAATTTTAATAATAAAAAAAAGCGGGTTTAGTGCGGTCAAAAATGTCAAGACAAATTTTGTGTGTTGTCTGTTGTGGTATAACAAAATTTCCGGGGTCATTGGATTTCTTTTTATGCTCTTAAAAATTGTTGCACTTCTAATAAATAAAACAAAAGTCACAAGATAAAACTTCGGACCCAGGATAAATAACAAGCAAAAAAAAAAAAAAATAAAAAATAAATAAATAAATAAATAAATAATAAAAATAAAATAAAATAAATAAAGCTAATTAATAAAATATCGGCTTTTAACGCGCGTCCCATTGTACCCCTGTTTCCTCTGTATATATTATATTTTTTAATAAGATTTTTATCATTTTCTTGTTCTTTTTTTTCATTACTTAATAGGATAACAAGAAATAAGTGACGTAGGAAGAAAATTCTCTGTAGTATAGGCTGATTTAGACGACACAGAGACATATTACATTACATTTTTTTATGTCAGTATCAAATAATAATAATAATTTATTTATTTATTATGTTTGTTGAAAAAGGATGTAAATATATCATTTTCTTCCAGGATATTTGCAAAAGAGTCTCATTACATCACCTATTTGTTTTTATCTATATCTCTATTCTATTATCTATCTATTCTATATCCTATACGTTTTATAACGTATATAAATCTAAAACCTGTACGTACATAATAATGCATGCTATTGTTTTGTAATGGAAACAATAAAGTGTATTGTGTTTATAGCTTTTACATTGAGTGTAGTAATAAAATTGTTTGCAATTACTATTTTTTTTTAATACAGAAATTAATGAAAATTAAAAAGTATTGTAGAAATTACTTTGAAGAAAATATTATAAGAATGTCAAAATTATACACACACTATAGTATAGACTATCTATAATACTAAAAAAAAAAAAAAAAAAATGTAAAAAAATAAATTATTATATTTAAAAATTAAAAAATATATATATATATATATATATATAATAATAATAATAATAAAAATTATTATAATCTTGGATCCTTGTTTGATAAAAGTAGCAAAATTGATGAACTGATGATACTGAATATTGATGCATTAATATATGTACAACACCACCCACTCTACTTTAGCATACTTCAGTAAGGATAATATATTATCCTGTGTATAAACTGGTTTGTAATGTTAATTATAGTTGCATTTTATTACTTTAATTAACTAATACGTATTATTTTGTATCTGAATACTATTATTATTTGTGTAAGTTTAAGTTTTTGACAAGACCATATATAGTTGTAACATTTTATATGTTGCTACCATGGGTTGCTATACATGAACTAGCTGCCTGGGTCAATAAAGAATTTCTTATTTCTAATGAGAATTAATCAGTTCAGTTCAAATTAAGACTGAAATCCTGAACTGTGTTTAAAACTTGTAAAATTGTAAAAAAGTACAGTAAAAAAATTTCAATTAGCCAACTTAAAATATATGTAAATATTAATAATAATGGGGGTCAGAACGCAAAATTTGAAGCCCACAAGGCTTAACGTTATAATTTCAGTTATATTTTTTTCACCCTTATCTGATGGTCACTATAGAACTGAGTATAGGCATAGTTGTACTGATTGACTTTCAAATGACATAAAAAGTATACGAGGGGTCAATGTTAGAGTTTCAGCGATACGATGTCTTTTATAAAACGACAAATCTTAGTAAGTAACTTATAACCATAATATTAATAACGTGATATGTGATATGAACGAAATTTTATGGAATAACTAAATTGTAAGTTATTGTATGACACACTATTAAGAATAAACCAAATTAAAGCAACGTATATAGTTTTTGGTACAACAAAGCTACATTATGTAAAATGTGTTTGGGTTTGGTACAGTTATTTTTGTTTGATCTTTTAAAATAGATTAATAGCCAAACCAGCTGTTTGTGGTATGGGCATTTTTTTTTCTATTTCGTTTTAAAGTTCATATTAAAAATAAAGAAAATGTTTATAAAGGTATACGGTACACTGGTCTTGTACACTTAATATTTAATTTATAAATTAGTAAAAGTAATAAACACATAGAAATAATACATTAAAAAAGTATATGCATGATCTTGCATTGAACTTGTGTATAGTTAAGTTATTGTTTTTTCCAATTACTTCATATACATTATAATATATTCATAAATACATATAAATCTCAATTTTTTTTTTTTTTTTTTTTTTTTTGTTAAGATTAAAATCAACCAAATTTAGCCTTCATTTTCCTTCCTACAGTTTGTCTTATAATTTCTGAAATCAATCGTTAGCTTAAAAAAAAAAAAAAAAGAAAAAAAAAGTGTCTGCCTTGAAAATTTTTTATAACGTTTTTTTCTTATGTGTTTTATGTTTTTTATGTTGGTGTGTGTATCAGCCATCAAGCAATTGCCCGGCCGTGAGGTAATTTCTGTGTAAGACAGCATTCCCTATTATTGTTATATATGTGAGCATAAGATCGAGGCATGCATGTATAGAATGGAAATTAATTCACTTTACTTTCAGCCTGCCTGCAGTGCAGCTGGGATCAAGGTTGTAACTCACAGTATCAATATTGTGGGTGGGTGTGCCACCCAACTTGACTCTGTAACTCGGAAACTATAATAATAATAATAAAATAATGCTACTTCACGATAGTCATTATAAAAAAAATAATATAAATTATATGGACAAAACATATTAATTGTACCTTTTATCTTTTACCTTAGTATTAAGCATTAGTCATGTAGTGGTCCGTGGGTAATTTCATCTGTTCATATGTTAACACCAAAAGTAAAAAAAACGGGGAAAACTCTATTTTCTTCTTCTTAAAATTCTTATCGTAGTCACATTCAGACACGAAGTTTCTAGAAATGCATTTCTGAAAATGCACATTTCAAAATAAATTAACAAGTATAATAAATTAAACTGTAACACTGATTTGAGTCTACAAAATTTCAACAACAGAAAATAATTATAGATTTCTTAATGGTTCTTATCGACGATCACGTAGCACCAACCAGAGGCGCACTAGAAAAAGGCATGGTAACTCTAAAGGAATAGACCAGAGAAAAATATAAGCATTTATATCACAAAACACTTGAAGGGACTTACATAAATAACTTTAGTTTGTCTCAAAACCCAACTGTAGCTCCGTAGCAGTGATCAGAAATTTCGATTTATGCAACCCGCACAACATTTTCATACTAATTTTTGCTTGTTTCTGACGGCATAAACATGAATAGTCACTTAAATTGCATACTTTACAGTATTTTCACGCTCTCTCGTAGGCCCATATTAACATTCAGGTAAAAATTGTCAACAGTTTTGAAGATCCCATTTCGTGTTTGTTCATTAAAAAGCACATGTTGTTTTATGTGGTCTATGGCTTTAACATTACACTAATATGAGAAACACCACACTTTTTTTTTTTTTTTTTAATTTTAATTTTTTTTAATTTTGAGAAAATTACTGCACCGATTCCGGGGAAAAATAAAGGACGTTTTTTTTTATAATAATATAATATGCATACTTTTCTTTCTTTCTTTCTTTCTTTCTTTCTTTCTTTCTTTCTTTCTTTCTTTCTTTCTTTCTTTCTTTCTTTCTTTCTTTCTTTCTTTCTTTCTTTCTTTCTTTCTTTCTTTCTTTCTTTCTTTCTTTCTTTCTTTCTTTCTTTCTTTCTTTCTTTCTTTCTTTCTTTCTTTCTTTCTTTCTTTCTTTCTTTCTTTCTTTCTTTCTTTCTTTCTTTCTTTCTTTCTTTCTTTCTTTCTTTCTTTCTTTCTTTCTTTCTTTCTTTCTTTCTTTCTTTCTTTCTTTCTTTCTTTCTTTCTTTCTTTCTTTCTTTCTTTCTTTCTTTCTTTCTTTCTTTCTTTCTTTCTTTCTTTCTTTCTTTCTTTCTTTCTTTCTTTCTTTCTTTCTTTCTTTCTTTCTTTCTTTCTTTCTTTCTTTCTTTCTTTCTTTCTTTCTTTCTTTCTTTCTTTCTTTCTTTCTTTCTTTCTTTCTTTCTTTCTTTCTTTCTTTCTTTCTTTCTTTCTTTCTTTCTTTCTTTCTTTCTTTCTTTCTTTCTTTCTTTCTTTCTTTCTTTCTTTCTTTCTTTCTTTCTTTCTTTCTTTCTTTCTTTCTTTCTTTCTTTCTTTCTTTCTTTCTTTCTTTCTTTCTTTCTTTCTTTCTTTCTTTCTTTCTTTCTTTCTTTCTTTCTTTCTTTCTTTCTTTCTTTCTTTCTTTCTTTCTTTCTTTCTTTCTTTCTTTCTTTCTTTCTTTCTTTCTTTTTTATTATTATTTTTTTTTAATTTACCGCCCCTAAGAAGCATCAACAATATACGTTTTAAAGTAAAGCCAAATAAATAAATAATGTAACTATATGCAATGCACTCTGACTCTATATATTTGATTAGGGTAAATTTAAGCAGAACTAAATATCAAATCATGTGTGTTAGTAATTAAAAAAATAAAACAAAGTATGTTTGTCGTAAAATGTCAAATTTTGTTCGTTTTCGAACTTTGGTGCTATTAGATATAACCTGCCATTAATATAATGAAATTTTTTAAAGTTTATATCATTGGCGTATTATTCAATTAGTCACAAAATTTAAACATTATTTGTTGTCGTTGTTGTTAATACGGTGCTGGTAATGTATGTGCGGATATACTCAAACATGACACCAAACCGCGATTGAATACAATCACCCTTGTGACTAGTGACCAATTAATTAATCTATTCAGAGAAAGAAACTCTATGTAATCAATCATATCACTTTCATTATAATATCCATAACTTATTCAATCAAATCAGAGATTCTTTTCAAATTTACATACAAACTTTTAATTGTTTATTTTATGTTATTTGCTTTATAAGTTTAATTTATTATTTATTTACCCCCGGTGCATATTCCATCCACACATTAAATTAATTGCTGCATTCAATTTATTCTATAATATATACCCCTGACTCTTATTGAGTTTTGATTCACTCGCGGAGTAAAAGGGGAAAAAAATAATATAACAATAAATATAAAAACGACAAAAATATTATATATTGCTGTTATATTAAAGTTTTTTATTCTATTTTGTATTTATAGCTTCAAAAACAGACTAATGGAAAATCTAATTTCATATAAAAGTTTATTTATTATAATTATGTATATTTAAAATTGTTATCGACAGCTAAAGGCAAGGCAATGATTTCCCACCGCAGTTTATAATTTTGATATTAAAATTGTAAGAATGGTCATGACCAAGGTAAATCTAATTTATTCACTTTTGTTATTGTTTAAACTTTGCTAGAGGCAGAAAAAAAATTGATGAATTATAGAAACCTATTATAAAATTACCTGTATTACTTGTATTTTGTTCCTTACAGTATTATTTTTTTTAAAGCAACAAACAGTATAATACCAATATTATATATTATTATGTTTAAAAAAATGCATTAGGAGAGAGAGAGAGAGAGAGAGAGAGAGAGAGAGAGAGAGAGAAAGAGAGAAAATTAATGAGTATAATTCTTACTAATTTCTGGTTTATTAATATTATTATTTTTAATTGTTAAAAGTACATATATTAATTTGTATTTCTCAATTTAATAATTAATAATGCCTATATTGGGGTTGAAGATCATATTTTATAATATATTTCAATATGGCAAGGAACAAAATTATTGCAAAATCGGGCAGTCATTTGAGGTAGGTACTAGGTAGCTTATACACAATATTCGTTATAAAACTTATAATAAAAAAATGTTATAGAATATAAGTATAGCATCCTATAATATAAAGTAAAATCATAAAAAAGGTGGGAATGATTGGGAGTATATAAATACAAAAAATCAGCAATAATATTTATCCGTTTCCAACCAATAAATTTCAAAGCAAATTACATCAAAACATTTTTTTTTATCTATTTATTTTATTTCCTGATTTTATTTTATTTTTCCAATTTTACTTCTGAAATACAAAATTATAATTTTATTTATTGTATTTTTTTTTATCGTAGTTTATTTTATGCACTAAATTAACTATGTACTGCGTATACTACCAATATATTGGGCAAATAAAATTGCCAAGTTTTTGGTTAACAATAAAATAAGCTTTGGTGCTAACAGTTTGCAATGCATAGATTTTTATGATTATTATATATAGGTACTGCTTTAATTTGACTGACAGTTGTAAAGGCTTTTTTTTTTTTTTTTTTTTTTTTTTTTTTGCATATTGATACCATGCGTTTAGTAGTATTTATAGTTTAGATAATTAATTAAAAATACTTACGGTGATATATCACCATTATCAAAAAATGTAGAAAATTTGGAGAATTTATCAGCATGCAAAATTTTGCGTATATAGACTTTTTGAATATGAAGGTTTGAAATTTTACAGCCATAAAGCCCCAAGTTAATTAGTTAAATTAATATTATAAATATATAAATTCACTTCCTAAGCTGGTGATAGGTCAGGAATCATTTTTATTATATAGGCATGCAAGCAGTTTTTTTTTTACTGTTTATACCATTAATTTAATTAAAAAAAAAATTAGTGCGTCAGATTTTTGAGTTCAACTACTACCTCATAAGCCTATTTCCACTCGCTCTATACTAGACATCCACACATATGGCTCTATAAAATCGGTAAAGTAATTATATAATTATAAACTAATAAGCTTTCATAAATTTTAGACTGATATTCTATTTAATCCAAGTTTGTTTAAACGTCTTTGCGGTGGTGACATCTCAAGCCTGTGCAGTGAACTATTACAATCTCAGCAACGAAAAGGAGCAAACATTTCAAACTGAAATTTCGTGTGTGCGACATGAGATCGAATCAATCAAAGTGCGGAGGTGAGGATTAATTATATTATTTATATTTATCAATATATTTTCAAGGTAATAATCTAATATTTATTCACAGATAGACAAACAGTTAATATTTCTTTCAAGATCATGCATTTTTGCCACTTATTACTATGTAATGCGATATAATATGCGATTATATATATATTTAAGATCATATTTAGATCAAAATTTAAATAAATAATTATTTTTTCGTGGATTGGCCTTTTTAAAATAAAAATAATGACACACTTACACTTGATAAGTATCAGTATACACATAAATTAACAGGCAAACTACAAATAAATACTAATTTCATGTAAATTAATCATTGATCATTTCATTGTCCACCCTTAATTTATAATTAAATATTTTCAAAATATAATAATAAATAATAAAAAAAACTAATTAAGCTATAGCTAAACTAGCTTTTATAATTACTACATAATTAAATATAAATACATTGTAAGCATTATTAAAATAAAATCATTCGTTTTCCTAATTAACAAAAAAAAAAAAAAAAATGTAAACAAAAAAGAAAAAAAAAATTAGGATAGTTTTACCTGCATTTACACTTTTATTTCTCAACACATTACAATTACGTACATAATATCATGTTGCACTTGCAGAAAAAAAAATGCAAAAAAATGTGGAACGCTTCACGATTTTGCGTGTCATCCTTGCGCAGGGGCCATGCTAATCTTCTCTGTATCGTTCCAATTTTAGTATATGTACTGCCGAAGCAAGTACAAGATACTTACTTGGAAAATTGTGTATATAAAGCTCATCCTTTTGTAGCCCTGGTAAGCTTGTGTACCTTATTTCTGAATTAAATAATCCACTTGGTTTTCATTTTATCCATTTTTTAAATAACGTACAATATTTAATTACATTCATGCCATATTTTAGACATTTTATGTATAATTATTAAATATAATTAAGCTATAAAAATCTAGCTTTTATGTTGTATCAAGCGTCCGAAATAGCATTTATCCAGACTTTATCCGTACCTCTGTGCTGCTTTTCTTCCCCTCTCACATTTCTTAAAGCGCGCGTTCTATTCAAATGTGCTTTGGTTAAGAAATTTGATGAATCGTCATTATTGAAGCTTAAATTTTATTGTGTTAAAGTCTTGTTAGTAGTTATTTACACTGAAAATAATATAATTAATTTATATTAAACAAAACAGAACATGAGTTAAATGCTGTTGCTATTCCAAATGGATTAAATTAATAACTATAAGATACGAGCTTCTCCAGGTCAAAATTATGACAATATTGAACGAAATAAAAACGTTGCGCGCATCTTCACTATGAAATTCAAAGTGAATAATTCAATAAAATTTATACTATCAAGATCTGAAAGACAATTAATATAAGTATCTGTGATTTTGTTCTCTAAAATACAGCTGTATAAAAATATTAGATGATTTTGAAATTTTTAAAATTATTTGCAGTTTGCCTATATTAATCCAGAATCCTGACTTTTTATACCTTATCTACACTATTGTAACGCATAACGCAGCTAAAAATTTAAGTTTTTAATAAAATCTGACATAAAAAGATCGCGTATCATATTAAATTTTATATATTTTAATAATATATGTCGTGTCACCTGCATGTCATTCTCATTACTGTTCAATAATTTTAAACTTTTCAAGAATTATTTGGTAATATAATATAAAACTCATGTAAATTATATATTTGAACTCAATATGATTCGATAAAAATAGAGAGGATCCTAAATCCTAAATTAATTATATATAGCTTAGCTTCATATAGTACCATCAGTGCTTAGAGAGTGCAGTGGGACTGTGGATTATATAAATATTATTGCAGGAAAAAAATATATATTGTAAAAATGTATTGTATTTTTTTTTCTAGTTTTGTTACATACGTAGTAACATGTAAAATATGTTTATATATCAGGTTTGTCAACTAATGAGGTGCTCAGGTATAAAAGAAAAGAAATTTTGTGATTGGTTGAGTGGAGGTTAGGGCGTGTCGAGGTTTACGCACGCGGGCGCACGGCACGCTGTTTTTGTTGAGAAGTCGCGAAGTGAAGTTAAGTGACAGATGAGCAGTGAGGAGCACCCCGCGGACACCGACGCACACCAGTGACGTCATCACAGCTTGTGTGAGTACCATTACGTCTGGGCGGGGGGTGAGGAAAGTACGCATGTTGCGGTAGATCACCTGCATAATTTTATATGATGCACTTCATTATCAAAAAGAAATTTTACACTTTATTAACTACTACACCTCTTTTCACAAAAATTGATACCAAAATGCAAAATGTGGGAGGAGCTGTATAACAATTTTATTATTACAATACAATAATATACTCCTTTTAGCTATCGCACTTTCAAAGTTCTATAATATTTTAAATAACCATTCTTTATAGTCTTATAAAATGCTAAAAAAAAAAAAAAAAAAAAAAAAAAAAATTGACTGATCGTATTGATCATCATGTATTAAATTTCTTTAGCAATAAGATATTAATTTAGGCTGATAGTGATAATGATAAATGCTTAGTAATTATAATTTAGAAGCACATTTGGAATGCTAAAATGCAAGAGATAAATTTATTTAGTATGTTATATAAAGTTTGTATTTGAGTACAGTAATCGATGTAAAATTTCATTAAACACGCTCTAAAAAATTATATAACATAAATATAGTTCACAAAGCTCTCAAAGTACTGCAGTAAAAATCAAGTAAAATGGGGCAACGAAGTATCTCTGAATAGCAAACCATGATGCACTTTGCAACATAAAATCTATAAATGAACGATGAACTGCAACTGCTTCAGGCAGGGCTTTGTATTATATTGTGCATTTCATGAAACATATTAATGTCATTCAGAATGAGCATATTATATAATGCTTAATGAATCCCCATATTCATTATTATTTTTTCACTATGCATTGGTTTTGCTTTACATGAAAACATTGCATACAATATCACTGTTTGCTTACTTGGACATTTACTGCATAATAGCATAATATACTAATTACTTACAATATACACCAATGAAAACTGCATAGTATAGTGTTCGGGATTATTTTGCTTCTTATACAAAAAATAATAATTTGTTATAGGTTTGATTATTTATTTGTCACAAGTAAAATCATTATATATACAGTACGCTCTTTTTCATGTCCCCCTTCCTTTTTTAATAGAAAATATAATAAATAAATCACAGAGACGTGATTAGTGATTCTGTTAACGCAAATTTTGAATTTACATCTTTTAATATATAAGGAAAGAACTTTTCTGGTGCAAACTGCAAATCATAAAGTAAAACATTTATTCGAAATAATGAGAGAGACCAATATACTAAAGAATTTCCAGTTAACTTTTGTATCTTCCCTCATATTTGTCTCGAGGGGTGGTGTGTACGAGTATCTTTAATTGTTGTGTTAAATTACCATGTGTACACATTATTATTTATTGGTGCACAGTACTCTAAGGAAAAGGGTTTTCCAGTGTTATTCAGTGAAGCAAGACCAGCAGTGGTATATAGCAATCGATGGCTGGCAGTCAGGCAGCAGCTTGGTGTGCTGTGCACGCATGGTATGGCGTCTGTGCTGCGGCGTTCCAGCCGATCAATAGCTTTTCCTTCACCCGCACCCAGCCAACCCGCAAAACTCACGGTGTATTTCGCCCCACACTACTGTAAACAATAAAATATATTTCACAAACAATAACAAAAATAATATAATATGCACATTTTGCATTCACTATAGGTTAAGAGTTCATACTTCATTCCTATACGCGCGTGCAAATAAAAATAATAAAAATATATGCGCTTACATTTTCATACGTTATTACCAAAATAAAATTTCATATTTTTATTAAATATTCATGTTTATAGTTTATATTATGCACTACAGTACTACACTACAATTTAGATAATACAAAGGGTGCATGAAAACATTATACATATTATATACTGTAGATCGATCATCGCATGTGTGATATTTTTATTACATTATTCGTTTACAAATATAACGCCGTCAAATATTTTTATTAGTTTCAAATCATTAAGAGTCCCGTGCACTGCTGTGCCTGCATAGATAGGCAACTTTTCATACTCTCATTTAAATCAATGTAATCGTATTTAGTAAATTACACGAACAGCTAGAGAGCTACAAGTTTCATTTTTGGTAACAATAATGCTTGTTAATATATCTCTGCCTTCAGAATGGGATTTTTTTATTTTCGTTCTAGTTCCGGTTTTATTCAGTTTTTTTCACCTAAAAACTCGCACGATCATTTTAGAAAAAAATCCCATTCGGAAGGCACCCTAAATATTACGAGCAGTCAAAAAATGTATTTTAAGTCTCACTTTGACAAATAATAAGAGCGTAATTTACTAAATACGATTTATTAAAATATAATAAATTTTAAATCGCCTTGGTAGCATCGGTACCGCAATGCACCTACTGCCCAAGGCTTAAGATTATTTTTGTTGGCAGGAAACGTCTATCCAGGGTCGGATTGGGACGAAAAGGTGCACTCCGCGATACACTCATAGGGGCGCTAACACCCAGATGGGGGGTCAGGGGGGCGTAGCCCCCCTGAAGGGGGTCAAGGGGGCGAAGCCCCTTGCGGGGGGTTAAGGGGGGCAGAGCCCCCTTACCGCCGGAGGCGAAATTTTTTGGCAATCTTGTTTTTTTGACTCTATTTTTTAATTAAAATTTGGTAGTAAAATGTAATAACATGTCTTTATTTTTATTGAGCAGGTCTGAAAAAAAAAAGGGTTTAACAGACATTTAGGTGAATGGTACATCATATACATAAATGTTGTAGTACTTATTTGATTAAAAATTTGTTAAGCAGTTTGGACGCCCCTGCATTTCTCTACTTGAGGGTGTAGATTTAATTTCTATCTTTGTTCTTTACATTTCCTTTTTTTTTTTTTTTTTTTTTTGTTAACTTTTTTAACTTCTTTTTTTTTTTTGCGATTAATTTATCTCCTTTGAGATATTTAAATCTGTTTTGTACATCTGCGCAAAATGGCACAGCTTTGCAAATTGCAACAGCTCAAGTTCTTAGTTTTTTTTAAGGTACTACTTAGGGTATAGGAGTGTATTTTTTTTTAAATTAAGTTCAGGCTGATGTACCCAAAATAGAAATCCAAAACATTCTATCTCAAAAACTTTCGTCACAACAGAGCGTTAAAGTTCGCAAAATGCCTCACCCCCTATGCTAATGAATGTATATTTAAACCCCGATTTTGATCTTTTTTTTTTTTGTTTTTGTTTTTTGAACCGGAATTTTTTAAGAATGTTAAAAAAATTACTAGCTTGTTTTTCGTGTTGAATTTTAATTAAAAATGATTTTTCAGATATTTCTAGAATGAATTTTTGGAGAAAAAAATTATCGCAAATTGCCCATGTTAATTTGAATATGCGATTTTCATTTTTTTTTCTCCGTAAATGTCTCGTAAAAATCGTTTAAAAAGTCCATTTCATTAAAACTTGATCTATAGAACACACTAGTATATTTTTGTTTATAATTAATTTGATCAAGAAAATTTTGGCCCTCGGTGAGCTTGAAGTTTGTGTGTTTTACGTGTTTAAGGCGGCGTAGCCCAACGACTTGTTACGCTATATAATTTTTAATTTGCGGATGATTTTTGATTTGAGTCGAAACTTTTTGGAGTATAGAGAATTGTTCCTTGGCTCATTGTAAACCAAAAAAATAGATATAAAATTGAATTTTACCACAACATCGCTTCCCTCTAAAGTAGTACCTTAACTAAGTAATTGAATCTACTAAAAATTATTTGAGATTGCTTAGCTCAAGCGCCCTATGCCTAGAGTCGTTCAACACTTTTTTAAAAAAGCGTGAATCTGATCACCGATCCGATCAAATGATCGTGATCTTATCGAAAAAATATCGATCGACTACAACACTATGGAGTGTTGGGCGCCCCTTTTGTCGTAGTATCTCACGCGAAGAAAAAAAATCTCGAGATTTGCAAATTAAACAACAGTTTGAGATTTTGTTTGATTATATTTGGAACCTTTCAGCTTTCTACGTTTTTTTTTTTTTTTTTTTTTATCGAAAACGCCCCTTCGGGGCGCAGAGGGGCGCCAGCTCGGAGGGGCGCACTCCGCGATCGCGGAGTAGCTCTTATGGCCAATCCGACCCTGCGTCTATCTATGTTTCAATCAAAATAATATTTGTCTGTTTCTTGGAATCAGTATTTTATCATACAGTATGTATGAACTACGGAATGCTATTTATTATTATCATTATTTTTAGTTCGTTTATACAATGGTTGAACGGAATTGAACCTATCTGCTCTTGCCTATATTATTAAAAATTTGAAATTTTTATGCAAATAATAATTGATTAGCAAAACGTTTCATTTTTATTTCTTGAATTATAATTTCAATACAAAGATTGCCTGGTTTAAAAATTGAATGCAAATATATTTGCAAGTCTGATTTTTTTTTTTTTTTTTTTTTTTTTTTTGCAATAAAATGTCACTTATAGTGTAATAGTAAAATAAATGCATCCAAATATTATAAAAATAAAAAATATATTTTAAGCCATTAAATTTATATTGAACTAATTACTAATATTTATTAATTAATTATTTTATAGTTTCTGAAAACGTTATAATATTGCAAATATTTTTAATTAGCATGTAATACAAAACATGAAATTGCAATATCAGAAAATGGAAAAAAAAAAGAAAAAAAAAAGAAAAGAAAAAAAGTGGCAAGAATTATAAATTGCAAATAAAACACCCTACTTCATTATTAATTAATCTAATTAGCAAACGTACTAAGTAATATTATATAAAATTCGTGTGTCTATCTATATTTCAATACTGAAGGCACACAAGTAGCTTACTCCAACTTTTTTTTTCTTGCATAAAATATAAAATACTATGAAGCTCACAAATGAATCACTTGATAAGAAGCGTACTTTCCAAACTTGGTCAAGAATGTCATTCAATACAATACTCCTAGATATACCTTTATCGCTTGTAATCTGTTTACTACCTTTGGTCATTTCCTTTAATAGCTTATCAGTCACTTGAATCTCTGGTCACGTGATTAAAAATTCGATATTTTCTGTGAGTGCATCGGACTCTTAACATACACAAAAATTAATAATATAATATCCGGACTAATATTAATGCACCTTGTTTTTAGTGAATTGATTACCACACCTTTTTCCCATGGATCACCTCTGTGACTGCATATAATATTTTGTTAATTACCCCCTTACTAAATGTGGCTCATATCCTGTTGCATACAAATTAATTCAGAGGTTATATGAGCATTTATCTTCTAAAAGCTTCAAATTAATAAAAAATACGGACAAACTTTCAGTGACAGTTATAATTTATACGCAGTATTTAGATCATGCATGGTAAAAAATAAATAACATTTTATTTCAAAAAAAGTTATTTTGTCGCAGTTAAATGTTTTCACGTCTCTTAGCTACACCTGTGCAGTCAAATAAATAAGTTTGTTATTATTGTCAAAGTTTTGACAGCAGCATTGCAGGCTAAAAAACTGCAAGGATTAAAAAGACTTTTATAGAAGAGACTTTAAGAAGTCCCAAAGCTTATATAGAAAAACTTTTCTTTTTATACTGTAGATGAGAGATTTTGGTAACAACTTCTTATATTGAACTAGCAGAAAGTTCCAGAGCAAATTGGTGTACGTATAAAACATGTATCAAGTTTTTTTTCCGAGGAATTACGTGCGATATAATCAAATAAGCTTAAAACTATACTATATTTAAAGTGTTTATACACACCACACACACACACACACACACACACACACACACACACACACACACACACACACACACACATATATATATATATGAAATAAAATCAGAATAAAATTTACATCAGAAATATTTATGTACTTGTAAATTTGAAATTAAAGGTAAATTTTTACTTGTAGTTTTCAGTATATAAAGTAGTTTTATTTGTTTGTATAACATTTAACTCTCTCTGCTAATTTAAAAGCTTATATCATGAAATTCAAATTTAAATATTAAAAGTCATTAGTAAGAGCGTATACTGAGTCGTTAATTTTCAAGCTTAATTTTCAAGCTCTTAGCGCGCGAGCATTTTTATTTATAATGTGCTGAGAAATATATATATATAGGAAAGAGTTTAAAATATCATTTTAGTTATATTTTCCACTTTTTATTTTATATATATATATAAGGTTTAAATGAATTGCAGTACACGTTGGAGAGAGAGAGAGAGAGAGAGAGAGAGAGAGAGAGAGAGAGAGAGAGAGAGAGAGAGAGAGAGAGAGAGGTGGGTTAAATTAAACGCAGAGGACTGAAAAAATATTATCAGTATAAAATTGCGACAAAAAATGAATTTCTTATATAGCGGCAACCTGCGCAGCCTAAAATAAAACATTTCCCATATTGCGCACGTACATAATATTATTTTTAAGACGTGCGTCTTAGCTTGTTGGTATTTTAATAATAACGAAAAGGTGACGTTGAAAAGTCAATAGATTAATGCTTGCCTTTATATAAGACCAGTGATCCTAAGAAAATTTCATAAATATAATACGTTTCCTTTCATCAACGCCATTGGCCTTTCAGTGATATCAAAGCTCAGCATGTTGACATTCTGCTGCCATTTGCATCACGTGGCTTTATTGCTTCTTGAGCCTTACTAAACCGAGCAAGGATTACAGGCCAAGTCATTAGTGCTAGAGAGCGGCATTAAAAAACACCTCTCACATTGATCGCTTCTATAAGCCTCATTGCATATATACAACTATATCCAAGGTATTTATCACTAATATTTTATTGATTTTGTATTCATTTAGTCATTCATTATATACGTTTTAGTAATCGAGTTATTTATAATATTATATCATTTTAATTGATTAAAGGCTTTGATTTATATGGTGAAGCCATACAAACAAAACAATTTATGATCGCGCATTTATTTTCTTTCAATTTCAAGTTTTAGAGTTGGTAAATTATTCAACTCAATAAGCGGGACTTTTTTCTGGAAATGTTTTCAATGCAAGCTTTAATCACTGGAATATAGTATTATATAATTAAAAATGCAATATATGAAAAAAAAAAAAAAACTTTTTTTTTACACACATTATTTAGTTTTTCAATATTTAAATACACATTATAATATAGTGATACTCTATTTACGATACGAGCATTTTTGGATATAATGATATGAGAAATGAAAATATAGATAAATATGTATATTTTTTTTTCACTCTGAAGGAAAACTGCATAGAAAACTATACATGCTTATACGTATACTGTATATAGATATTTGCAATTTGTATTATAATTATGTTATTTATTTGATGAGACTAATGTTTATAGCACTATTCATTTATTAACATCTTTTTTTAATTAATTAATTATTTTAGTTTATTTCTTACTTTATTTGAATTACCAATTTTATGATAAATAAAATATGTTTATCCTGCAACGCTTGTATATGCAACCCGTTTGTCCGTTGCGCTCAAAGAGTTGCCTATCTTGCAGGCGCTTATAAAAGTTTTCACGGACTTATATATTTTTTTATCGTTATGGAAATTTGAAACGATTGCGTTAAGTAAAACCTTTTTGTTTTATTTTAAGCGTTATTGATATCAATCACGCATTTGTATATTATATAATAATATAATAATAAAAGCCGTCGTTTGAGAATTTTATTATGAATTATTTTGTTTGTTTTTTGGGAAAAAACAACAACTTATTTTGATAAAAAAAAATTATATAATATATTATATAAATTATATATAATACACGTATAATGTGTGTGGAGGAAATATTAAAACAGAAATGGAAGGCTTTATGCTAGGTCAACAGTAAAATCACGCAGTTCTGAATATTTGAATAAATAAATGATACATAAAAATAGAGACCTTTAGAGCGTTGACTAAAACACATAAAATTTTTTATTTTTAAATGAATTCATTCATATATTTTTGTTTGAAAGCGCAAAAGGATAACTAAATATTTATATACCCAAGTTGTTTCGCTACAAATCATCCTTGACTTATGTATTAAGAGCATGAAAAACAAACTTTGTGAGTTTCCTTGTCAAAGCAAAGAATTATTAAACATACAAATTGTTATGGGCAGGCCAAAAATTTAATCTTGTCTCAACACGACCTTCTCTTTTGCTCAGAGAAGAAAAATCAATAAACACACGCCAGGCAGACTCGCGACTTCGCTCCGGCTGATTCATCACCTTTTGTGTGTCACAGCACCGTCATAATATAAAGGAAAAATAAAAATAAATCAAATCTCTTTTATGTTGCGAATTTGATGTGCCTCAAACTTCAAGTATATCAAATCAATTTGTCACGTACGATACTTGGAACATTTTTGCAATTAAAATACTTCTAGGTAACTCTATTCCCTACTGTTTATTTTTACTGGTTTTTCAATAAAAACTGGTTTTATAGAAGGTAACGTTTTATATGATCACTCGCGTAGAGCTGAGATTGCAGGTTCTTGAGAACGAAGATTACAGTGCAATGCTCATGCATGCAGATGTAAACAAAGTATTTTTTGTTTCAGTTCAAGTTTTAATTAGTTTATATATGAATTGTAATTAAGAAAATTAGCATTCATGTTATTTTAAAATTCTCCAGTTTATTAATTAATAAAATAATTTCATATGGGATATCTGGGTGGTATTGTCCCTGATAATTAAACTAGAGTAAAATTTCTTTTCTGACTGTTGCAGCATCGGCAGTAGCATCAGCATCATAGCGCCGGCGGTCGCCCCACAGATCAATAGTACCGCGAGTTGTAAGGGGTGGGGAGTCGCGAGAAGAGGGGAAGAGTGGCGCAGTAGACTACAAGGCGGCAAAAGAGACTCGCCAAGTGCGAGATTCTCACGAGAAGTATACCCCCACTGAACCTAAAATTTGATTCCCCTCTCTCTCGGCGGGAGAAGAGTGAAAAATCCCACTCTGCCGAGTTTTTCTATCTTCACTAAACATGAGGGAAATGAGCAAGATGGCAGAGCTTAAGTTTGAAGCTCCTCTAGCACAGTTTGAATCAGAAGAATGGGTAGATTTTAGTGATTATACAACAAGTACAAGTAGTACAGTATCAGACTCAAGTAATTTGATGGTTGACTCGTGCAGCTCGGCAGAATTGTGTAGTGACGATGCGAGGAACTCGAACCATCAGACATCATCCACAGAATCGTCCTCGTCCACAAGCAGCTCGCCTGCCCACCAGCTGACTGAAGTGGATAATACAGAAGCGATCAAACAACAAGAGGCTGCAGCCGCAATTACTGGAGATAATACCGCGACCTCATCAGTGGTTCTCAAGCCAGAGAATGCTACCGCAGTGGCCGATAACTTTACAGAAACCTACTCTGGATCACTCGAGGATCTTGTCAATACTTTTGATGATAAAATAACAAAGTGTTTCTGTAATTTTGACGAAAGCGTTGAAAAACTGGCTCCAGTGCAAGTTCGATCTCAAGAGGAAATTATGAACGAGTGCCAGTAAGTACAGATCTTTTGTTTTCTTTTTTCTTCTTCGTCGTGAGTCACGATCCTGTTACTCGCATGCACTTGCAGTACATGCATACGCAAAGAGTCATGGACTGTTTGCATGGAATATGGTTCATATACGATAAGCTTTGTTTTGCTAAAAAAAAAAAAAAAAAGAAAAAAGAATTATTAACAATTTAGAACTTTAAATTATAAATGAGGAAAACTAAAACAGCTCGTGCGCATGAGGGGGTGTGGCACGTGAGGTACCAGTAAAACTGTCAGCCTTTTGCGCAGGAAATTTTATTTATCAGTTTTATTTTATCAATACTATTTACTCAAGTTTTATCATATACTTTACTTTTGAATATAATTTGTTATAGTAGAAAAAATGTACACAAAACACACGATGAATTCGATTATAAAATACAAGGACTCTGCGCACGAATAAAATGTTTAAAAAAAATCAATAAATTTATAAAGTGATTAAATAAGGTTGATAATAATTTTCTTACTGCATAATATTAAATATTACTCACTCATTCAATATTATTTTCAATTGTCAACTAAAATTTATTGATTTTTTTTTTATTCGTTGTGTAAATTCGTTAACATTAGGCATGTAAAACTTGTTTTGCTTCTATAAGTAAATAAGCATTTCACAAGTATTACATAATAATCTTATTAAAAAAAAAAAAAAAAAAAAAAAGTAGCTATATCAACTTTCACAGAAATTAAAAAGGCTAATTCTGATTCTTTAAAATTAGCCAATTTAAGTTTAAAAGCTGTTTAATAACACACATCACCTGTTAAAAGAATAATATCATATGATATACACGCCCAAACCTGTTTTTGTTCTTTTAATTTTTTTATTCGCAAAAATGGATTTTAAATGACCTTTTTGAATGCATCTTTATCAGCTGATTCAGTTCAGTGAATAAATTAATATAAAGTAGTAGCAGAAGAAGAGGAAAGGGGGGGGGGGGGTAGGGGAGAAGATAAACTTATATAACTACTGCGTTATAAATTTCAATTTTGATTACTCTCATATACACAAAGCGAGCAAAACGAAAATATAAAAAAAGATTCTCTCACAAAATACATATAAAAAGTGTCAGAGTTTATAAAAACTTTATTTACATGTGGAACTTTGAAACGAAAAGATTGCATTATATAGTATAGTGTAAACGTTAGCGAAATTTTATCTATACAGGATATTCGCATATATAAAATAAAGGACTCTTATGTAATATAACGATATATACAGCAAAAAAATATACTCACCATTAAATAAATAACTATAAGGTAAAAAAAAGTACTTTGTTTTAAGTATGTGAATATTTGCCACACAATTTTATCACTCTTCAACCTATTATTATTTTGCGTTTAGAGTTTTTTTTTTATATATATATATTTATCATCATTCATCAAAAAAACATCGTAAGATTTATTTAGATCTTTTCCTTTGTAATATAAAATTACTTTTGACAGTCAAGTACTTAAAAATTTTAATAGTAGTTTTTACAATAATATTATCATATTATTCATATTATATAGAATATTATATAGGTATAGAAAAGGTTGGCAGCGAATATTTTATTATATTTTTAGGCCTTATATTAACAATGCAAATTGCTTTGGATAGAATCCAAAATAAATAAAATAATCTCTTTTTTTTTACTTATAAATGTTTACAATATCAATGTTATATAAAACGATACACGTATACAACATCATACATTAAAAAAAAAAATCTTTTAAATAATATTAAGGTATGTGAGGAGGATTTTAAATAATATTTTCCCGCAGCCTTTATATAAAATAAGAGAATATGAATTGTTTTATTAAATGTTCTAAAATTTTATATTATAAGAACACGATTTTTTTTTAATATTTTGTATGAGATTCATAAAATAACATGATAAGTCATTATAATATTTTAATAATAAAAATGACCTTAACACCTGAAGTTACGTTTTATAAGAAGAGAGAGGCATAGAATTTTTATTTCAACTTATCTCTATATATATATTTTTTAACTTCTAGAGAATGGTGTCTCGTATAGAGAGACAGTAAATAGTAGTTTTGAGTGCAAATTTAACGATCTCCGCTGTGTGTGAGAGCGAGAGAAAGTATAATAATAACAAGTATAAGAAGCTTGAGGTTATATTTTTTTCCCTCAAAACAAGATTTTTAATACTATATAGATATCAAAACCAGTATAATTATCTCGCATAAATATTAATTTAAAACAGTAGAAGAAGAAAACAAATCTTTTCTATATCATTTTATTTAATATATTCATCCTCAAAATTATAATCTTAGAATCTTTCTTGTTTAAAATTTAATTACAAGCTTTTTTTCTTTTTTTAGTTTGTGAATAAACAATGAGCATGTGAGCGAAAAAAATCACGATACAAAGTTGCTATTTCCCGGACGTAGAGAATGTACACCTGCTTTTTTTGTGGGTGCTAAATATGAAGTTGAAGTACAAGGAGTATAGAGCTATAGTTTTGCGTGGGTGTGTGAGTGTTCATATAATATTATCAAAAGACAACGCCAGGAAGGAAACGCAGATAAAGTGGCTTTGCCCCCGTATAGGCGCAATCAACGGAAGCAGAAGAGTCTTTTGGTGTCTTTTATCATTTTATCACATAAGAAAAATTTTCTATGGGCAAACATATCAAAACTATTATTCTTATCTTAATAACTTCACAACAATCATGTAGAAAAAAAAATCATAACAAAAGGTTGAACATTTAGGGTCACGTAAAACAATTCTTAAAAAAAATTGTATTTAATATATATTATTATGTAATTTAAATGTATATACGCACCCATTTTATATAAATGGTCGATAGAAGACATGAATTATAGTTGTAATATCATTTTCCAACTAAAGAGTTAAAATACATTTCATATATATACACAAAAGAGGCCATATTAATAATACAGTCCCTATTTATATGTTATAGCATGTATAGTTTTTTTTACACTATATATATTATAACAGCTGTGACCTCTCTCGTATGCGTATTCTTCGTCGCTTAATGTCGTAACTATACTTATAGTATAGTTGGTCTTGTACAACACTTATTATACATTTATATTAGTGATGCAATGTTATATACGTCATTAGCAAACTTATGCTAAATTTTTGAGTGTGAAAATAAAAAAATAAAATTATTAATATTTTTATCTAAACAGAGAACTCTCCAGCTGTGTAAATATATAATAATAATTATTAATTACGTCATTATTGATTATACACTTGTATATTTCTCCGCGGGTCATGGAGACACTTATACATGACGATTGCTTCATATTATTTACAATGCGAGTTCCCATGAAAATGTGTATGTTACTTTCACTCTCCTACTCACTTGCTACCTACACACTTAACTTCTCTTGTTTGTGTTTTTTAAATGTCAACAAACTATGAGACTGTTTTACATATATATTTATTATACATCAGAAAAGATAAAAAGTTGTTTAAAAATGACACTTTTTAAAGACAGTAAATACTTATAATATATATTTTTTTATACAAATATTATAATCTAAGCATATTTTAGAGATGCGTCGTATATAGACACAAGTAAAACAAAACTTAAAATAAATAAAACTTCAAAAAATGAAAAGCGTAAAGCATTTTTTTAATACATTTCTTTCTCTTTCTATAAAAAAATATTGTAAAATATAAACAGTCGCATGCTTAAAAGTTTTTTTTTTTTTTTTTTTTTTTTTTTTTTTTTTTGCGTTAAACCACAAAGTATGTATAATAAAATAACTTACGATATTATACTAAGTGAAGTAAAAAAATGTTCATTTGGAATAAAAGTAAAATTATTACATATTATAATAAAATATGTGTAAGATATTAGATGCACTTGACCACACCCTCACCTGCACTTCCGGTTTTAATGCAACAAGTGCATCCTGTCCTGTGGTGCAGGAGACGCGTGTCAACTTACACTTCATATTTATATTTATTACGTAATCATTGATGCAGAAAAGTTTGCCAAACTTCCTGTCTCATTCATGTCGATGAGAGAGAGAGACAAGATTGGGAGGCGTATAAATAAAATAAATCGTCACACTTATCATTCCACTTGAACGCTCTCTGACGTCACAAAACTCATAGTCTATATTATGTTTGATTGTAACTCAACTGATTGTTATTACTGTTTCCCAATCACATACAACGTGATAAATCAATAAAAATAGCATTCTTATCAATATGAGATAATTTAAGTTCAATTACATGTCAATAAAATATCAATTTATAGGCTACTTTATAGCATTTCTGCAAAATAGAGAAGACTTTCTTAATATAAAACACAATTGTAACCATTTAAGGCAGGCACCTTCTGATTTAAGGTATAATAAATATGATAAAATCTAAATTCGTGACAAAATTATTAAATGTTTTTTTCTGCATTATAATAACCTTTTGTTTTCTGCTATAAAGAAGAAAAAAAAAAAATTCTCATTTTGTGTTAGTAGTTGTGGTTATAAATTGCCTGACTGTCATGAAAATTTCCCCAGATAAATATACGACCTGTGTAATGAGAGGTGCCAGTGAGGCTAATATTGCACGGTGACAGTGTATGCGTCACGTCGTGCATGCGGAGCACGTGCTCTTTGGCTCGCGTGCCACGCCCCACACCATTTACCATAGGGTGCAAAGAGAAATGTGACAATTCCATTTAATATGAATAAACTAACAAGGAATAATAATATACGTGACATGAATTTTTCGCAATGTTGAGTTGTCTTTTAATATACATTTGAGAAGAGAGCAATTTTTGACACTTTAATAAGCTCGTCAGAACGAAAAATATATATTCCTTTCCCTATTATTTCTATATAAATTTAATGTTCATATTAACTCTATTATTTGTCCAGCCCAGCGAAATATATATAAAAAATTAATCTTGGTTTGAAGTATTGAATTTAAAATGTTTATAGTTCCATTAGACTTCCAGTCTGCTGCATATTGTACTGATCGTACACCTCGTGTGCATGATCGTACAGAATTAAGTCACGAAACCTCGCTATTCTATAATAACTTAACAATAGAGCACTAGATATATTGATTTACTTTCAGAGGAAATATATAATGAAACATGAGTTTATTGAGCTTTAAAGAACAGATATTTCTACCTATATAATCTCAACGTGCACATAATTATACATTGAAATATCTCATTTAAATGCAATTATAAATAATAATATGATTTCATTTTATTATGTCTTCTTTATATATGTGCTCCTTGCAGAGAGAATGAATATATATTATAAGAAATTTTATGCTTTGCTGCATTGAAATAAATATTTCCAATTTACTTTTGACATATTTTACTATATATATATACACAGTACATACCCCAAGTTTACGACTGTAAAGAAAAATATATTGGTTCTACACTGAGAAAACGATCTTTTTCATGCTTTAAAAAAATAATTTTCTTAAAATCATTTGCCTTAAATTTAATAATTTCGTTTTTATTTAATTTTCCAAGTATAATTTACATAGTTGTGTATACTCAGAGTTTTTTTTTTTCCAGTGTAGAGGCACTTGCTCTCAGGTGATGACACGTGGACCCCACATGCTTCCTTCGCTTGAAGCATTATTATTTAGATTTACGCACTCACACAAGCTCCGATTGTTTATGTCGTAATCGATCCGAGAGTGCACATATATACGCCACTTTATAATAAACTTGCGTATATCTCTGTGGCTACTTCGGTAATGTCAAAATCTAAAAATTCTACATACAAGGTTAAGCAGACACTTAATTTGTGAGTTTATTTCTTAAAAATTAAATTTAAATATACTGTATATAGTCTGCATCTCTGTTCTATGTCCACTTATTGTTATCAAAGAAGAAGCATTTAGAAAAATAATATTTTAAATTTCACAGCTTTACTTTTCGTTTAGACTTTTTATAAAGCTATAAGTTTTTTTTTTTAATGTTTTAATTTTGCTAAAAGCTTTTATATTCATTTGCTGTATTGATTTGTTATATAAAATAGCCAGAAAAAAAATGTTTTAGTGCTCTTTATGTAATTTATTGGCGAAACAATTTTTCCTAGCGACAGAAAAACTTATGTAAAAATGTCATCACATAACATTAATTATTTTTCTTCTAGAAATAATCATTGGAAACACCCCAAACTCTCAGCGTAGAATTATTTAATATATACACGATATAAAAAAATATGATATGCCTGGGAAGCTATACTATATTACTAGGACATAAATATAATTTGGAATGGAACCAAACTGAGTCAAATGGAACATTTATTTAACAATTTGTCTTGAATTTTGCGTGGTAAGACATACACGTCTTGACTGCATAAATAAAAAGAGAAAAATTAATATTTTTATGAAAAAAAAAAAAAAAAAAGTCAATATACACCTCTTCATGTTAACATCATGATAATCGTTACATTAAAAACATGGTATGTATAACAATCGATTAATCGTTCACCTCAACTTGTGTCTAGACATGTTGAAACTGTCGGTTCTGCTTATTTCTCAGCACCTACGCAATCGTCTGGAAATGCGTGAACTTATTAAAGCAACAACCATGCACATAAAAATTTAAAAAAAAATGCAAACAAGGAAAATAGAGCAATACCCAATTATCTGCCACACCCATATTGAGTCTACAAACATAATAAACTTTATAATCATTATTCCCTTTAATTAAGTCTGTATTGTTTACGTCTATATCAGTTAATTAAATTGCACACATGTTTGAACAACTTCATCTTCTTATATTATGCTTATTATATAAACTCGCAATGATAAAGTTTATTGGAATTCTTTATAAAGATCAAAGAAATTGCTGACTATATGAATTTCAGATTTGTGAATAAAATGTGCACAGAGGAAACGTCGTATATAAATATACTATAATATAGTATATAATGGAATATATGGTATATAATATATTATAATTTATAATGTATTATATATTCGCTTTTACTATATAACAATAACCTCGTTACTACGTTTCCGTAACGGTATAACATGTTTACTTTCGCGTAAAATATAAATCAATAAATAATTCATATAATTTTTAAGAAATTGCATTTGTTAATCAGCGAAGGTTTCGTTTATATAGATTCATTATTATAACGAAAAAAAAAAAAAAAAAAAAAAAAAAAAAAAAAAAAAAAGCATATTAAATTTGAGAAGCAAAGTTTATCCTATTTATTAAGCAAATTCGTTACGCATGTTCTGTGTATAAAGACGTGAATGGAGATTTTTAGCCTTAGGCAGTTCCAGTAAAGCCATACTCCAGTATAGAGATCATTAGCCCCGAGTTCTAATCCTGCTCTGTGTCTCTTTGTGATGCAAAGGCACGCAGCCAACTTCCACACGGTAGCATCTTCTCTTCTTTTTTGCTGTTTTGTTTACCACAAAAGTTCATGCGCACCAAGCATCAATTTTTTTTAACCCTTTTAAACAACACTGTATACCATAATACCACCATATACATTTTTCTTTTCTGTAATACGTAACGCATTTTCTTAATAGTAACTTCAGTAACTTTGTAAAAAAACAAACAAACAAAAAAACAAAGAAACAAACTATAATTACTATTTTAGTGTTAATTTAAAAATAAAATTCAATTATAAACACAATTACTCTCAAACCACGCAAGTAAATTAAATTTTAAACCTATGTATTTGCTATATTAGTATAAAACAATTTCTTTCATAAAAATAAATTTAAATCTAATTATATAATACGCAATTATAATTATTTTTTAATTTAAGTATAGTAACTTCTTTTATAGAGTCATAAATGACAATGATGTATATTATATTTTTTATAGTACTATGGCGTTATATGAAAAAATATTAACGATATGTAGTAAAAAAATTAAATCACCGTTTTATATACCTTTTACAGTGTTTAATAGTAAAAAAAAAAAAAAAAAAGTTGAAATTCATTGTTCTTATAAATTACGGTCACTTAACAATTCATTATAATAAATATATTAAAATAATAAAGGGTTTTTATATAAATCAATTTAATTTGAATACCCTCTCGTTTGACGGAACGTTTTTGAATGTTGATTGGCTGTATTATAGAAATTAATGGATTTTCTTTGGAGATCAATTTTCAGCCCATGTATTTTATAACCATCACAAAACGTTTTTGATGAAATGGAGCAGCAGACAGGTTATAATAATAAAAAAAAAAAGAAAAAAAAAAAAGCTTTTATTGTCGATTAACGAGATTCTTTTATAATATATAGCTATCGAATACCCCTTAATTACTTTATTTAGTAAAGAAATTAGAACTCTCATTAATTCTTGTTTTCATCACAAAATAAAAATTAATACTCCTTGTATAATTTATATATAATCAAACAAATTTTTTTCGTTATATATATCCATAAAGACATTAAAATGTAATTAAAAATAAAAAATTCATTCATTAATTTTTATAATTTGTATTATTTAATTAGCGTATAGAGATTTTAATGATGATAACAATCGTGTATATTTGTTATATTTAATAAAAATGGGGAATATTTCTCGATACACACGGGTGGTCCCGTTGTTTTGTAGACAAACTGAAGAAATATTTGCCTAGAGGGAGATGAATGTTTGGTTGTTTTTGCCCCAGACAGGAGGCACGTGGAGGAACCTATAGGGGATGACGCATTCCACTCTCTTGTACATCTATATATAAGGGGAGAAAGACACTGCTTCCCAGACAGTGCAAAAATAAAGCTATCCCCCTTTTTTTTTTGCCTCCACATCAGATTACGTGTTTATTACATGTATAATTTGTTTTTAAACATTAACTAAACCGATTATCTTTAATATTCCGCACTATAATAAAAGTCAAATACCAATACAAGATTTAAGTTAAGAAGAATAAAATTCTTTTGCTCATATAACTGGTTTTTGATATGAAATTTAAATTTATTATTTTAATTGCCTATAAAATTACGTATAGGAAGTATATAATATACACTGTATATTACTTCATAAAAATTCACAAGCATGCATTCGTACATGCTTTGAAAGTACATTAGCAGCTTAACAAGAGGAAAAAAAATCTCAAGCATCTATATATAAAGTATAAAATGTCATCAAGCATTAATAAAAAAAAAAAAAAAAAAAAAAAAAAAGTATTTACTTTGCTGGAATGGAACTTAATCATAGAGACCTAGATACGGTCGAGCCAAAGAAAATAGAAAAAAAATATTCTCTTTATTTTTTATTATTATTATTTTCTTTCATCGTTCTTTTCTTTTCCAAGCGAAGGACAAAGAAAAGTCAGTTGAGCTATGAGACGTAGGAGGCTGAAGACTGTCTCTATGTTTTTTTGAAAAAATATTTTAGTATTCTTATGATGATGCACTCAGCTCCTTATTTGTCCTAATGTAAGCACTTATACAGAGTAATTCATAGAGAAATATAATACAGAAAGAATAGAATAACGAGACAATGAAAAATGTTTGTAATATATTATATTTTCTAACTCGCCCGCGTATATATAGTTAAAATTCTTATTTAAATATTTCCATAAAATTGGGTTATTATTTAAGTCTCTCTGCAGTAGTATTGATTACATTACACAATTCTTAAACTAAAGTTTATGTAAAATAAAAAGTCAAAGTTTCACGCCACCAGTGATGCTTGGTGGTTGTTTTCTCATGCAGCGAAATGTTTTCTCGAATGTAAACAATGATCCGTGTAGATGGATATTTTCATCTCGCTAAGAGCTGCGAGAAAGATGTTGAGATAAAAAAACCAAAGTTCAGGTATGGGGGAGTGCATGGTGGAACATTTTAGTCTTTTGTTTTTTTCTTGCTGTATAACCGAGGAGAGAATATAAAAACAAAACCTCATTACTTTTCCAAGAGAAGAACATATAAGATATAAAAGTAAAAAAAACAAAACAAAAAACAACATTATACACCCTTCACGTCATTCGTTGAACTCTGGTGCGTAATGTAGGGATCGATTACAACCAGTTTGGCGGAGACTGAAGCATCTCTTTGCCCATAACAGTGAAATCTCATCCACCGTGGTCCTTTTTAAATGTAAATTTAAATTTATTCAAAGAGGAATAATATGCAATAAAATTCTTAACTTTGATTTATTAATAAACACAATGTTCTTATTAATATTGTTATATTAATATTATTTCAATTGATTTTTCGAAAGAAAAAATCACCTTTTTGTGCACGTGACATTTGTAATAATAAGTCATAAGTCTGCGTGCAGCTGCAACTCCACGTACATTTAATTGTGAAATTGTGCCTTGCATGCATAAACTTATAAGAATGCATGTCAATTATTTCATTTGAGCTGCATAAATTTTTGCTTCGGTAACTGAAAGTAATAGTAGGACATGAAGTAATGCAACTATTTATTTCCATATAGATATCTTGAATAATATTTTGAACTTTATATAATGCAATATCATTATTTCGAAACAGATGAGTATCTGATATCAATAACAATATATTTTTTTGTTACATGAAAGTTCAATTTGTTATTGTATTGTTTACGCGAGTGATGAACACAATACACGCCCCCGCACACACGCGTGTGTATAACGTACACCAAACATCTCCTTGTAAAGCAATCTTCCTCATCCTTACAAGGTCACAACCCGAGAAACCTGAAGGTGTTTACCTCCGTATATTCTGTGAACTGTATGAGCATGCCAGGTGACTTTGCGAATATTTTAGCGTGACGAAAGTCTGTGACACGCGCAAAGCCAGAGCAATATTATAACGTTCTTTAATACTATGAATACATTCATTAATATATCATGATATTGTGATACAATAGAAGTTAATGTATATAAGAACAGTTGTTTGCATGGGTCATTCCATTTTATAAACAGTATTAAGAAACGTTTCTTTGTTGTATGTCAGAAATATAGAGAAATGATTCTAAATATAATTTGGACTGACATATGCAATTTATTTTTATAACACAAATATTGCTTTGAATAAAATATTTTATTTCTCTATATATTATTATGTAAAGTTTATTTATTTTTCTCGTATAGTTTCATACGCATATACATTTTATCATGGAAATTGTTATTTAAGTTACGTTATTTACTCTAAATAAGCATATTTATATGCCTTAAATTATATATAATAGGCATCAATATTCAGATGTGGAATAGATTTCTCGTATCTCAAAGTAATTTAAATAACATTCACATTATATTATGTAAATATATTCTTCAAAATATATCTTGTGTATGTATATAAAAAATAATGTTTTTTATATTTTAAAGGTGAGAAAAGTTGTTTATGATTTATCATTTTTGAGTACTATTATTCTCTCTCTCTCTCTCTCTCTCTCTCTTCCCTCCATGTTATTTTCTCACACCACCACAGTAGAACTCACATATTATATACTTGGTGCTTAATGAAGATAAAAATAAATGAGAGTCGACATTTCTCAGTGGTGTTAAATAAATTCACTCCTATTTCTCTCCAACTTTGACATGACTTGTCGTCTCTCCACCCTCACAAACATCTCTGATGCTGCCATCTATATCAGGGAGTATGACAAACACATGTCACTGGCACCAAAAGCTGTGGGTCATAGGTCAAACTAAGGTCATCATTCATAATATTATACAACATCTCTTGATTCAAACGGACATAACATTGATTTTTATAAATGCTCCTTTTATAAAACGTATCATAAATAAATTTTTTTATTTCTCATTAAAACTTTTTTAATAATTTTTTATTCGCTATATAGACTATATATAATATATAAAGAATTTATCTATTCGCTCTGCTTTAATTATAAAAATTGCTTTAATTTAGCATAAAAAAAGAAGCTTTCTATACGTATGTAACTTTAGAATACGATAAGAGTTTATAATTATCTTATTCTCGTATATAGAAACGTCTACTTAATTTATCTTAACACTGTATTTAATAATAAAAAAATATAAATCTCGAGATATTTTGTGTGCCCTTTGCTGTTTTTACGCATTAAAAATGTCTAATAAAAATTGCACAGAAACTTCATCGAGATAACTTTTTTTAGTATGTCCGGGGACCTCCCACTATCTCATACTCACTCTAAATTTTAAAAGAAATCTATCTGACACATACAAAACTAGTTTCTCAAAATTTAACACACCTTTAAAAATAATAAATGTTCTTTCTAGTTTGCCATATCACTATACTATTTTATAGTCCCACGCGTCACATTTTCCAACTTCTGTAAAATTACAAAATATAGGCGAGCAAAAATGTATTGCAATACGGCACAAGCATTTCAAAAGTATTATGTTATATAATTTAAATCTCTTTAAATATATTATATATATACACATAAAAAAGAAGTCATTTTGAAATATCTCTTTGATCTTTATATGTTATCGCAAGAGATATGCGGGCTAATTTTTTCATATATACGTACATTTTTATAAATATTATCGTAAAAAAAATCACTTTATATTTTTTAGCACGAAAACCATCATGCTTTATATTTTTTGAAAGAGAGTATTTAAAGTACAAAAGAAATGTTTGAGTGAAGTATACTGGATTATTATTATAATAAAACGAGTCTTTATAAAAAAAAGTGCGTTTCTCATAAGAAATATAAAGACAAAGGACTTTTTTTTTTATCCTCTTTGAAATATATGAAGCTAGCAGGCGTAACTTTGAGGGTTTAAAATTTCAGTCGTTTACATGAATTCATCATGCATGCATAACAAAGGTCACGAAAGATCACACATTATACACAACACCTGCGCAAAACACAAGATTAATATTGATGACCCCCTGCGCAGGTCATTCGACAACTGAAATAAAATAAGGTGTTAATTTCTTTATGAAACAAGTCTCATTAAAAACTTTTTTCATTTAAAATGAAACGTTCTCTGCATTTAAATTAACTGCAAAATTAAAAGTCATTTTATACTATATTTATATAAAGTTTGTAACTTCAATTGGTTTTAAAAAAATATACCATTTCAAGAGGGAAGCAAGGAAATTAAGAAAAATAAAATAAAAACTTTTGAGCAAAAAATACAGGAAATTCTTTTTATTTTGTAATTTAAGATTTAATTATTTTAATTCTATTTCGTCTTTTCAATTTAAGTTGTATAATAATATTTTGAAAACAAATTTAATTTCATTTGCAAGTTTTTTTTTTCTTTTTAAGCCTTTTATACGAAAGTATAATTTAAATTTGATATTATTCAGCAAATTATTTTTAAATAGAACTTTTTTGTTTTAAATTTTGCATAATAGTAAAAATATAGTAAAGAAATTGACATTTCAATGTTATATGTTTAAAACAATTGGTTTCATAATTGATTTTTTTTTCTTGTATTGAAAGAATGTTGTAAATTACTTACGCAATGAGCTGAGTGGAATTTTATTAAGCTAACCACACAGATATTAACAGTCATCGTATATAACATATTTAAAATGCGTCATTATTAAATCATAGATTACATTAGTGTATGTATGCAATGAAATAAGAGAAGCAGATGGTATACATTATACAGTATATTATATACGATGCATGAAGTCTCCTGAAAGAGCCTCTCAAGTATATATATATATAAAGAGAGTGTGATACTTGTATGAGCGCGTAATGAAGAGAGACTCCATGGAGATGCCAATTAGCTTTGGTCCAGCTGATCTTTGATAACATTCCTCTCGCATGTCTCGCCACGCCCACTTTAGGTCGTGATGTCGCCTCAACAATAAAAAAATCTGGGTCCATCTCCAAGACGACAACTTGTTTTGTCTTAAAGTTTGTTATAAACATTCTCTCATTACTTTGACATATTCCGGTCATCAGCTTGTCAGTTTTTAGTCGTATTATTATTTTTTTTAACAAATGTAATTAGCATTTTTAGTAATTCTAAGCAAGAGATACAGACAGAGAGAGACTTGGAAATATGATCTGGTTTAGTTGGCTTCTTGTATAAATTACTTAATTGCTAAAGATAATTTCTTAATTAATTCAGTCCTAAAAATATACTATACATAAAAACGGTAAAAAGTATAATTTATATAAAATATAATATAAACAGACGTTAAAAAAGTAATATAAGATTTCTTGATAATATTAAAGTTTAGCCTTCCTTGAAAATAAAAGAATTCTTACAATATCGGCAATAAAACACTGCTTCTAAGAATGTAATTTTATAGGAAGAATTTAGCTTTAAAATAAAAATTATGCTGGTATTTGAACAGTAAAAACTATAATAGTGTAAGGTAAGACAAGCGTGGGGTTTCTTCATGTATATATTTACTCTTCAGGTATGTACTTATTTGGTTGTTAACGGCATTTGCGCTTGCCCCGCTCACTCACTCTCGCCCCCGTGCGACTGCGATACATCTGACCGCATCGCACACTCGCACTTTTTTTCCCTCAGGTAAACCGCTACTCTCTTTATCTTTGCACCCCTGTTATATTTTGAACGGAAAGGTGAAAGAGAATTGAATTGTATATAACGGAAATAAATAATACAAGTCTTTTAAGTTATTTACTTTCCATTTCAACTCAAATAAGCAACAGTTACAAAAAAAAAAAAAAAAAAAAATGTAATATTAATGTAATTGCGTTAATGTTAATTTAATATACTTCAAGGCATGTACTAAAAAAAAAAAAAAAAAAAAAAAAAAAAAAAAAAAAAAAAAGAAAGAAAAGAAAGAAAACACATTAATATATAAATATAATTTAATTTTGTAAAAAAAAAAAATCCAATTTCATACGCTCTCAATTTGATGTGAAAACTAAATCAAATAATTTCTTTCTATAAATGTTGTGTGACTTTCCAATTTATACTTAAAATTTAGTTTTTTCTTCTTCTTTATTTATAAGAAAAATAAAAATAAAAGAATAACAATACAGGGAAGCGTGAGAATGTTTGGCACCTTGATGTGAGGTCTATTTTTTGTCCTATTCTCTCTCTCTCTCTCTCTCTCTCTCTCTCTGTGCGCTTCTCCCGTGATAATTATCTTGCTCCATGATCTCCCTCGAGAAAATATCTCCAGATTTCATATACAATGCAGTCTCGTATGCAAACACTAGTGCATTGCAGCAAAGCCCCCTGGTCTATCAAACTATAAAAAAAGTTTGTTTTTCAAGCTAATGATGTTGATTGTTCCATTCCATACAAAGTTTTATTATTTTTATATACATATATCAAGTTGTTATATTCTATTGTTTTCTCTTTACAAGTTGAACCATGAAAATTTCATTTAGCCACAATTCGTTGCAGTTCGACAGCGTGATTATAAATATATAATAATAAAAAGCTGTTATATTTCAATATAGATAAATTATATTTTTATATCTTATCTTTATTAATATAATTATATTGTATAGATGTGATATATATAATTTTATTATCTAAAATTACATTGCTATGGAATAATTTAAAATTTATTTTATTTAAAAATTATTATTAAATCAATGGAATGCTTGAGGGAAATATCTGTCTAATAGTCACCACAAGGGAGAGAAGAAAAGATTAAGTATCAGATAATTATAGAAATCTATCTTTATGGTCATGAAACATGATTTATATATGTTAGCTTCCAGAAGCGAATTCGCTCCAGAAGCGGAAAATATGGTCAGAACGCGTTGGGACCACGTATGAGGCTTCGTAACGCGAAATTCGTGTTGGGAGCATGGTAAATTTAATCCCAACGCGTTGAGATCAAGTTGAAAATTTTCAACGTGACGGGATCAAATTTGAAATCTTATGACGCGTTAGGAACATACAAAATTGTTCTCAATGCGTTGGGACCAAAATTGAAATTTCACAACGCGTTTCGGTAAAATAATATAATTATTTGAATAAAACATAATAATAAATAATAAAAATAATAATAATAAATAAATAAAAATAATAATAACAAACAAACGATAATTAGAGCAATATAAATTTTCTTTATTTTTATAGCAAAATTAAAAAAAAAGCTATCATTTTATTTAATAAAATAATCAAAAGTCGAATATTAAAAATTTTTCTTAACTCAAATATTTGCTAAGGTATCTTCTCTCGAAGAAAAGGACAGAGAGAGAGAGAGAGAGAGAGAGAGAACACGCCTTTTTTTTAAACTGATTTTAAATAATGAAAAATAAAAGCATTTATTTCATATACCAACAAAATTAAGCTATTATGACCTATGACTACTTTCCTCATACATTGGTTCAAAGTTCAAGTCTACCTTATTTTATCCAGTGATAACAATATACCGATATATTTTTTTCTCATACACGTTCAGTTGAATGTTCGTCTCTGTGCGGAAAACATGTTTTTTAATTTTACCATAGTCGTTGGAAATAGAATATGTTAAGAAAATATATGAATTTAAATAATTGACGTGTATTGTTGGTGCGCAAATAATTAAGTGAGTGGATAACGGTTTTACAGTGGCTCTTACATATTTAATCGTAAGTATTAATTCACTTAAAAATAAAAAAGTTTCGGTCATATATAATTAATAATAGGATAGATCGTTTAGTAAAGTTTAATTTTCATGTCTCAATATATTCCGTCCGTGTGATTTAACAACACCTTGCTCAAAACACATACAGTACAGTATACTGTATTCTTGCATTTCAAGTAAAGTAATTATAAATTTATAAGTTTAAGATGAAAAACAAACAATACCTAAACATGCACAATAATAATACATATAAGTAATAATAGCAAAGGTTTAAATCATATCACATAAAATTTTGAACTGAAAATTATAGTTTTATTTTTATTTAAAATTTTTTGCTATAAATATTTATATAGCTCTAATTATTATTATTATTATTTTTTTTTTATTTGGTGATATTTTATACACATAATTATATTATTTTACCGAAACGCGTTGTGAAATTTCAATTTTGGTCCCAACGCATTGAGAACAATTTTGCATGTTCCTAACGCGTCATAAGATTTCAAATTTGATCCCGTCACGTTGAAAATTTTCAACTTGATCTCAACGCGTTGGGATTAAATTTACCATGCTCCCAACACGAATTTCGCGTTACGAAGCCTCATACGTGGTCCCAACGCGTTCTGACCATATTTTCCGCTTCCGGAGCGAATTCGCTTCTGGAAGCTAACATATATATAAAAAAGTAATTTAAAATAGTTTTATTATGAAAGTAAATATTTCAATGATAGTTACAAAATATATTTTATTACATTATACAAAGAAAATTATTGGAGTTTTATAATTGTTGTTACTATGTACATAATGTTGTTAAAAAGTCTCCATTATATGGCGTAATTTATTGTTTAAGAAAATGACATGAGAAATTTGAGATTGAAAATTATATAGTACGGGTAATGACGATAATAATAATAAAGCGTGAATGTTCAAATTGAAGTATTGCCATAACAAGAATTGAGAAGTTCTCCCTCTTCATATTATTATTATACATTAAAAAAAACAAAAAAAACAAAAAAAAAAACGTTACAACATAAAGTGCCCATGTTTGGAGTCAAGTACACCTGAACAGTCTGGTTTTATATTTAAACTTTTATCCAGACATTTAGTAACTCCTTTATTACAATTTAGTATAATACCAGATAATATAAAAATCAAGTTCTTCATTACTTAAGCATTAGTTTAAAAAGAGTCAGCAAGTTTTGTTATATGTGTGCTAGATGTGTATATAGTCGACGGCCTTGGATTGTACCCTCCAAGACAGTAAAATTGTTATAAAAATCACTCTCGAAGTTAAATACAGGTGTATGGATGAGAAAAGTTGTAATCAATTTGCAAAAACAATAATAAGATATAAACCGGTGGATCATTAAACTTTAATAAAAAAAATAAAATAAAATAAGAGATTATGTTCATCACAAAACATCAATCTTTTATTCTTTTATCTCTTCTGCAAATAAATGTATATTATATAAAAAAGTTAAAGATAAATATAAATTTATGTATCTTTTCATATGCAAATTTAGTGTTATATTATTGCATGTTTTTAACACGTAAATTGATATCAATTTGGCATATTGATTAGACTCTATAGTATCTACTTTAAAAGGAAATGGTTTCATAATACTTTCGCATTATTATCGCTTTGCTTTTCCAAGTATATTGATATTTTACTACACACACAGTTGTTGATCTTTCATAATTTTTAAGTGGCCGCGCGCCTCTTGAGCTCTTGTGGGAAACTTGCGCTTCATTTACCGTCAAACAGAGCATACAAAATGGGTTGAACAAATTGAAATTTATAGCGTTAATTAAGCTCTCCAATGTTTCACATGTTTTTTTTTTAATGAACTTCTTTAATTTTTAAAAACTTAATGCTTATTAAATGCTAATTATAAAGTTTTATACGCATAGTGCGGAATATATTTCTATATATACCAAACATCAATGATTTTTGTTTTCGTGTTAAATTTTGCGTGCAGTTTAGAAGTTGTATAAAATCAATGAAAAAAAAAAATCGTTCAATATGCTATTATATAAGAATAAATTGTTTTCAATTCATTGAAAAATTACTTTGAAACTTTTGCCATCAGTCATATAAAATGATCACGCAATTTTTAACCAAAAAAACAGCATATAAAAATTATATCGTTATATAAAGTAAAAAAGTAACATATTTTGTGTTACTTTATAGCATTAAAAAACTAATTATTTTTTTTTAACATTTTTTTTTTTTTAATCTGGAGTAATTAAAATTCTTTATGAAACCAAAAGTGTGTGTATATAAAAGACGTTTAAGCGTTTGTAAACATTGAGCGTGTTATCTTTTTTTTTTTTTTTTTTTTTTTTTCTTTTTTTTCTTTTTGGGTCTCTAAATAGGAATTGGAGTGCGTGTTTGGCGTGATCATAACACCGTATAGGTATATATAGAGAGACAGGTGCAGAGCGACTGTAGGGATAAACAAAACCCTCCATATACGTATATACACATATCGTGGTCCATCAACGAACCCTCATCTTCATCTCATTTTCGTTACCATGACTACACGCCGCAAGGCTTACCGCACTCCAGCACACAAAACATAAAAACTAGAAATAACGACTTTTATATCAAAAATGCCTTGATAAATTTTTTTATATAAAAAAAGGAGAACATCAATTCTCCCCTGTCCTTACTATTTTTTATTAATGCTGACTTACCTTGCAAGTTTTTTTTTTCTTAACTTTTTTTTTCTCAAATTTTTTTTATTCTTTTAAAGAAGACGTAATCTTATTTTTAAAAAAAGAATTCTAATGGTATGACATTTTGAGTGAAATGTTTTAAAAGCTTGTTGATAAAATGAGAGCTCTTTCTTTTTGACTCTTTGAGCTTTTATACATAACTTTTGCATTATTTATTATTGCTTACTTTTCTCATAACTTCATATTTCATTTCAAAATTATATAAAAAAAATATTTATATAGAGAAGTTAAAATATTACATACTTGTATGCAAAATATTGGCGTGAAAAATTATAGTATTACAGTGTTTTAAGTAAATAACTATCATCACTTACATATTTATGTAAATAGCTTCTATAGAAGCTGGTTTAATAAATCATACTAAAAATATTTTTCAACTTTTTTTTTTAATAAAGTGACAGAAATACTGAAGGTATAAACTATATAATATTATATTATTTTAGATTATATATAATAAATTTATTGTTTTGAACTTCTTGTTATGATCATGCAGTGTGATTGCGGCATTTTTTTCCTCTCTCGTTCTCTTTTTTTTTTCTTTTGTTTCTTACGTCATGTAAGCATCATAATATTATAAGAGTTTGTTTAACATATATAAGCTGCTATGGCGTTATACAGTATTATAATATATATTTATAAAAAAAAAAAAAAAATCGTATGACCCATTTGGCAAAGTGTCGTAGGCGGTCCTCAGCTCACTCAACTCGTGACGTAATTTTCCTTTTACTAAAGAAAAAAAAAAAAAAAAAAAAAAAAAAAAAAAAGATAGAATGTCCAAAATTGTCCATACAATACACAGCACTAAAGATCCTTATCCTAAGACATTTGCTTGCTGTGATTTTATTTGATAAATAACTTCTTCTTCTTCTCCTTCTTTCTTTTCTTTTCTTTTCTTTTTTTCTTCCTTTCTTTTTTTTTTCTTTTGCATTACAAGATATGACTTTTGTTTTGAATAATATGTCTAGTTAGAAGTCTCGAAGAATACAAATTGCTTGTCTATTTTAAATAAAGAAGTTTTTCATGCTCTCATGAGATTTTAAATCGTTTGTATGAAATATGGGCTCAAATTTGCTATAGAGATATATTGTGGTTCTGTATGCTGACTCTTGCATGAATAAAATTGAGAGGAAAATATGTTAATAACTTTTTGAATATTGATCGATGGAATTTTCATACTGAAATCTATTTACTTGAATCTTCTCCTTTATATAAATGGGAATAAACTTGTAAACTTTATTTTTCTTTATTTTATGAAATCAGTTTATAAAATTTAATAATTATATTTCTTTGTGAAAACATGTATGAAAATTAGCTGATTATATGTATATATAAATCAGTTTATTATAAACAAAAACAAGTTTGCATGTTTTGAGAAAAGTTTTGCGTGTGCTTATAGCTGGTATAGCATGCATGATATGTGTAGTCAAGCCAACTATGCAATCGACCCGATGGCGCCCTTAGGTCTCGAGGCGCCAGTTAGGCGCACTCCCCTATTCTATATGTTACACTTCTCTCCCTAATAACAATCAAGCTATATATGAGACCCAAACTGCAGTACTAAATACACAAAACGTACGTTTATATAGAAGGTCTTTTGATAAAGAAACGTATAGAAGAAAATTAGACCATAAAAATAATATGTAGAAAAAAACATTATGAAATATTAATTTCTTTTGATGTTATATATATATATATAGCTATGAGTATTCCGTGAGAAGGAGTAAATTTTTTTAACTGTAGCAGTGGCGCAGTATGAAATATAATAAAACATTTTTTTTCTTAACTATTTTATAATTTTTTGTTTTGTCTTCTGAGCTGTTATATCCGCGACTTAATTTAATACATATGCTGCGAGCATTCTCAGATTTCTCTCTTCGTATAATATTATAGTATATACCTCGTCATATGTATTGTACAATTTTCTGATAAATTGGAATTTAGTGCCTTTATATAGAGTGTACATAAAGGTCTATTATCCACCTTTTTATTGGGCAAAATTGTCCCTATAAATTGGTCTGCACTGCCATTGTCCTAACCATATTGTTTTCCGCAGTATAGATAACGTAGAAGCCAATAAAATTTAGTTGCGCTCTACTGACACTAAAATTAAAAAGTCATAAAATTTCTTTAAGAAAAGTCTTCAGGCCATATCATAATATGGCATTTTGCCCTAAAAACTTTGAACATTTTTACTCTAAAATTTTGTTTACTTGCACAAAAGTTCTAATAAATTTGCTCCACGCTTATATATATAAAATTGCAAATGTTTATGATATAAAAACTACTTTATATAGTGGGTGTTACATATAGCAAAAACTTTGATTGCTGCTGTTTATCAAATAACTTTATCTTGTAAGCTTAAATGTACTGCCGTAGGGAAAATAAGAAAATACGTTTCGGAAAGATAAAGAAAATTATGTAAAATCAAAACATATAATAAATTTTAGTATACCTAAGTTAAACAAACAAGTAAAAGAAGAAGTGAAAATTTGAACATTAATATCAGCATAGAGGATAATTTTTTTACACCTTAAATAAAATTTAATAACTTTCTAGAGGAAAATGAAGAAGAGAAAAAGTAATAAAACAAGATTTTTATAACTTCTTTTTACTACTTAACGTAATCAACTAAAAGATGTTATAAGATGTTCTATAATATACACAGCACAATTTTTTAATAATATAAAAATATACTTTTTTTTTTTTTTTTTTTTTTGCAAACAGGAAGTGGTGTATGGGTTTGAGTGACGCATATACAGTGTGATGCTATACTGTTAGGTCAATGTAAACCATGTAGAGGACTGGGAGATGTGGGTGGAGTAGAAGAGATGATATGTTTATTTTATCTCGTGGGATCATAGAGATGATAATAATAATGCTCTATGGAAAAGCGGCGTGTATGCGCATATGACGCAACATATCAAAAAGGATTAAAATTAAAAACACGCCTAACTTTAAATAAGGATCAGGAGCAATTTAAGCATGTCAAGATGTATTACCTTGTCCCAGGTGCTGTGACAACTGAAAAATAATATCTTAATACTATTGAATTGATAAATATAAGCTGTAATATATGAAAGTTATATGCATGAAAGTTATGTTAAAAATGTAACAGTAAATAGTATTAAAGCAAATAGAACGGATAATTCCTTTTTTTTTTATAATAAGGATATCCTTTAAAAAAAAAGTAATTTTAAGGGGAATGATATATAATAGGGATATGAGTAATTGCAAACCATAAATTTGTACGGATTCTGATTGTGAAATCTTACTCCATATAGTTTAACCCTCTCCTTTTTTTTGTAATGACTCGGAAAACAAATGTCTGATATTTGACTGTCTTTTGTTTACACAGAATGTGGTGGACGATCACTGGCAACTTTGGCAATATTCTCCCCATTGATTGGTCCAAATCTTACGCACGAAAACTTCACATGCCGGCACTTAATCTCAATGAGAGCAAGGTGAGAAAATCAATCACAATTTATTAATTATCATAAAAAATTGTAAATCTGCGCATGGTTAATCATGCGTATTAAAGATTTAAATTTATTGCAGCCTATATATATTATATTTTGCATATTATTTTTATTTTATCATCATTTTTATATATTGAATAATAAAACAATAGAGTTTTGTCTGAATAACAAAGGAAATTATGTTTTATTTTCTTATATATTCTCATATCATTTTAACAATCTTCTATTCTGCTACGTCCAGTGGCACGTGCTAAAAAACGATTGTTATTATTTTTTTCTCTTAATCGAATTTGTTCCACTGTCACGTTTTTTTATAAAGCGAATAAATTTGTATAATAAATATAAATATGATTTATATTTAAATATTCAATTCAGTGCATGTCTAATGCGCAAACTTTTTTTTTTTTTTTTCATGCAGGTAAAAAAAAAAAGACAGTTATATATAGCATGACGCAGAGTTTAAGTTACAATTTTATTCAAATTAGGTGTATTTTGTTTTTAATTGGATTGAAAATTAACATTTTAGAGTATTATAGTAGTACTGTACTTTGTTGGGGGGAACAAATATCTTATATGAATATGGTGCTACTTATTTTTACTGGCAGTATTTATGTTTTATTTATAATCTGTTATCTCAACAGATTGAATATAAACTTTCTTATAGTTTAACAACCATTATTTATTTAGGTTTAAATATATTATAAAAATAGTAATTTTGCTTAAATTATACACAAAACTAAAAGATATATTGGATATATTAAAAAAGTTATATTTTAGTCAGAAGTAGTAGTAGAAAAAAAAATGCAGCCCATTCTGTGTATATACATAGTTGTAATAATTTTGTGACTTGTGTTTGATTGACGCGTTGCTTGTACAGGAGAAATCGTCACCCGAGGACGAGCTGCTAGGATTGTCTGACGAGGACGAGGCGGTGGCCGGTGACCTTGACATGCACGCTCTAATCTTATCTGGGCTACAGGCAGGAGGCTGTGAGGACGAAGAACCCGTCAAGACAGCGGAGGAGGTTCTACGAGAAATTGACGATATCATGCAGGTATACAACAAACATCAACCACTCAAAAAATATCGAGCTCAATATAAGTAAAATTAAGCCCCTCTTAATACTCAATTAAAAAAGTTGATGGTCTGTCTATGGATTGAATTTGATTTCAATTAATTTTTAAAAAGTTAGCGTCTCTTATCAAAGGAACAATGTACTGTATATTTCATTATTCTTTAACTCAATAAGTCTCTTCCATAGCACGTATACTTACTATTGATTTAGTGAGTGTAATTGGTTACGTATTAAAATCAATACTACTGTCTGCTAGACAAGTGAAATATTACAGAGACTTTGTGTCTGCTAATAGTATTAATCATTATATGAACAAGTTATTCAATAATCGCTTAATGCAAATTTAATATAACGCAGGAGACAACACCATCCACAGAATGCTCGGTGGACTCTGAACTCGACTCTGCAGACTGTGTACTTGAGAAAGGCAAAGAGGTTTTGAATTCCCCGCTTTATGAAGACAGTAAGTATATTACAAACTATATAATATGATACATATAAATGATGCAAATAAGCGTGTAATCTAACAATTATATATTTGATAGAATTGCGGACCCTGTCACTTTCACAATTAAACGAGTTGTACCTGGAGCTCGAAGTTCTGATTCGCGAGTTCTCTGAAACTCTGATTGCGGAGCTAGCTCTGCGTGACGAGCTGGAGTATGAGAAGGAGCTTAAGAACACGTTCATCTCACTGCTGCTCGCCGTGCAGAACAGGCGGCGTCAGCACCACGTTGAACGCAAGAGAAACGGACGTAACTCCACCTCAGCCGCAACAGCATCCACTGCCAAATCAGTCAACGGAGTTGATCCAAAGGTGAACCACCGTCATCAATAATATAGAAATAAATATAAATTGAATTATTCTAATTCTAATGCATAAAATATTCTAAAATTCTTAATCAATCATAGAAATAAGCAAAAAAGAAACGTCACTAATCAGAGTTTCTTGTAGAGAAAAAGTCAGATCATAATTTAAAAAATATTGTTTCAGTACCTCACGACAGTCATTCCATATCACTTGGGTAGCGGACCGCCAAACAATCAAGCTCTGCAAGTCCTCATCAAGAGTAAGTATATCCGTTTTAATTAAAGTACTTACTTCCTAATCAAGCCATATCATAATAAAGAAAGTATCAGCAAATCCTCCCCTACTTTCAAAGCATATAATAATATTAAATATATATTATTTATATATAGCTCTCGCGTAAGTTTTATTATTTTAACTGTATAGCTATTTCATACTCAGGTAAAGCTGTATTTCAATTAATATTTTATGGTTTTCATATCCTTGAAATATTATGCGTCGTTAAAATTAATTTTATTGTAAAAATTTATTACATGATCCATAATCATTAAAACGAGTATTAAAAATTTATGTTCTTTGGAGTAATAAAAACGGCTTTTTGTCTCGAGATTCATTAATTAATAAATTTATACAAGTGAATAATATTCTTCTGTAAATACTAAACTATATACAGTTTCGTACATAATAATAAAAATAATTGGACAAATAATGCGACTTCTGCAGCATAAAAGAAGATAATTTATAGTAAAATGAAGACTGTTGGTATGCAGACGCAATCGCAGATTGAGTGTTTGTTTATGGATTTACAATCCGTCTAGCAAGGGACGATGTACGATCGCGAGCGTGACAGATGTTAAGACCAAAATGTTTGTTGAGCAAAGTCGTCTATCAGCGATATTGTTTTGATGCAAGGACAGGAGTAAGTAGGGGATAAGGCAGTAGTTGTTCTGGCTCGTGCTTCTATCATACTGCGAGAGTGTTTTTTGCTGCTTTAGTTGTAATTGAAATTAGCAATGAATCATATAATAACAATAATAAAATGTTGTAATGTTAGTTTGTGAGAGCAAAATATAAAGAAAATCTTTTGAAATACTCGTACCTTGCACGAGACATTTAAAAAATAAATCGAGAAGCAAAGCTTTAAATCTTATATAGTCTTTTATACGGAAAAATCTCTTGAATCTTTTTACTTTTTTTCTCCTTTTTATAAACTTGAAAAGCAGCAAATAATCAAGGCAACAACATCAGACTTTTTGCGGCTTCTAAAGCTTACAATAATTTTATTTTCGATGAAAGAAACTCAAATCGCTTTGATGTCCACTTGAAGTGGGAATCACGACAAAAGGCACTCTCTCTGCAGAGGCAACAAAGGTCAGACGCGGGTTACATGCAGAGAGCCAGCCAGTGCTGCTTATTTATTGTAATAAAATGCATGGCTTTGTGTAAAATAGACTGGAAAAAACTTAAGCTTTACCGAAAAGAAAAAGAAAGAGAGAGAGAGAGATAGAGAGAGAGAAACTTTTTAAAGAAATAATTATACTTTATAATACTCTTTTCTTTTTGAAAGTTTCAAATATGGTCATCTCAAAATTACTTCTCTATATTCAATAGAATAAGACAAAAATAATTGTAAATAAATCAGATCTTCTTTTGACAGTACTAATGGAGCTAATCTACATATTTATGTGTACCACATAACCGTACAAAATATTTCTGTGAAATTCTTTAAAAAAAAAAAAAGAATTATTAATAAAATTTTAAACAAGATAAATTGCTAAAAGAAAAAAAAAAGTATATAATTAAAACACAATTAACGTTACATGCTATTTTTTGTTTTGTTTTGTTGCAGTTCTGAAAGCGATCAACGAGGATAGTCCCACAGTCCCTACACTTCTCACAGACTACATACTCAAAGGTGAGAAATATTATTGTGATAATTGCAAACTGTAAATTAAAATACAATTATATGCATTTTAAATTAAATAAAAATTCATTATAATTATATTATATTCAGTAATAATAGTACATCGAATGAAAGAGAGAGAGAGAGAGAGAGAGAGAGAGAGAGAGAAGAGCGGATATAACAGTTCTGTTAACTGATTTTTGTGTTTGTTTCAGTCCTGTGTCCAACATAGTGACCTCAACGTCCTCTTCTTGTCCAATAATTATTTGTGTATCGTCAAATATTCGTCGTCGTGAAACAACTTTTTATTTCTTTTAGATAGAAGGAAAAAAAAAACAATATGTGCGCATCCTCACCACGAGACAGTAAAAAAAAAAAGGTCTCCAAAATAATTTTTTCAGCTTCAGAAATATATATATTTCAAACACTCAATGGTTAATAATACTGCAAGAAAAGAGATAATTTTCAATCAGGGGTAAAAACTTGTTGCAAAAAGAAATCAATATTTCTATGTATAAAATTAATTTTAAATTTCTTCTTAAGCTTCATATTAAAACCCCACTGATTGTAAATTTTGTGCAATGGAAAGCACAAATCCTTTTTTTTTTTTTAGAGATCACAAATATGAAAAAGGTCCTCACACTATTATAAATATAAATATGTAAATATAGAATTAGTAAAAAAAATTTAAGTGAGAATTTAATAATATTGCAGTTTGATCATCCAGCCTTCTCTATAATATAATATTAAAAATAATCACACAAAATATTTTCTGTTCTTCAGCCCCTAGCATTAGCTGGTAATGTTAGAGAGAATATAAAGTAATTAAGAGATTATACTTCTAAATGATGACGTATTTTGGAGGACCTATAGATAGTTTGACTAAAGAAAAAAATAAATTGGACATAAAAGGTCTCATTTTATTAACTGTATGGTTTGTGATTTTTTAGCAATCATTTTTATAGTCTTGTATTTGACATTTATTGTTTTATAAAAATCTGAAATAATCTTACTCTCAGTATATAGTTTACATTTGTAGAATATAAATCTAATATATAAAAATCTGAGATTAATTTTATTTCATTGTTTGTTTAAAAATTATATAACAGCTTTGGTCAAATCAAGACATTTTTTTATCTAGTCGTGCAATCGTATAATGTAAAAAAAAAAAGAAATTGTTTTATTTTATATTTATATTAAATTATGTATAATTTTGTTCCTAATTAAGCAATATTTTAGATCTGAGGGCAAAAAAATATAAATTAAACTTTTAATATAAAAATGCTGTATATTTATTTATATAGCTTTTAAACTTTGGAAACTTAAAAAAAAACATGTTCCTTTATTTAATTGGTTAAAAAAAATGTATATTGTTATTTCATGATATTAATTTTATTTAAAACAAAAAGTAATAATAATAAAAGAATGCAGCCTGTTTGATAAATATGAATCAACTATATTGTCTGCAATTATATAACTAAAATTATAGAAAGTAAATTTTAAGTTTACAGAAAAAAATGCACCCTTTAAAAAAAATAATAAATAAAGCATTTTATCTGCTGCAAATTTGCTATAATATGGTGATAAAGGCATAAGCTGTATTTTGCTCTATATAGAGTGGTAATAAATAATTAGCCGAGAATCAAATTTTGTTTGTGTCGTACGTGTGTATGAGTGAATGATTAAAAAATATTAATAATAATAATAAAACACGAGTATCTGAAATCATTAAAAAGAATATTCATGTAGTGTATTTTTAGTATTTAAGCAAAACATTAAATAAAATACTAAAATTAAATACTATATAAATATATTCGAGGCTATAATATAAAAATAACACAGGAGTAAAGCAATTTTTGATGAATATTTAAAATATCGTGTGGCTGAGTATACAATTTATGACGCTTCTGAGTTTAAATCTTGCCATGTTAAGGCTTATAAGTATTGAGGTTGTTTTAACAATTAATTAAGAAAAAAATACACTTTTAAATTTATGACTGATATACTTACAAAAAAAAAATACAAAGTGTCTTTCACTTTCAATGCCACTTTTCATAAGAAAAATAAGGATATGGAACAAACTTGGTGTAGATAAAAATTGTATGAAATGTACGTAGTTTTTTTAAAAACATGTAAAAAAAAAAAATAATAATAATAACAAATGAGAAAAATCCTTCTTAGTTTGAAAAATTAGTAAATTGACCTGCTTATATTTTTTTATGATTCCATGAAATTAATAATCATTGATATTTTTGAAAATATAATTGGCAATGAAAGTGAAAGCCAAAGGGTAAAAAATAAAATGTGCATTATTATTTATTATGTAATAATAATATGAAAAAAAATAATATATAATATAAAATTTAAAACAATTGTAGCACAGGATGGACAAAAAAATAAATTGTTACAGAGACGATCTCGCAGCAATGCAATCAAGAATGGTGTGTAACTGCAGAAATAAGCATTAAATAAAAATGAGCCACTCAGATGTAATTGCTGATCAAGTTATTGAGATTATTAAATAAAGCAATTTGGGCTAAAATTATCTGCATGTGTTTTATTATGTATCAATAATACCCTTTAAGTATCCAAATACTTCCAATAACATTTAAATATGTTTTATTTTATTCTGTTTTTATCAAAATATAATTTAGCTATCTATTTTCTCTCAAACTGCACTCCAAGTACTATATTTATAGTATATATTTTTAGTGAAGATAAATTTATAATTTTAAATATTGTTGTAACTTTCTATATGCATAAAAAAAACATAAAAATTATAAATATAGGTTTCATTTAGGTAATAAAAACAATTGGTTTTATATTTCATTCATTTTTTTTTTATTACAAATTTGCAAGTGACTGAAGGGGGGTACAGATGCAACAAAAATAAATTATAATAGATGTATATACAGAGTAATGATATAATAATAGTAATAATAAAATACAGTGCAAAACTACAAATATACGCATACAGCAATATATCTCAATATTCTACTATCAGTTTACCTCCTTTAAAAAAAAAAGTGACAAAAAAAAAAAAGCAGACACCTTTTAAAATACTTAAATCCTTTTTTATGGCCTCCCATTTATTAATGCACACAGGACACATATTATAGTGATAAAAAGTTTTCTTTTTTTTTCTTTTTTAATTGTATAACCTTTTCTAGAGACTCAACATACAGAGTATATTGAGAAATGTGTCTCCTTTAAAGGCACCTAATTTAGCAAGCACTCTTCATCATAAGATCTGTCAAATCATTAACTGGATTGAAGGTAACGCTTGTTAAAGAAGTCATCATGGAGTTACTTAAATTAATTGTTATTTTTACTTTTTTTTTTACCCTTCTTTTTCCATGTGAATTAGGATTTAATTAACATGTCAATTAAGATAAAAACAACAAAAATGAGGAGTAATTGAGGTATTTTAATATATATATATATATATATATATATATATATGTTTACTTGAGGGGGGGGGGGGGGGTAGGAAGAAGACAAACAGGACTTCAGAAAATTGCATCATTTTTTTTGTTATTTTTTTTTTATACAATTTTAATGTCATTTTTTTATATATATTTTTTTAAATATAATATATTTTTTTAAGCAGATTATATTTACTAGCAAAATGGCTAGCTTTTTCAATAAATTTATATTTTTCATATATTATAGCTAACACATAGATGATTTCAAGGGTCTAATATTTCTAATATAACACCATTACCGGTATTTACCCGTAAACTTCTAAAAATTATTTATATTTTTTTCTTGTATTTTTTTTTTCTTCTCTTATTGATAGCTTGCAAAAAATTTATCTGAGACTATTACACATGACATTTTTTTCCTTTCATTTTATATATATTTTTCATATGTAGGAATTATTTTATTGATATTTTTTTTTGAACAAATATAAAATCAAATGAAAAAAATAGGATTTAAAAAATATTTTAAATGTTTCTTTTTTAAATAATTTATTATTATTTTTTTTTTTTTTTTTTTTTACTTTCATTTAATATTTTTATTTCAAAAATTAGTTTTGATCAGATTTATCTTAGATTTTTCTTAAAGTGTTAGAAAAAAAAAAACTACTAGCAATTGCAATAATGTACAATAATAATTAAATGGTTCTAATATAATAATTTTGTTATATTATTTTATCATTATTTTATTCTTCTTCCAATAATTTCTGTACTTTTTTTTTTGTTCTATTACATATAAAATGCCTTGGTGGAAAAATATTATGATCTCTTAACAACTCGAGGCTTGCAATGATTTTTTTCTTTTTCTTTTGTCTTATATATTTTTTATGCCAACACACACATACATCAATGATAAATGTCAATAAAATCAAACTAGAGTCTTCATAACTTACACCTTTTTTCTTTTAGAATATTAATCACACACACAAATAAAAACTGAGATCTACGATATAATATTTCATTGTAATAATAAAAAAATCTAAATTGTAAGTATGGAATAAATTGAAGATAAAAAAAAGAAGAGATTTTTTAATTATTTGATTCTATTTACATTTATCATGCATATTGACTACAAGAAAATGTATTTATATATTATATATTTTAATATTTAGGGGACGCAGAGAGAAAGGAAAACAGGAAGCAACGATTTTTTTCTTTCTTCGTTTTATTGACAGAATATTTATTAAATTTACTATGTTATTTTTCTTTTTCATTTTTGTATTGTTTAGTTTTATACACATTATTTTTAAGTTTGAAAAGTATCTGCATAAATCTGATATGTCCCCCATATATGCATATATAAAACATTGAACATCGAGTGCTAATATCTCTAAAAATATATATGATCATGATTTTTTTTTAAATTTATATTTTTTATTCATATTTTTCTTCAAATCTTATACTTATTATTAATATTTTTTTATATACTTATAATAATAATAATAATTTTGTTTTGGTACATTTTAAGTACGTATGTCTATAATAATAATAATAATAAATGTTATATAATAATAATAACTAAAAACAAACAAACAAACAAAGATAGATAGATAGAGAGATAGAGAGAGACAGAAAGTTAAGTGTATATAATATAGGGAAGACACTGACATTCACTTGCTGAAATAATCTTCTCATGTCAAAACACACAAACACTCAAATCATTGCAGAAATATTCACTGAATCATTCATACAGTTGGCGGAGCACACACAAATAGTTTTTTTTTTTATTTATAGATTAGATAATAATATGACAAATAATAATAATAATAATAAACAAATGACAACAATACAAAGTAAGAATATACACACGCACATTTTACAACATTACAAAAAAATGAATTGAGAGAAGAAACATTATAAATACTTAAAAAAAATGTACGTGAATATATGTTTTTTAAAGCAATTTTTTATAATTATTGAAAAAGTCCATTCTGTAATTTCCTATATATATATATATATATATATATACAGTATATATATATATATATATATTATACATACACATATGAGTACATATTATACTTTTTACTTTTTTCCTTATAATTATTATCAATAATATAATTATAATTCCAACACTGCAAGCTTCAGAGATAGATATAAAAAAGGTTTGAATTAAGATTTTATTTTTTAATTTTTTTTTCTTCTTATACATAATTATATAATATCTTATTTCTCTATTCTATCACATTACACAAATAGATATTTCACCGGACTATTTAGAGAATTCCTACTTTTTTTTTCTACTATATATTATGTTTTAATATACACTATTTGTTATTATTCATAATTACTATATTTCATCTAATACATTTAAAAAACTGCATAAAAAAATGCTGCTTAATTGTTTAGTGTAAAGTTTTTTGTTTTCTTTTTTGTTGCAGCAGCAATTTCAGTCAAAATAGTAAATTCACGTCATAGTGCATATATTTTTTATATTTTTGTTTTCTTGCCATTTTTATTTGAAAATTGTTTTTTTTTTTTTTAGAAAATTATGTTTTTGCTTTGTTTTAAGATAAGCAGACAAGAAGTCTCACTACTACATGAATTCACTTGCAAAGGAAAGAAATAAGACATTGCATTGTATATATATTTTTTACTGCTAATAATTGTTAACGTATTGAGAGATTTTTTTTTCTTTCTTTTTGTCCACAGTTAGCTATAAAAAAATTGAATCATTTGATGCTGTATACACAACAGTAGTAATTTACACCAAATAGTACACTTTTGTTGTTGTTGTTACATTAAAAAAGTAAAGCACCAAACACTGTATATTATATATTTTATTTTGGCGTGTATAATTCGTTATAAATACTGAAAAAATTCTGTACAAAAATCACACGAAATAAAAATTTACTTCATTGTATATTTCCATATTAAGTTTTAGTTTATTATTATTATTTTATTTATTTTTTTTTTAAATTTTTACAATAACACGTATAAAATATTATTACTTTTACATAGCAGTTCTCTTAACAATCCAGTGAAATAGGCAATATTTTATTTTTCAATAAGGCTTTATAATATATATTTTAAAGCAATATAACAAATTGTCAAAAATCCATATTTATTTTTATTCTTTCTGCAATAGTATTTTGTGTTATTTCTTTTCATTTGTTTAAAAATGGTTCATATATATAATTTTTTTTTTTACACCACATAAATAATATTATATTTATGTAATTATGCCATCGTTGGTCCAAAAAATGGTCAGACAGCAAGTTTTAATTATTACAGACAGCAAAATAACACACACAATTTTTCTTTTAATACTGCTGCCTTTATTTATTATTTTTTTCTTTTTAAATTTCAAAAAAAAAAAAAAAAAAAAAAAAAAAAAGTTCTTAATGCCAATCATGGCAATGTCGAAAAATCGACCTGAACTATTTATTTACTTTCTATACGTACACACAATATATAAAGATTTGTTTTATTATTATTTTTTTCTCTCTTTTTTTATTTCCTTTAAGGCCACCTCTCCACGATTTATTCCTATGATATATTTATATATATATAAACTTTCATCTGAAAGATGTAGCCTATAGATATACATATAAAACAAAAATGCTTCACATTAGGGGGAAAAAGTACTTTTAAGTGCACTGGGAATTGAATATGTAACAGTAGATGAAAATTTGGTCTTTACAAATACAATATTACTGGAGTTTATAACTTTTTTTTTTGTTTTATATATTTATATAGAAACATTTCTTGTTTTAAGAAATGAATTCAAAATAATAATACACGAAGGAAGAAATTTATTTAGTCAATTGTTGTCAATATCACTGTGTTAAAAAAAAAATCTAAAAGATTCAGAGATTTTTCTAAATCATTATTATATTTGTTTGTTTTTTATACTTTCATACAGTTATGTTATTCCAGCAATTTAAATCGTACTTCACAATGTTTTCCAGTAAAATGTGTATACATCAATGTAAATACAGGTCAGTCACTGATTCAAAAATAACAATGTCCAGATCCAGATGCACTTTTTTTTTCTTTCTTGGAAAAAAAAAATTAAAAAAAGGAGAATGAAATTGTCAGCATATGTACACATCATTGCTTACGGCTCCGTGAGGTGTCATTGCAAAAAATAATAATAATATAAAGGTTGTTTTATGATGTTCAAAACACCATTTCAAAATGATAATATAATAAAAACAATGTTATCAAGTGCTTATAGCATCAAGAAAGAGTAAAACATAATAATAGTTGTAAATGAACTGATGTGTCCGGCACTAAAATATAACAGTTTGTAGTGATGCACAGCCATGGCTTTGTCTAGTTGCTTGCTGCTTGATGTCAGCCAGGGTTCTTCAGCATTCGTTTTTGTCTGAAGTCATAGACTTTGCGACAGAAGAACACGAGGTCAGGAGCTACACGATTACTTGGCATACGACTCTCGCGGCCACAGCTCAGAATTGGTGGTAGTTGAGGAACCACCAGGGGTCTTAGCAACGCTCCTTCCTCAATCTGACGCACGATGCCACGGTACCTGAAGAAATTAATTACTCAATTAGTCTTTGTTTAATGGGTTATTTTGAAAATAAGTATTGTTTTCAATCTTCCATTATACAAATTATATCAGATTTACCAACACTTTAAAACCTTATAGGAAAAAGGCAAGTTATAACATCAGAATTTCTACATCACTTCTTATAACAAATTTGACGTAAAGTACAGGTATATCAATGTACTTTTTTTTTCAAGGCTAATCAGAAATGCAGGTGAAAGCATTTATTATTATTATTATTCTGACGTGAGAAGAATTTTGAAGAAGGTACTACTCTACTCGACTATATAAATTCTATTTTACAATTTTTAAAATACTTTCTGTATGATATGAATACCATATGAATAGTAAGGTGTTAATATCATCCATATAAAGGAAGAAAATGATTATTTAACTATATATTTTGGGAAGGACAAGGGTGTAATTGAGTTTCATCCATTTCTATCACAAATCTGGTCATTGTACAATAACAAGCCATGCATTACCTGCAGTACTCATTGAAGGTGAGCACATAGCACTTGTCCTCGATGCACGCTACGCTGCTGTTGTCCTTGTGCTTAGAGGCAAAGATCTCGTCAAGCATGTCCTCAGGCTTACGACCCTTGTCTGTGTGCTCAGGTCTGTAGTACCAAAGTAGTGATACCATCATCTCGCCTGTCAAGTAACACAACGTTAGTATCAACCAATTTCACAAGGGATGTTTTCAAAGTTAGCATTCAAATATAATGAATATAAATTACTGAGTGTCTGTATCTGAAGTAGTTTAACAGTGTACTGATATAAGATTAATTGCAGCACATTATTTTATTGGTATACTCTTTTAAGTTATTTTTGTTACGTTAGAAGACACCATTAAAGCCATAGACAACATGAAACAATATGGACTCTACAAAACTTATGACAATTTTTACCATAATGTAAATGTGCCCCCACAAATACTGTAAAATATGTAATTTGTGTGAATATTTCTGTTTATGACGCCAGAAACAGGCAAAAATTAGGCAAAAATTGTGCGTGTTGCATGAATCAAAATTTTAATTCTGATCACTGCTTTGGAAGTACAGTTGAGTGTTGAGACAAACTAATGTTATTTATGTAAGTTCTATGTAAGTGTTGTGTGATGTACAAGCTTACGTTTTCTTCTTGTCTATACCTTTAAGTCACTGTAATTAGTGTCATCTAAGACTTTGTTAGTGTGATAAAAAAAACTTCTCTGCGCTCTGAGTTACATCAAGACACAACAGTTTTATGATTATTATTATTGGGACAAGACTAACCATCGTCAGGGTTCTCCCAGAGTGCGGAGACCTTGGCGACGTACGGCAGATCACCCTTGCGAGTGCCCGACTTAAGCAGCACACAGTCTCGTGCCACCACTACATCGCCCTCCTCGTGTCGCATAGCTGGATAGCAGTTTCGCAGCACGGGCGCGTCATCATTCTGCAAAACAAAGGTAAGTCAGCAATGTTGTTGGCCAAAAAGGTGATAAAAAATATGAAGAGCAATTCTTTAGATTGTTATGTTACAGGTTATTATGATTAAAAGAAATTAACTGTAAAACATGAAATTACATTGCTCAAATAGTTTAGTCTAAAATTTCTTCAAAGCAGTTTTCAAGTCAAAGAACGTTTTAAAAATCAAGATTTCTTGCGTTAATTGTTAATGTTCAAGAGTTATTTTAAAGCTGCATTATTGTTTTAATAAAAAGACATTAATATATTTAAGAAAATGAAGACGAAAATTACCCTTAGGAACACTTTGGCTTGGAAAGGTTCTCCTTCCCATGACCATCCATTGGACCACTTAGGTGTAAGTGTTTTGCGCAGGATGGCTTTCTTGAGGAGGTCATTTTGTGCGGTCACCTCCGCCTCTCTAGCCGCAGCGATGGCCTCGGCCGCCAACTGTTTCTTAGACTTCTTGATGGAGCCATTAATAGAGGGACTGGATTTTCTCTTGCCACCCTTCTTGATAGGTGCAGGGGCTTTCATGAGGTTTTCCTCCACCATTGGTGGCTCTTCCTCCGCAGGTTTGCTCAAGTTCCCAGGCAGCAGAGTGGCGTCAGTAGCGCTCGGCACACATTTGCTATTCTTTCGCGGCTTGGGGCTGCAATTTGACACAGGAGGTTTCGTCTTAGGCGGGCTAGCTTGAGGTTTTGATACTGAGATTGACGGCGTAGTGGATGAAGTTATTGACGTACTGGAAGGAGTACAAATAATGTTGTTGAGTTCTGAAGCTAAAATTAACGTGTTATTGGATGATGAGATGTTATTATTGAGTGGAGTTTCTAGAGGTTTGGTCATTGCTGCTACTGTATTTGTTACAGTAGTTGCTACTTGAGATTTAGGATAAGAATGTTTAACTTTTAACTTTGCTGCTGATGTTTTGTCAGTGGACTCTGATGCTAACATGAGGGTAGAGGCCACAGACACGGGAACAAATGTTTGTTCCAGCGATTCCTGCATAAAGTGATTCTTGATTATGTTCAAGTTTCGCTTGCTCGGACGCTGCTGCTTGCGCTTGGTGGGACTCTGTGGGTTAGCAGCCTTCAGCTTATAGGGTTTTCTGACACCCTTAACCTTTGCAGGTTTCTCAATTTTAGGTTTCAAAGGAGGTGATGTATCAGCAGAAGTCGGTGGAGTAGGTGGGAGACTCGGCATCTCAACATTATTATTTTTAATATCAAAATTTTCTCTCAAAATAGTTGATTCTTCTAATTTCTTATTTGATTGTAACATTGTTGTAGTAATTAGAAGTGGTTCATTAATAGACGAGAAAACATTGGTGCTATCTAAAGGAGGGAATTGAGTTTCGGTTGGCATAGTTTTCATTTTCTTTGTGTCTAATCTTGCGGAGATCGAAAGACGCCGCTTCTTAGTGCTGCCGTGGTAGTTCTGGTTGACGTCAGCGGTGCTCTCCACCGAGTCGCAAAGGTCAGTGTCTGGACCTCGCGGGGCGGAAGAGTCATCTGATGGAGGAGGCGTTGGTTCAGCTGCCACCCACGCAGGAGCCTCTGGTGAGGACTGCTGGTTGCGTGACTGGTCAGCCGCTGTAGCTGGCGGTGAGGGGCCCTGGGCCACAGGTGGCCCTCCAGAGCTTCCTCGCGCTGGGCTAGGGGGATGTCCCGGAGGCAAAGGGCCTCTGCTGGCGGAGGTGGGGTGCGCCGCAGCAGCCGCTGCCACAGGGGGCATCACAAACAACGTCTCCTGGGGTCCTGGCCCCTTACTGTCACCAGTAAGAGGCCCAGTATGGACGTTTTTTGGACACGATTGCATTGGACAAGGGCAACTCTGATAAGAGGCATCTGAAACATAACAAAATTTGGTTAGTTCATCCATTATTAGTTAAAAGTATATAACAATAGATCATATTATACTAAATCAAAAGTGTGAGTTTATATTTATATACACATACTATACACACGCACAATGTAAAATTTTATTGATTTTAAAGCTATGTTATTAAGTCGCGCCAGATTTTTCTCAGACAAAATCAGGAAAAAAAAAAAAAAAAAAAAAACTCCTATGCACCTAACTTTCTAAAGCGCACATCTGACATTGTGATAGAATTCTATAATTATATTTTGATAAGTCTTCTCAGTTAAAGAAAATAGTTTTATTTTTTGTGCATCCAAAATATCATACAGTGCTATGTACAAGAAATGAAAGTTGTAGTAATTAATTACGAGAGACAAAAAATATTACGAAAGTACAACAAAATATTTTGATGTGTTATTATACAAAATAATAAAAAACATCACACACACCAGTCATTAATTTTTTTGTTCTTGCTTCAAAATTCTTGTAAATTATACAAAGTAATATTTTGTTAACGACTGCACAAATTGCAAAAGTATATAAAACTCGTTCCGTGCAAAAAAAAAAAAAAAAAAAAAAAAAAAATGTGAAAGCTTCCTATACGATGATTGGTCCACATTCCTCCTCAAAGTTGAGATTTGAAAAACTACAGTACGCATGCATGTATACATATGTGACATATGTCTAAACAAGAAACCGATATTGGTTTTTAAAATTTTAACTTGGTCTTTAAAATATTAACTCGCTGCTAAACAACTTAATTTATGCAGTTTTTTTTTTAAATAAATGTTTTTCTTTGCTGAAGGCAAGAGGTGAAAAAGGTCAAAGGTTGAGAAAATATAAAAAAAATTTAATTTTATAATATTATATAAAAACAATCGTTAAGCTGCGTAAATTTTAATATATAAAAAAATAAAAAAAATAAAGAGAAAGATGCAAATGAAGAAGTTACAAACATATAGCATGCAGATGCCTAAGATAATTACAGCGGAAAATTGATTTGCGAAAACTTTCAAGTTTAACGTTTTTGCCATCTTACATAAATTTATAATTACCCAGAATAAAAGAACTTAATATTAAAGATAAAATCATAAAAATTAACGTAAAAAAAATAATAATAATAAATAAAAAAAAATATTATGAGGACTACAATTTAGAAGCAAAATATTGCGTGAAATAATATAAAACAAAAACAACATAATTTTTTTTTTATTACATGTTGAGTACTTCTAATTGTTAGGATTTATTTTCATTATTGCAATAACCTTCTCATTTAACAGCTAATAATAATAATAAAAAAAAAAATACCCATCAAATGTTTTATACGTTTGTGATCGGATTTAATTTATTATTAGATATATATATAAAAATTGGAAACTACATAAAAAAGTCTGATCTGTACACGCAATGCAACATGGCAGCTTATATCGTATATAAAAAGAAGAAGAAGAAGTCGCGTCACCATTTCAGTGAATAATAGCACAGCAGAAGTCATTGGCAAACTGTTAACAGTAGAGGAAGGAAGGAAACTCCCCAATACTCCAGACACTAAGGGATTGTATAATAAACACACACACACACACTGATGTGCTGGTATATCCTATATACCCTCGTCCAAATCTTATGTATGTGTTTGTATATATATACACACACACTTGTATCGATTTAGAAAAGAAACTTTTTTTTTCGGGGGGGTTAGGTGTTGCTTTTTCTTCTACATTATGAGACTTAAAGAGTTTGAATCATGTCGACTGTTAGACAAAAGTAATATATATACGCGAGAAATTGTGTAAGTGTGTGTGTGAGAGAGAGAGAGGGTTAAAGTTAACACAAGGTAAAAAAAAAAAAAAAAAAAAGTTTGTATTTTAAGGGTGCATGATGGTTCATAAGATTGGTACACAGATGGTGCCAGTAGGTATTAAACTCGGTTTTGTTAGCCATATAGTTTTTGGTGCAGTGGCAAACTAAAAACTCTCTTCTTTCTCGTTTACTCCTCGCTATCACCCACTCTCATGTCTGTGCGCTCGTGGCCTATTTCTGTATAGCTTGCCTCCGACTAAACTCTGTGGATAACTTTTTTTAACACAAAAAATATATATCTATCTTTATTTTTCCCCTTGACTTTTTGGGTGTCTTAATACTAACCAAAATGTAAAAATAATTGGATTTATATTATATATTAAGCATAATACTCTCTAAAATAATCTTAAATTATATTATATATACGATGAAATGATTATTACTTTATTTTAGCTTTTTATAACGACATGGTTATTACATTTTTCCTTTTGTTTTATTAAAAAAAAAAAAAAAAAAAAAAGTAAAGTTCTCTTTTATTCTCTCGCTATCTGGTATGACTTTTAGAAGCAAAAATTTGTTATGAATAAAATATAATTTTAAAAGAGAAAGAAAACAAGAACAAAAAAGTTTGTGTGTTGAATTCGTGTGATTACTTGTGTAATAAAACACTTGGTCCTCTCCAGTGCGACGACGGTATAGTATACAAAAGTATTATATATTTTGTCGCTGGTTGAGCGGTCGCCTGCGCGGTAGACAACCCGCTTGTCCCGCTCGCCTCGCCGCCACGCGTGACGCTGCAATGGCGGCGACAACGCGACGCCTCACGCCCGTGCGATAAACTCACAAAAACCACGGGATAAACCCCTTAACATATACACCCCTGCCCCTCTACAACAACTAAATTATGTTCCTGCATTAATAAAATATTATAACTGGCAAAAATACAAAAGTTATGATTACAAAATGTGTATACAGTGTTGAAAAGCTTTTTATGTTAACATAAAGATTTGTTCATGTTTATATACGCATTTTTAGCTTCTACAGTGTATCGTAAAAAAAAGATATAAAAATAAAGCAACGTTATTTTTTAAATGGCAAGAATATTTTTTGCTATAAAATTGCCGCGATATAATGCTAATCAATATGCGATATAGACGACGAGGCTTACCTAAGAAGGCGACTCCTCGCGGCGGTGGAGCGTGCGAGTAGCAGGCGCCAGGTCCAGGACTGTATCCTGGGTAGAATTGATAAGTTGGCGGCGGCTCTGGAGGCTGCTGACTAAGTGTGGGCGGTGGGGGGTAGGATGAGGGAGGGGGTTGTGAGCTGCTCGAGGAAGAGCCCGCCTCTTGTTGGTGCTGGCTAGGGGCAGAGGAGCTCGAGGGCGCAGGGGCCGAGGGTGGCTGGAAGGATGAGGAAGAAGACGAGGAAGGTCCAGGTAACGAGTACACGTCAGCCTGATGAGAGGGAGGTGCGGGGTAGAAGTGTTGGTGAGGGTAGCGGCGGTAAGGTGGGTATTTGTAATGAGGGCTATAGCATGAGGAGTAGCACAGATCTTGAGGTGCGGGAGGAGGCAGGTGGTGAGAAGCAGCTACCAGAGCGGACTGTGGAGCCGTGTGGGGATGGTAGTACTGCGGAGGTGCGTGATGGTACTGCGGCGTGTAGCTCGGGTACGGCGTATAGTGTCTGAAGGGCGACCCTTGTGAGGACACGATGTGCGTAGGTGGTGGAGGTAAGGGTGATGCCGAAGTGGACGCCTCGGTGCGTGTTTCCGAGTGCTCCGACACCGAGCCGGGTGGCGGTGCCAAGAGTAGAGTACTTGGGGGCTGAGACTGCGGAGGAGCTGAGGGTAGACCCCCAAGCTTGGAACTCGCACGACACAACTCGGAGCCTCCGGCGTGAATCAAAGGTCCCGCAGGCTGGTAGTATCCTGAAACAAGCAAAACAACAAGTACGTTAGTAAAAAAGATTTTGGTGTACCACACTTGAATACGATCGATCACAAAATTAATTTGTCAACAGCAGTCTCGGCTTGAGCAGTGGTGCTTACTTTTTTGTACTCGGCTGAAAGAGAGAAAAACGTTTTGCGGATGAAATCCTGTCACTAAACTAAACGACAAGCAGCAGCACCTACGTTGAACCCATGTATAAAGTAAACGAGGAATGTTGTTGGAATGACAGCTCCATTGACTACTGATTTCTGCCCCCCCCCCCCCCCCCTCAAACTTTTTATCTCCCGCAACTATAAATATGTATGAAAAGCCTTATGTTTCATATTCTTTCGCCCTGCATAATATATTGTATACAGAACATCATTAACAACAATGATTAATTATTGTCATTAAATTTTATAAGAGAAATTAAAAATTAAATTTTTATTTAATTGGAGCAATAAGAAATATTTAAAAAAATAAAGTATTTACTCACGCAAGCCATAATAATAAAAAATAATAATTTATGTAAATAATATGTTAGGATCAAATAACCTTGCCGGAAGATAAATATTTGTAAGAAAACAATATCTGACGAAATGAATATTTCTTTCCTAATATATAATCAATAATGTCATTGTGTTTTACTTTAGGCAATTTTTATTTTTTACATAAATTAATAAATGACGATAAAACACGAATAATAAAAGACCAAGTAATTGCTAAATTTAAAATGAAATTAAATAATGTTAAAAAATATATTTCATTCAAGAGTGTGATGTAATTTTATAATATTATCAATTCATTAAGTTTAATAAAGTACGTCTTTTTGCTGAGAATGATATAATAATGATAAAAAAGGAGATTAGTATCTATATATGAAGATGGTTTAAACATCCCATTTATATCATACTTATTTTATACTACAGAACCACGTTGATGTACAGTACATACAGTCTAACTACTTCAATTTAACGACAGCAAGTCTTAGTATTATTATACAAAGTAATAAGTATTAAAAATTTTATAATAATAAAAAATAATTTTCATGACGTTAGTGTTTTTTTCTTCTTTTTTTTTTTTAGTTAGTTATGCAGCTAAAATGTAATATGAACCGGTTATGGTGAGAGCGATTTTTTCACCAATCTGTCGTCGGTTTATTTAAACTTTTTTTTTTTTTTGTAAGATTTTAAGTTATTAACAATGGAAAAAAAAGAAACAACTATAGATATCAGATTTTGTTTAAAAAAAAAAAAACGTTGACAAAAATATATAATATAACAATGTCCGATATGGAAGATTGTTATTGTAGTTTTGCTATATTATTGTAACACGTAATATAAAGCTTCTTTTGTTAATGGGCTGTTAGTGTGCGGAGAGAGAGAAAAAAAAAGTTACATATTATACGAGCCAAAAGCAAAGTGCACGTTTTTTTTTTTTTTTTTTTTTTTTTTCCCCATATAAAATAGTCACCTAGAGACCGCTTTGCTTTCATTTACTATATTGTTTCTCGCACTTTTGATATTATTAATAAATTAGAGAATTCAACAACTCCTGTTTTTTTAACGTGTTTTAAAAATTGTTAGTAACAATAACGTAATATTATTTAATTGGCTGCTTATAGCATTACGTAAAATAATAACATGGTTAAATTTCGCAAGCAAGTATATAATATAAAAGTTAATGGAAGTATTATATATATTAAAAAAAAATTTGAAGTCTAATTTCTAATGAAATTTAGTTTTCAAGATTATAAGATTATAAACTTTATTTATAATATAGGTTTGAATTTCTTTTACTTGGGTAACACGTTTTTTTTTTTTTTTTTTTTTTTTTTTTTTTTTTTTTTTTTTTTGTATAAAATTATAATTATAGTATAACTGAATCACATAATGTTAAAAGTGTTTGAAAACAGATAAATATCGTTATCAAAGTAATCAGTGTAAGTGAACGCCGCGGTTTAAATAATCTCAATTTTACACTTCACATGTAAAAACCAAACAATAAAGAAAATAACAAGCCTTCTGCTATCTGTACTTTTTTTTTACCCTAAATTGACGTAATAACATGAATATTCAGTGTTTATTTATCGAATTATTTCATACTAAGCTGTTCTCTCTCTCTCTCTCTCTCTCTCTCTCTCTCTCTCTCTCTCTCTCTACTTATAAAAATGATAAAGAACGAATTTTATAAATATTTAAAGAGTTGAACGAGAGAGAGAGAGAGAGAGAATTCAATAATAAATTTTAAATTAATCGCATTTATAAAAAAGTAATCATTTAAATTTATTAAGTCATTTAATACAATCAATAAAGATGTTATATCATGAAGGGCAGAAAAATTTAATGGTATTTTAAATTATAATGATGATAATCTTATAATACTTAATATATATAAAATAAAAAGAGCTTTATATTTATAATGACTTCAAAATAATAAATAAATAAACTTTCACCGTTTTGATAAACAAACATATAATTAATTTTAAAAAAATGGTGACAATTATGTCTAAATAAATAAGAGTATATTGAGCATGAAAATTGAAAAGTAATAAAGTTTAATTGATTATATTTTATAAATATATATATAATTTTTAATTATATTGAACATTTCCTTATTGTTATGTTTTGCGATTAAAACAAGAGTAATGTTAAAGTTAATTTTTTATAATGTGAAATAATTTGTTTCTCATGGAAGTTGAAACTTTTTATACATTCTCTCTCTCTCTAAACATTTCATTTTAAACTGTCTTCTAAATCGTGAAGTGAAGCGCAATGTTTTATGATCACGAATCCAATTGGTTCGTACAGTTACAAGTGATATATAAAATAACAATAAACAGCTCAGATAAGAGAAAGAGAGATAGAAATAGAAGAAGAAAAAAAAAATCATTTATTATATTACATAGACATTTTGTATTTTATTATTTATATTATTATCATTGATTTATTAAAACATAAAACATGTGTATTAATAATATATTAAAATAAATGATTTTGCAAATTTTATGCCAACTTAAATTTACTTTATTATTGTTATTATTATTATTTATTATTATCATTCATATTATTAAATAATAATAATAAAATGTTGTTTTATAAACCACATGCATGAAAATTGAACATGCAAAATAGCAAGTTGAGAAGAAAAAAAACCGCATGCTGTTTTTATCACGGATGTTTAATATACTTATTTTGTATAAACGGTACTTTTATATTTTTATAAATGACAAAATAACAGAATAAAACTTATTATATACCAGAAGATTTATATATTATTTTGCAATGTCATCATCTCTCTCTTTTTTTTTTTTTTTAAAAAAATGAATATGTATAACAAATCAAAAACATATGTTTATATGATATACACACAATATTTTTTACGATTATTATTTAACAATAATGAAAAGCTATATAATACTGTACATACATGAATAATAATAACATGTATTGCTATGCTAGCAGTTATAATATCGGTATATTATTTTACATTATAAGCAAAAAGACAGGCATCATTAGGCGTGAATACTTATTATAAACTTTTAGTTTAAAATGTTAGTTGTTACTTTGCATGGGCGTACTTTTATATTATAAAGTGGTAAACATATTTTTCAGTTCAATTTCTCTCTTGCGTTATTATATACTGCAGACATACAAAAACAGCTTTCACCACGGCTTACTAAGCGCACAAGCAGCGAATGAGGCGCTTATAATACACTTCTTCTTAAAAATTGTTATATGTATAGAGAGAGAGAGAGAGAAGCAAAAACGATTTGTAAAGAGTATTAAATAGAGAGAGAGAGAGAGAGAGAGAGAGAGAGAGAGAGAGAGAGACATGTAGGCCACAATACTTTTTAAAATAACAACTCTATGTAACACAATAAAGGTGTGTGAGAGAGTCATAAGTGTATCTAAATAAGCCTAATTATAATCATTATTTAATACCATTTAATATATATGCAAACACTCATTGAAAATCAAATACATAGCGATAAATTGCAAAATATAGAACAATTTCAACCTTATATTTGAGTGATGCCAATTGTGATGGTGACAAATCCATGAAAACAGAAATCAATATGTTTTTAAACAAAAACTATAGCAAACTGATTTAATAAATAGAACTTTTTTTAAGGTCCCAATCAGACTGTAAATAAAACTTAAAGAGGGGAAAAAAAACCTGCACTATTGTTATATAAGAGATGAGTTGTTTCTTTTGAAATAAATTAGGTATATCACAATAGTTGCTTATTGAACACTATGTAAGTTTTTTATCACCATAAATATTGCAAAGAAGTTTAAATAAGTTTAAGTAATTATTGTGAATACATTATGACTTATACTATATAAAAAATTATAAAATATAATTAAATATAAACCTGATTGTTTTACATGTTTTTATATATTTTTTTAAACTTTGAGTAAATTTCTGGTATACGCATATAGCAACAAAAATAAATGGTTTGTATACGTTTTGCTTTAAAGAGTGAATATGTTTTCACTCTGACATTGTGTTATTAAAACAAGCGCCGGTGATGTACAACACAAAATTACCGTCACAACTACGGTGAAATATGATGGTGTTCATTCTAACACTGTTGGTGTTGTGTTGCTTGCTACTTGCTTTACTTTTCAAGCTGACAAAATTCTCTCTCTCTCTCTCTCTCTCTCTCTCTCTCTCTTCATTCTTATTACAACACAAGAAAGAAAAAAAATCTTGTTATCATAGTTCAAAATGATTAAATTCAAACCCTTTCAACAACAAATAAATTAGTTCTAGTTGTTTAGAAAGTTTAACTAAACTTAACAATATATTTATGAAGCTTTATAAATTTGTTAAGTAAATTTCAGTTTACAGATATATACTATAATAGTACAAGTAAAATATATATATAGCATGATAAAGAGCTGAAATGTAAATTAACTCATGTAATTTGGATGTAAAACACTTGAAAATAAGCGGAATCTATTATTATACATGTTAATAATTTAGCTCTATAATTTATTTAACTATAATACTGTATTGTGACAATTTTATAAATTTTATTTTGGATTTGAAAATGACCGATATTGATTAAAAGCATACAGGAAAATGTAAAAAAAAATTCCCCCACGAACCACATGTGTCTGTGACATAAAATTGTATAATACTCTAAAGATCTATGCATTCATGTTAAAGTCGACGCCATGTTGGATCACTCAGTATCATGGGCGATATAGGAAAATAATTATTTTTTTCTAGTTTAAAAACACTATGCAATATTTTTGAGAGCATTGATGCTGTAAATATTATGTTGAATTAGTATCTCAAGTATATATGTAAGAAAAATAACAATTAAAAAAAAAAAAAAAAAAAAAAAAAAAAACGATTTCCCAAAGAAGATTGCCTAAAACGAATTTTCTACTATGCTGAGCAATGTTATTCACTACTCCAGTATGGCCTCCAAGCGCATACACCCTAGACTGTCTTATGGACGGGAGACCAGCATAATATGTAACAATATGTTAATTACAGTCTCTATTATAAAGTCTCTATAATATAGAGAGTAAAATTTTGTATCACAATTTCTGTACATTTTTTATTGCATCACATCATTTGCATAACACTAATTATTATATAACTTTGCATATTAAAAGCAGTGACCTTCATTAAACAGAAATTATCTCCATATTTTAATATATATATGAAAAAAAGTGACATAAAGTAATTTTAAACAACAAATTATTATGTCAAAAACAGATTTTTTTTATTCCACCTCCTCCCCCGAACGCCCGAACAATATTCTGTTAAAATGATTATGTGTTTGTTATTCAAAACATTGTAATATAAATGCTGTAAATCAATGGCTATTCCATTACACCGAGAACGATAAAAAAATGTTAATGGATCAGCTTTTTTTCGCATATGAATTTATTACCATCATATAGCAATTTTTTAAAATCTTTATTTAAATTTTTTATGATTTTGACAACACGCATTAAGAAAATTAATATAACAAAAATGAGAAAGAAGTATAATTCTTTTTAACACTTATTTTTCTTCAAAGTAAAAGACGAACACTTTTTTTTTTCTTCTTCTTCACAAAATAAGACGAAAAGTAATAAGCACAGAGAAGAGAAGTTTTAAGAACGCACGTTTCAATAATTTACAGCAGTTTTCATTATATTTTTGTTTTACTTCATTTATTATCAGCTAAAAAAAAAACTTTTTATTTTACGTTTTTTCTACTTTAATAATTAATATCGATAATAGCTCATCAACCTGTGAAGATTTTAAGAAAATATATAGAAAATCAAACAATTCCTATACGCGAATATAGAAAACCTTATATATATATTTATAATATAAAAATGCAGAATTTATTAAAATTGCAATATTGATTAAAATATATTATTATATTTAATTAATTAAAATTGATTTCAATAACGATTCAATTGAAGATCTAATTAAGTGCAATAAAATGTATGTAATTAGTATAATGAAATGTTATTACATAGTATTATGTTATTGTTTGTTATACAAACACTAGGGGACGGGGGTTTAATTGCCACTAGAGTGTATATCACTGTTGGTAATCCAGCGAGTCGGAATCAATATTGAGTGACGTGAGAGGCTGCAGTATATAAAGCACTCGCGAGAGCTTCTTTGCAACCGATATGCAAACCTCATCGCACCGTTCAAAACTTATCCACAAACATATAGTATAAATATAATTATGCAATATCCAATACTTAATTTATTGTTTTTATGTCTATCGAATTATGATTTTCGTGCTGGAAAAGTTATGTAAAAGAACATATTATATACTGTGCTGTATATTATACATAAAGCTAATTTTTTAACATATTATTTAAAGATAAATAAATTATACTTATAAAATAAGCTTATATGTTTAAAGAGTGGAAGAGAGAGAGAGAGAGAGAGAGAGAGAGAGAGAGAGAGAACACAATAAATAATCTTATATAAATATCAGTATATAAACATAAATTCTTATACATTATAAAGTAATACATTTGTCATTCAAAAATACTGATCTAAGCGACAAAAAAAAAAGAAGAAAAAAAAAAAGAAGTTATTTCTATATAATACAAAGACAAATTGCATTGCATTTTATATATAATATATTTATATAATAAAATATGTATAAATAAATAAAATTGTCAGTTAAAAAGTTTTTAAGTATTTACTTGGTGGTTTGCAACCAAAGTTAGGGCAACAAGTGGAGGGCGTGTGTTTTTAACAAAGAGGGGGGCGTGGGAGGTCGGTCCAGATTAACTTGTAACTAAAGCCTTGAGTGACCACTAAGACAAATGTTGTAAAACTAACAAACAATCTTCACACGTTCATCTTTTATTTTAACTCAATATAAACATACTGTAATATACCTTAACTCTTTTTATTATATTTTTTTTTATATAATATATTATTACTCTCATAAATATTGTTTTGCATTTTTTTCTTCTTTTTTTAATATAAGAAATCATATAGTAATAAAACATACATTTGAAAAATACTTGACTTGAAAGTACTAATCTTTATATTATTATTATTATTTCATGAGAAAATGGGTACATAATAATAATAAAATTATATTTATTTATTATATAGGATCATTATATTATAAAAAGACATACATAATAATTTTTGTTGTTTTATTTTTGTTATAGCAATTTATACTTGGTTGGTCTGTATTTTACAACGCAGAAAACGCCCCAAAGTGCTGTTAGATATGATTATGATTAAAGGTGCTAAAGAAGAAGGAGGAAGAAAAAAAAAAAAAAAAAAAAAAAAAAAAAAAACGTGAAAGAGTGTTATATATGTATACAAGACAGAGAAAGATAAAGAAGAAGAAATAAAAACTCTTTTTTCTTAAACTTGTAAGTCAAGTTACTTTTGCTACTTCTTTTAAAACTAAATAAAAACATGAAACGCTATGAGCTCTTATGACCTTTATATAGCATTTAATTCGCATATAATATACATATGAGTGGGAGGTATTTTTATTTATATAGAAATAAGCAAAAGGGCATATAAAAAAAGGTAAATGCGTCTAAGAGTATACTGTAGATCCGATATATTCGTTGAGACAAAGAGATAATATTCTTTCCATAGTAATTGTCATTAATATATCTACATAACGTGTAAGAATAATATATTATATATTTTTTAAGCCATAGAGTTTCATTATATTTATAATAAACGACGAGAGAAGCAGTAATAGCAGCAGCAAAAGGCTGCAATGTTGGAGTTGAGTTGGCATCCATCAGATTGGGGTCATTGAAACCAACGAACGAACGCAGCACTCGAGTGCTCAAGAGAAAACCAACAACCAGGCAAATAATAATAATAATATTAAAAAAAAAAAAAGACTTGCTAGTTATACTTATAATTGTATTTTAATTCATATATATACATAAACATCAATAATAAAATATATATTTCTGTATATTATACTATAGTTTTTTAATACTTTTTCCCCACCTGTTTAAAGAAAAAAAAAAGTATAAAATAAAACATGTAATTTATAACGTATATAGGTAATTATAGTGTACTTTAAAATGTAATAAGTATATTGTAATATTAAAAAAACAAAACACTCTTTTAAGAGTATTATATAACATTATTTATTTTTCAATTTAAAAGGCTTTGTTTATTATTTGGAAAGTTTGTCATAAAGAAAAGATTATTTTTCAAACGGTGTTTTTGATTGTGTATTGACACCTCTCTGTCCCACATATTTTTAATGATACACAAAGGTGTATTCTTTACTGATGATGATAGAAACCAAACACAAATCATTTTTTAAATTCATCACCATAATAATCAAAAATGAATACATAAATTCTTTAAGCACACGTTGTTAGAAGTATATAAAATATATATACTTCAAAATTCTTTTAAAAAACATTTATTTTTTTTATTTTCAATGTTTCTCTCTCTCTTTTAGTAGATGTAAAAGAGGAGAGAGAGAGAGAGAGAGAGAGAGAGAGAGAGAGAGAGAGAGAGAGAGAGAGAGAAAGAGAGAGAGCTCCTGAATTACGAACATTTAATAACAAAGAAAAAGTTTAAATATGTTAAATTACAGTCAACGTTCTTAAAATTTTATTTCTTTTCACAAAAAAATAGAAATACATAATAATAAATATATATATATATATATATATAAAAAAAACGAAGAAAATTCTTTTCAATTTTCATTTTTATTTTTCAATACGCCAAAAATTATTGTAAAAATTTAATAAAAAATGTCTAATAAAATTAGTAATTTTGCTTCAACCAATACCTTAACATTTTTACTTAAAGTCCGGTGTATTTATATATATATATATATATATATATATATAATATCGTATGTGTCGTTTAATAATAAAGAGAAAATTAATAACTGTTTATAACGCTATATTATATTATTAAATATATATTTAAAGTATTTTTGTATACGAGAGAGGTGATTTAATCTTATACAAATTTTGATGTTTAAAGTTTTGTTGGCAGCTTGAAGGTATAGTAGTAAAAGATTACGTTATAACATCTCATCTTTGTAAACACGCTGATGAAAATACCAACTTGATGAATTTATGATGATGAGCTTTAAATTTAATACGATAAAATAAACTTTGGCGCAAAAATATTGTAATATATAAATTTCTATAAAAAAAAAGAAAAAAGAAAAAGAAAAAAGAAAAGAAAAGAAAGAAAAAGAAGGTACCGTAATTATTAATTGATATAAAAATAAATAATAATAATCTGTCACTTTTACAATTGAGTTATTAAATCATTTATTAATAATTTATAATAAAATTATACTTGCTTTTTTAGGACAGTGAAAAGTAATCTGAGAGGTATATATAATATAAAAGTGGAACAACATTGGCATAAAAAAAAAAGGTTTTTAGAAGGGGGAATGAAATATTTAAGTATTATAACAATATAAAAATTTGCCATGAACAAGGTGACAATTTAATTATAATAAAGAATAAATTAATGTAAATTATCATTAAACCTACTTTTATATGTAGAAAGAAATAATAATATTATATGGTAGCAAGTTTTTTTTTAACGTTTTTATTTTATTTTTTTAAAGTGGGCGCTTGCAGAATTAGCATTTCTTCCGCAATAAGAAAGGTGTGTGTCTATGGCTTCAAAAAGATTTCACAATTTTTTTTATTTTGCAGTGGCTGCTGTTCTTTAATTTCTTAAAAATTGAAATAGATACATATAATTTAAATGAAATAAAAACAATTAAAATGTTCATGAACAATGAAACACAATTTAATATAGAAATATACTGTATACGCAGTTTATATAGGGCAAAAATGTTTTTCAATCAGTTTTCAAGGCAAGGAGTTTGAGATCTATATAATAATTCATGATTTTGATCGCCTAATGCTATAAAATTTGGTATTATTTTTATTCAAAATTATTGTAGTCAGCTATACTCAAGATAAAAAACAAACAGGGTATATAGATCATCATTAAAATAAGAACGAAAAAATGTACTGTAATTAATAAAAGCTTTATATATATGAGCCTAAGATTTCAAGCCCCCTAAATTTTAAAATATGCACATGATGGTAACAACCTAAAATTTTAAGTAACATATCCAGACTTCCCTTGGTCCAAAGTATACTTTTGTGCAGAAGATTATAGGTCTAGTTTGTAATTAACTTTTTGATCAGTCGATAGCCATTACTGACTTCTTTATTATAGAACTGATTCATTATAAATATGGAATATTAAGCTATATTAATCGTATAAAACCTTTTTGATTTGTTTTTAGCTGTTCCAAGAAAACAATTCAATTAAAAACTCCAAATTGAAACAATACTATATTATTATATGATTTCATGAATTAACGTAAAAATAATTTATAAGGCAATTAAATATAAATAGATGTGATTTTTGTATTTTAAGTTGTTTTTTTAAAAATATTATATTGATTCATTGCAAATAAAAATTCAATTAATAAAATTTATGTACAATAAAATTTATATAATATTATAAAAGTATAGATTATTAAAAAGATATAAAAGTTGATTATAATTTTTTTTTTTTTTTGGTAGCTTGTTTCTAAATATACTTCCGGGTGTATAAAGCAGCATAGTATAGCAATAACCTCAATTTCTCGTACAGAAGTGGTATTTTTGTATAGACATCGAGCAGAGCGAGAGTAAAGCAACTTGTCAACTAGACTTCATTAGCATGGTCACAAACCTTTCAAGTAAGATCGTATTTTTTATATGACGATGAGCTGAAAGAAACAAATCTCAAAGAACGACAACTATATAAGTGTAAATTTTATATAAATAATGACAAAACAAACAAGCTTTAATTTATCTGGTATAAAAATATAGCCGCACGAGCAAAATAATCTTTAAGTAAACAGCAAATCTTAAATAATAATAAAAGGCAACATGCGAAACTATTAAAAAGAGAATCTACTCAAATAAAATGGGTTTCAACACTTAAGTTTTTTCTATATGTGGCGTACTTATATATATTATACGCCTTTCCTTAGAGGTTTGATAGATATCTCTTATTCACATATAAGGACCATAACGTCTTTACTTTTTTTTATATTTCTTATTGCGCATAATACCAATTGAATATTCATATGCATAATGAAAGAAGTTATCCATTTTTGATTATTTGATATAAAAGCACTTTATAATAAAAACTTTAGCATATAAAATAAAATGTAGGTCATTTTATATAAATTTTATAATGTGTACTTATAATCATATAACATCAAATTAAGTAAAGTTTAAATGTAAATGAGCAAGTTTACACGATTAAAACGACATGAAAGTTTTATTATTTTTATTATCTAAAGTTCACAATGCAATACGATATTATTGTTAATACATATTATAAAGACTTGTATAAGTAACACTTGCAAAAATATATTAATTAAAAAGTATATATTATAGTATATATATAGCAGTTGAAGTAATTATATTATAAGCTTTCAATTTACAGTATTGGTAAAAAAAAAAAAAAAAAAACTATAAAAAGTATTAGTTTAATATTTAGAAATGATATGAAAAGGTTAAAAAGATCAATCATACCAAGTAAAGTAAATCCCCAAGCCCATACAGCGAAGTTTATACTATGCACTGTATATAAAAAAAATATATAAAAATATTGAGCTTTGATAGCTATGAGCATGAGTCAGGGTATTTTTACCCCGCAGATAAAGACTTGTGTTTTTCCACCACTTTTTCTTTTGTTTTTCTATATAAATATAAAAATATATGAACATAAAAGCGAGAGAGTATATTGAGATATTTTATACATTATACATTATTTATACTTGAATATTTTTCTATATTGCTGTAGAAATAACTCTTTGCCTTTAATATTTTTAATGCAAAGTGAAGGTATTGCAAAAGATTTGCTTCTTGTTAATTATAAATTATTTTACATATAAAAAAGAAAAAAAAAACTGAAAATTTATTCAAAATAAGACATTTATTTAAACCTTATAATTTTAACATAATTATTATTTATTCATGTATATGAATTTATAACAAAACTTATTTTAATTTTCTTTTTTTTACTTTATTCTTATATGAAGATGTTTTAAAAATTTATTAAATTAAAAATTAAAAAAAAACTTATTAAAACAAAAGCCCACTTAATAATTTTAAGTAAAGTATTCTTAATATGTTTATTTTTATGTTAAAACCAATTGTTAGATTAAATAAACAAATCACTGGCGACACAAAAGCATGCACGCGTATTTTTAATTTGTTGTAATAATTAGCAGTTTCGTAATAATAAAAAAGCCACATAATAACGCTGGTGGGTCTCAGTGGCTATCCATCATGTAAATACCAACCTGGTGTAACAAAGTGTATGTCCGCAGGAGAGAGGAGGGCGTGGCAGGCGCTAAATACGCCCGCGCGCGTGCAGCCCGTTTCTCTCTCTCTCTCTTACACACATCTCCACGCCGCGGGCTACCAGTGTAAATATTTGCCAAAAAAAAAAAAAAAAAAGAAAAAAAAAAGTAGCCACAATTGAGCAAGATTAAAAAAAAAAAAAAAAGACGAAGAAGATGATGAAAATGATATACAATTTAGAGAGAATTAACAGCGTATAATAAAATTATAAGTTTGATTTCAATGAAATCAAGTTTATAATGAAATTTTGTAAATCATATTCTATAAAATGATTCAGTACTCTTAAATCAAAGATGAAATGAAAAGACACGTAAGTTACACTTTCTATGTAAGAGCTTTCTTTTGAAAATTTATATTAAATAAGATTTTTAAATCAGATAAAAATTAGCAAAATATTATGTGAAAGCAAGTCCTATATATATTTCTCTGATAACATTTAATTTGATATCAGTAAATGATTAGTGTTGGAGATAACATAATACAGTTTATATAAAATCCTTACGTTATAACGGACAAGCTAAAGCTCAATTGTGTATATACCATGTTTCAATCTGTTGGTCATTGGAGACCAGAATGTATATTTCACAACGCAATAAGATGAGCATAATACTTAATATGCACATTGTAAAAGTTACGCGTACGATATACATAATAAGCTTTAGGGTTTCATATAAGAATGCGATGTAAACAACTTAGATATAATGCATGCATTATCAAGTTAACATATATATAAGTACGCCCGCAGCATCACATATATATGCAATTTTTGTAAGTCAAATGAAGTAGACCTCGAGTAAAATATAATGTTTCAATTGCTGCAAAAATGCATCTCTCACTTATATAAAGCCCGAACGAACTATATACAGTATATTATAAAATATTCATATATTTTTTCCTGCATGAAAAATAAAATTATATGTACTGTACCATATTACTGAGCGCGGTTTTGTTCTTTATTTCTTTGAAGTTTTATTCTTTTATATTATGCAGCGTGAAAAGTTATACAAAAACATATTAAAATTGTTTTTATACACAATACTCAGAGGTTTATGCAAATGCACAAGGAAAAAAAAAAGTAATAAAAATACGGACGTAAAAACTTACAAAAAAAAAAATAATAATAAAAATGAAACGTTTTGCTAAAAATGATTTACGTAAAGCCTATATGTACGCGTATATACAAAACGAACTATCAGAACAAAATTAAATACGGAAAACAATTATGCTCAATATAGCAACATTTATAAAACAAAACTTATTCATAATTAATGCTATTAATTGCTAATGCTATTAATTATCATATTGTACAAATATAATATAGTTTAAGATGTTTGGCATAATTACTTATTTTATTCCAAAATATAGCAACATTTGTGGTCACCAATGAACCATACATTAAGTTGTTGCTGTTTTTCGTGTGCAGGAAATCAAAATAAGGAAAGGGAGAGAGAGAGAGAGAGAGAGAGAGAGAGAGAGAGAGAGAGAGAGAGAGAGAGAGAGAGAGAGGAGACGGACAGAGAAGGAATTTTTTCTTTCTTTTTTTACATCAATATTATGGATGTATGAATATGAAATGTCAAATACTATAAAACAATACATAAATTTATTCATTTTTTTTTTGCTTGCTCCTATGACAAAACTCGCATACAAATAAAATGATAATCGATGACAATTATTATTATTATCATAATTTGTATCACTTGAATGAAGATTCACTGGTATTCGTTGCCATACGTAATCAAAATATGAATTGAAAATGCGCATATAATATAGAATCTATTACAACGTTGAATACAAATATAACAAGTGATGGCACAAGTTTGGCTTGAGTAAATATGTAAATACCCGCGCAAGCATATGCCGATGACGATATATATATTATATATATAAAATAACCATTACACGGTTCATTTCACTAACGTTTTACACAATATTAAATGTTCATGAGAGTACACTTTAATCTTTTAAATGTGTGTAGAAATACTGAAATATAAAAAATCTATTGAACTTGAGCGGTTTAATAGTATAAATATTATTCTTTTAATACAATTTTTTTATCACTGTGCATGGAAGGAAATGGAACTCAGTATTTATATTTATATAATATATATATAAATATGTATAACAATATCAATATGGCTTAGAAACGAATAAAAAAAGTCAACTATAAATAAAAAAACAATTGCTTAATGTGCAATTATAAGTTCTTTTAACAAATTATTATATTTATTATTTAAAATGTTTCATAAAAAAGCAAGCGATATTATTTGTTTTTCAAGCATCTGTTTCATATTTTGCAAATATCGTGTACGACAAGATAAAAAACAAACATACATTATATTCTGCTAAACGACGGTAGCTGCAAAAAAATTTGCACGCGTGAAGTGGGCGTGTCTTGTTATGAAGTCGATAGCAAAACGAACGAGCAAAAGTACGAGCTGTTGTCTGGCCGCCCGCGGGGAACGATCGCTCGGTGGCCGCTAGCTTTGCAACTTCAATGTACGGACTCAAGTATACAGCGTTAGCTTCAACTTTGATCACCCCGGGAACCGATAGCACGGTCGCCGGTAACAAATCAGCTACACGCCGGTGGTAGGATAAATCTTTCCAAACACCTGCCACGTTCTTATATAAAAAAAAACTATATTATGCAGTCTTTCCTACTGTTTTGGTATACATAATAGACACTCCTTTCACGGTATAAAATATAAAAACACTTGCGTAAGTTACATTGTTTTCAGTTGCGTAATTTTTATGAAATTCCTCTCACTATTCAGCACAGCGGCTTCAAACTATTGTTTTCTTTTCATCATTATAATATTGTAAGAAAAGGAAAAGAGACGCTATGCAGAGATATCTCTATTACTTGAGTTTGCAACATGAGAAGGAGAGTTACACGCAGTTTTACATGCGGCTTACATGAACGCAGATCTGCAATAACAAGCATAATTGAATGTCAAATGCTGTAATGTTATACATGACGTTATAACTGCGAGTCGAATATAACAAACAAAAGGTATGACGACAGCATAAAGATAACTACTTAATTTCTCAAAAGTGTAAATAAAAGAATAAGAAGTGATTGCATCGGTAAATGTAATGTGTGTGTCTTTCTGTGAATTTGTTAATAATTTGAAAGTTAAAACGGAAACGTTTATTGTCAATTAAGCTTATCATCAATTATACACTAATTGCTATAAGTAAAATTTAAATTTTATACATAGTAAAATTACAATTTTGCATTCACATTAAGTTGTTGTAATTTTTGTATTTTTGTGATCAAAATCTTTTATTTTTTTTAAATAACATTTGGAGCACATTTCATCCGGTGCATGAGAAAAAATAGAGTAAAAAATTACGTAATATATATATTTTTCAGTTTCACGTATAGAAATTGATGAAAATCTTAATAGAAATTTTCATTATCCATGTATAGAAAACGAAATGTAAATTAGTATTACATTGAAAAATTACTCTACATGTATAACCTCTTTGAACCAAATAAATTACTTTAAAGGTTTTGTGAACACTCATATTATTATAAACTATATTTATTACGCCTACGTATATATATACATAGACTTTATAATCGTGATCTTAATAATCGATTCATTCTTTATTTTATTTATAACGCTCTCTTTGCTATATTATGACCAAGTCTGCAGGAGAATGATTGATAACTGATGCTAATCTCAAATCTTTCGGTTATTCCTTACCATCAATTTTATGACGATATAATCAATATACTTAGTAATTTCTTTAGGCAATTTCTTATATGCTTTTCTCTATATAATACAACTTCAATGCTGCTAATTACCTTTTCGGAAGAAAAAAAAAATATATATATATATATATATATATAAACATATGATTCAGGAATGAGTTATCGACTATATAGAGATTTTGACTCATCGGTATATTATCAGCAAATTAAAATATTTATTATAGTTTTGCTTTCATATTGTTTGACTTTTACGTTTGCAAGAATCGCAATTTTATATATTATTATTGTCATTAATATCAAAATGACCCTTCTTATGTTTTGAATTTAGAGAATAATAATAATTATCACGTCTTCGTACTTATTATACGTATAATGAACTGATAATTTTTTTTTAAATAACTATAATTTATTAGATATTTTTATCATTATTTGAATAATGAGTTGTTACAATTTTTTTTAACATACAGTATAATCACTTATAAAATGTAATGAGATAGGATGAATGTTATAAAAAATATATAAAAAACTTTATATACATTTATATATATATAATTATTATAAATTTGACAGCAAATATAATATGTGAGAAATAAAATTATTATATGTCGTGTATAATATGAGGGAAATACAGCCGAAATACAAAATTTATTAATTTTTCAAATACTGATGCGGTTGCTATATAATATATTTTGTAACGATTGAGATTTGAATATACCCTTCCTCTCACATATGGATTATTGGTGATTATTATAGTGATTATGTTTGATAGTATGCAGTTCTGTATGACATGTTTGGATTGGAGAGATACTTTAACTGCTGCTGCTGCGTCATAGAAATAAATGTGACGTCACAACAAGTGAGAGCGAGAGAGGGACCCGAGATCGATTCCTGCCTGCCCACACTTCTCTATGAGCTCGCTTTTGCTTTTGCTTCCTTGCTTGCATGCCTGTTCACTCACAGTTATATTATACCATATGTTGCAAAAAAAAAAAAAAAAAAAAAAAAAAAAATGCCAATAATAATATTACTTTTATATAACAAACAAATGAAATAATTTCAAAAAATTGAAAGGAAGTAAAACGTCATATTACAATAGCCGCATTTTTATATATTGATGAAAATATAGTCAAGAGAGCTGCGCAGAGCTGTATTATGTACAATTAAAAAGTCTAATTAAAAGAAGTGTATATATAACGAAATAATAATAAAAAGCCAATACTTAACTGATCTAATTATAATCAGACCACTAGAGAATTTGTAACTATAAAATAAAATTAATAACATGATCTTCTAATTTACAATTACGCTTGCAGGAGGAGTATAAATTGAAGTATATAATAAGTTATAGGTCAACTTTTTAAAATAATGTTAGAAACAAATTACCTGTCACTATTACAATATTATTAGCTGTCTTTATTATTGAATATATTAAATGTATATAAATTTTAACATCTATAAAATAAATTTGATTGACGGTTAAAAGTTTAAAATTAAATTCATGGAAATCAAGTCGAGAAAAAAAAAGTTGTATATAGAATGCAAATAAACTCAATCGCCGCCACTATATTAAGTGTACACCTTATGGTATTTGCAGCTTTTGGAATTACAATTGTCTGTGTGAATGTGAGTGAATACATTTACATCAACTTTGGTATAGTATAATAATACAAGCAGACTGATGCAGCTTTGTGTTATTTCAACAACGATACAAAATAAAAGAGAGAGAGAGAGAGAGAGAGAGAGAGAGAGAGAGAGAGAGAGAGAGAGAGAGAGAGAGAGAGATGAGAGAGAGAGAGAAAATTGTTTACAGAAGTCTTTTCAATAATCCCTCAATGTTTATTTTTTAACTGTTTACAACTGTGTTTTTAACGCTTTCAATATAAAAGTGCAATATATGTATATAGTGCAATTTTAAATCTACAAGAGTATCCGTAATTAAAGTTTTGTTTCATGTAATCTATAATATTCAAAAGCTATATATATAACACGATTTCACAAAAATTAACATGGAAATAGATGATATAAAATTAATAATTTCAAAAAGAAATATGCAATACAACTTTGATATAATAAATATGTAAATAAAAATGATTTTAATCACCTTATAAATACACTACTTTATTAAATTAAAAAAAGTAATATGATTATCATATAATTATAATTAATATAACAAAACAATATATAATTTAATTCCCAGAGCAATTAAATGTCAAAAGTTGCAATGATGTTTAAATTATTAATTTATAGTTGAAAAATTAATAACGTTTATGATGGAAAAAAACAAAATCTCCCCGCACAAAATATGGTGTTTTTGTTTGACATTCATTTCATCAATAAATAAATAAATACTATATACATAAAACGTCACTCTCAGAACGTGAGTAAGCGCTAGACATTTCGTATATGACGGCTTCTTGTCAAATTCAACTTCTAAATGGGTGCGATTATATTGAGTAGCCATCACTCAATAAATTTAACATTGATTTAACCAATCACTCTCATTTCATTAACACTCTGCATAAATTTTCACAAAGATAAAATTTAATGAAGATATACATAAAAATGTACATAATATTCATTGCACGGATGTCATAAATTTTGCCATTGAACCTAAATGACTTTAATATAGACGTTTTTTTAAATTTTATTTCTACGTTTTAATTTTTCTTATTTATTTTAAATGTTATATATATATATATATATATATATATATATATATATATATATATATATATATATATATATATATATTTATAACGATTGTATATTATATACTGTATCTGCGTAATTTAGAAGTATATATGTATATATTTTCCACGCCACACCATATAATTAGTTAGTTTTAATATTAATTTTAAGTTCATTTAAAATGATTCTGCAAACAATATATTTTAACGACAGATGAGAAACTAATTAGCAAAACTGTTTATAAAAATATTAATGAAAGAAAAAATCAAATACAATAGAAAAATAAAAATTATTTAAACTTAACACCTAATTTGTAATACGCCGTATATAAATTTGTTTGAAATAAATTACCGTGAGTTAAATTCATTTTTATCTTGTTCTTTTCTTTTCTTTTCTTTTCTTTTTTTTTTTTTCCTCTTCTTTCTCACACTTTTCAAAAATAATAATGATGCCGCCGAAAAGTCTACTTTTTATTACAATTGCGCTTACATTAAAGAGTTCTTTTATTATTATACAGTCTGTAATATATATATATATATATATATATATATATATATATATAATATATATATAATAAAAAAATAAGCTTTTACTTGCGAGTAAAACACTATAATAACATCAATTTGTGTGAAGATTAGTGGTTACTGTTTGCTTGCTATATAATATATAATATACGCCATATACTCAACATTTTCATGTATCATGACAAAATAACTGCTGACCATCAAAATAACGACGTGAGATTATTTTACTTATTTATTCTATATATTATTATAATGTACGAAAATTGTTCAATATTTTGTATAATATATATTTTATATTATATAATATGCGACCATAACAAATAATAAGGGGGCGATAAGATATAGAAATAATTTTTCTATCATATTGGATAACATAAGATGAACGTCGAAGAAAACACAATTCAATTTTTTTTTTTATTTTTTTTTTTACGTTTATGTTTCATAATCTATTAAAGACAGTAGGGGTATTTTCAGTTCACGTGGTTTTTACGTTTTAAGCTTAATTATTTATTTCGAGTGAAAGAGATAGAGATAGAGAGAGAGAGAGAGAGAGAGGGAGAGAGAGAGAGAGAGAGAGAATATGGAATCCAAACTTTTTGATTTACATTTTGTTTGTACAAATTACTGCAAAATAATTTGGTTTTCCATCGAAGTAATTTTTTATGAAAAAATGTGACAATTTGTTCAAGGAACTTAAAATGTATATATGCTATATAAGATTGCAATACATAACAAATATTACATGCTGTAAGTAAGGACACTGCGTTATTGCTTATACAGTATACTGTATCTATGGTCTTAACACTATTTGAAAACAACAAATTATTTATCAAAATTTCACAAAAAAAAAAAAAAAAAAAAAAAAAAAAAGTGTTATATTATAAAATAATATAAAATGTATATTTGCAAAAGAAGTTACAAAGTTTTCTTTTGTTCTATATATATAATATTTAATTAAAGAATATTTGCGCTAGACTGGATTCAGCCTCGGTGAACACAAGCTTGGCTGGCGGTCGAGGCCGAGGTTGCTGCACACTAAATGTGATATTCTAACAGTTGGAGTATAGCGAGCGACTATATGAGCTTGCCTGCCGTCACCATACAGTGATAAGAACCCTCGGTTATCTCTCTCTCTCTGGTGCTCTCGCGGATACCACAACCGTTCACCAAAAGACGTCGACAATTTTTAGCACATTGGCTGGCTACTTTATTATATTATATATTATGCCATATACTTCGCTTATCATTATAACTAACGTAAATATACTCAATACTTCTCATGCTATTATCTCATTCAATTCACCTGTCATATATTTTTGTAAGTGTTAATTATATATGTAAAATGTCATTCATTATACATTTAAAAAAGCACTTGTTTAAGTCATTAAGTATATTTAATTAACGCTAAAGGGGCTTGTGTTTAAACAAGTTTTTATTTTTAACTTAATTATTTTATGTTTATTTAAGTTCCTGGTTTTAGACGTAATAAATAAAGATCCGGTGCAAAGAGAGAGAGAGAGAGAGAGAGAGAGAGAGAGAGAGAGAGAGAGAACAGAGAATTATAAATTCAGTACAATGATCGAGAAAAAAAAAAGTGGTCAGTTAGGCGCCATGTATAAATGTATATATTTCGTCCCACTGTTTAGCCCTGAAACTGACTTTGCTTGATTTTCTCTTGCCTTCTTGTGAGTCGGAACTAAACAGGGCAAGGACGCCTGGCGGTGCCAAAAAAACTACAAGCAACCAAAAGCAAGGAGCGCCAGTCACACTCGCCTTATGTGTAGGCCACCGGCTGGGCTCTTTGCTTCTCTCGTATATTATATACTTTTTTTTTTCTACTGCTTGATTTTCAATACTCTTGCTGCATTTCAACATCCTTGTCGCAAAAGAAAAAAAAATCATCATCGTGTATATAAAAAAGCACACATACGCACGCGATGGGTCAAACTTGGCCCGCGGAAATTCTGCACACAAACTATGAAACATTTTTCGAGTGTGCAATCGACGCAACTTTCGCCAGTAAAACCTCTCACTTCTTTTCTCTTCAGCTCAAATATATATACACACACACACTTATGTTATATAAAAAAACTTGTATAGCAATACTAGAAGGAAATGTAGTTTGCCAACTTCTATAAGTACACTCTTATTGTTAAAGCTTAATTCAATATTATAAATAATATTACATGACAGATTTGTTTTTTATTTAAACATTACATAAATCATGAATGGGAAATGAAACAAATCCAAACAAAAAGTTGGCTAAATAATAATAACATTAAATTTATGTAACCAAAAGTGTTTAATTTTATAATTTTCTATATTATAATGTATGTTCAAAATATATAAGGTGAACATTATATAATACATAATAAATCAGAACTTTTAAATAAATACTCTGTTTATAAAAAACCTTTTTATACTATACATAAAATATAAGCTTATTTGGTTATGTTTTTATTTTATTATTGTATAACTGTTTTAATTTTTCGTGACAGGCCAAAGACTGTAAGGTGTTGATTGCTATATTTCATGTTTTTTCGTTTAGCAACATTTTTCTAATTGTAGGTTTTAACATCCTTGATGTGTCCAAATTTATCACACTAATTATCACGCCAACTTTATTATTATTATTATTATTTTTTTATACGGGATGATTGTTCAAAATATACAGTATATATATTTTTTATTCCATAGTTTTTATTTCCTTGCATATCACATGTTGTTTTATATTTTACCATGAGAAGTTTAACTATACATTTTGCCAGGTGCAACTGTCACTATTGTGACTTTATATTAAACTATATAATTAGCATAATATATTTTTCTGAAGCCACCACTATACATTGTGGTATATAATAGATTTCAAGGCATCTGCGATCTATAAATAAACCATATGATTATTATTAGTGTGTTATTATTTTTATTATAAATTTTTTTATCAAGGGTAATATATAGATAATTATTTTTATTTTTGTGGGTCGAGGTTTAAAGAATGCCTTATCAGTTAATATTTTTGCAAATAAATATTTGATAACGTTTCTATTTACTTTTTTTTTTAAGACAAAAATGTATAACACGACTGCTGAAGTGATTTTACTTTAAATGGAGCATATTATTGAGTCATGTCATTTTACTCTGTTATTTATACTTTTTTGTTATGTTATTTTATCTCTCATGCATGATGCATATTTTATAAAAATTATTAACATCATAAAGTTGCATTATAAATATATACATATATAAATACATCGTAAATGTGTTGTGCTGCAGAAAAATGTCAGTCAATAAGTTATAAAAGCCAACTCAACGACAAAAACAGAGAAAAAAAGAGATTTTTATTTTTATTTTTTATAATGCTCTTAAATAAATTGCTTTTTTAATACTCTAATGTAACACGTATTTAACTTTTTAGAGCACATTTTGTTTTTGTTTAAATGAAAACAGACTTTGTCACTGGAAGTAAAATGCTTTGTGATTACCACAAAACAAATTACCTATATAACATCAAAAACATTCAATTGAACCAAAAGAGTTCAAAAATTACACTGCACACATATTATATACAAACTTTTCTTTTATGTGAAATAACTGAATCAAATCTTATATATCCATATGTCATTTTATTGATTTACTTATATTATATTATATATTTTAAGAAAGTTTAGAAAGAGTGAAGACATAAGAAAAAAAAAAAAAGTACCATAATAACATAGAAACAAAAAGTCTTGGCTAATTGTGAATCTTTGAACTTAATGGTCTGAAAATCGTTGGCAAATAATAAACAGGTATGATGTTTGTGTACATACATACACAAATGTTATTATTATTGTTGAAGAACTGCATTGCAGTCTACATGCAAAAGGTTTGCTTTTACTTCTCTCTATATCTAACTAATCCTTTCGTGAGAGAGAGAGAGAGAGAGAGAGAGAGAGAGAGAGAGAGAGAGAGAGAGAGAGAGAGAGAGAGCGATGGGTGCGCTCTATATATACACGATCGATTTCGTTGCCCTTCTATATAGTAGCTAAAAGCAAGCGACATACCCAGCGGGGGGGTTCGAACCCGACACTCCACACTCACTCACTCATCATCATATAATAAACTGTGTAAGTGAAGGTCAACCAATCACTATTTGAGCACCAATGACGTCATAAAATGCGTCAAAGAAAAGTGTAATAATACCATTCTTATAATATAATGCAGGTCAAGGATTAATAAATTTGTAAAAATGTAACTAAAATATGAAAAATATAATTTTATCAGATTAAAAAAAAAATGTATAACATTAATTAAAGGTAATTAATATTTAATTATTATAATTATAAACATTTTTTTTAAAAAAAAACAAGTTTAAATTTACCCTTTTTTTCAGTTTATTTATGCATTATTATACAAAAACATGATGTTGTTATAATATTAACACCGCATAATAATAATAATGAATAATTTATTATCATACTTTTCAAAAGGTATATTTCATCCTATAGATGAAGAAGAGTGAAATGAATTAATTTAACGTTAAAATATACATTATGCATATATAAAAATATTATTATTGTTGAATTGTATATGACACAACAATGTTGTTTTAATGTATGTCCCGGTAATGTAAGTATATAATAATCTTTATCTCAAAAAGTAAAAAGTCAGTTTACGTGCTCTGCAAAATTCTCCTTGTTTCTTATTTAAAACGAGATAACGTATAGTGCACAAAAAACACAATGTAAATTGCTCCTCCTCTATGTACTTGCATAATGTCCTGGCTTCTCTTGAATTATTATTATTATTATTATTACAATTTAACCTCTTCGTGATGTTAAGAGATGACAACAACACTCTTTACAATGAAACTCGTTATATTTCAATTGTTTTTATATTTTTTAAGTCGTATAAATATACAAGCACTTTGTAAAGAATATTACGTTCTAATTTTTTTGATTCCAATTTAATAATCGAGGATTATTAATGTGTTGGGTAATGTGATTAAGATGTATATTTATATACTACACGCTTAAATTTATATCATTTAATTGCATTAATTATAGTTTGGAGAACTGTGTGTTTTAAATGTTGTTCATTTATAAAATTATTTTGCAAATTGTTTTAGTTTGTTTTACTTTATAGACTATTAAAATATGTTTTCATTTTGTTCCTTATTTATGTAATAATTTATTATAAAATATAATTATATTAATAAGACCATCACTTGTTGTAACTTTTATGTTATACTATACGCACTGCCTATATAATATAGGTCAATATAACTTCTTATATTTAAAACAAAAAATATATAAATATCGCAAAATCTCATCAATATATTGATAAGAAAATGATGTTTTCGATAAAAAATGATATTAATTCTACATTATAACTATTTCATTACTTTTTCATTAAATATAATTTCATAAAAAATACGATCGTTTTTATACATAATTATTTATTTAAATATTGTTTGCAAAAATTTAGATAATGTCTTTATATAAAAAAATTAGCATATAATATATTTATACAATATGCATTATCGAAAACGTTTTGTTTTTCTTATATATTATATTATATATATATATATATATATTATATATAAAGAGTATATATTATGGAAACCAAGCAAAAAGTTAGTGACCCGTAAGTTTGACTATACTTACCGCCTTCATTATTCACTTTTTAGTATTTAAATATATATAAAAAAAAAACTTTACTGCTTTGCTTTCTTTCTTAATTTAATGATAAACATCTTAATAGAATACACTATATATATTTTTTTTGTATAAATAATTAATCTTTGTCATAAATTTTACAAGCTAAAACATTTTTTTTTACATAATAATAATAATAAACTATATAAGACAACAGTAGCTTTATTTTATTTCAATTGTAAAATATTTAAAATCGCCTCGAGGAAGTATAAGTTTTTGTTATATAATTTAAAAGTGTTATTTATACATTGAAACACAAAAGTATAGTCATTATTTTACACAATATTTAAGTTAACAAAAATTATATATCAATAAAATATGAGGAGAGTAAGTTTATATATAAATATATATATATATAATATTGATTTTATTTATTGTTTCCGGGTGATGTCAATATGGCAAACAATTAGCATTTATAAATAGTACAATAATAAATCTGTTTTTGTTTTAAAATTTATATAATATTAAAGGCGTAGAACACCTTGAACAAAAAAGTTGCGTAATATCCTAAGAAACCTAAAAATTAACGTTGATTTGGCCGGAGTCATTGATTTCTAATTTATTTTCCATTCACAAAATGCCACTGCCGGTCACTGACGTCACAGCTTGCCCGATTTACTTGCGCGTGGACCAGGCGAGCTGTGACGTCAGTGACCGACAGCGGCATTTTGTGAATGGAAAATAAATTAGAAATCAATGACTCCGGCCAAATCAACGTTGATTTTCAGGTTTGTTAGGATATTACGCACCTTTTTTGTTCAAGGTGTTCTACGCCTTTAAGCTTATTGTTGAAAGCACGCAATATGTAAAACAATTGAGTAATATATATACATATATTGTATATATATATACATATATGTGTGTGTAATTTTATCGGGCAATAAAGTTCATAACATGTTATACATAATTTTAATAATTTGGTACGGCATATTAACTTCCAATTTGTGGTTTTCATATATATATATATATATAAATATACGTGTAATGACATAATCAATCTTACTTACATATTTTAAAATACAAAATGCATCCAAGTGAGAGTTACTTTAAATATTAAAATATTTTCTGATTGTATGTATATAAGGAAAAACAAAAGATGAAAAAAAAAAAATGAAAGAAATAAAAAACAGAAGCTTAAAAATATATATATATATATATATATATATATATATATATATATATATATAAAGGTTATACTATATAAGATTAACCGTATAATTTTTAAATTACTTTAACAATTTCAATAATTGATATGTTATTATTAACGTTATATATATATACGTTTAAAATTTGAAACAAGAATTATAATAAAAATTGTTGACGTTAAGAAAAACAAGAAGTATAAAAAAAGCAATTATTTTTAATAAGAATTTTTAGGTTTTTAAGTCTATGTTATTAAAAATTTACAAGTTATATTGATTTCGTTAAAAAAACTCAAATAAAAGAATAAAGTAATTGTACAATTTTTTCCCCATTCATTATATAGATTACACTTATACACTGCAGGTTCTGTAATATAATTATAAATCATATCACACAGTCTTTTACCTTTTTTTTTTTTTTTTTTTTTTTTTTTTCAAGGATTAATTTAAAAGCCCAATTATTAAAAGTTATAGCACGTATATACTATATAATATGTGCTCTTTAGTAACATTACATACATACAGGTAGCAGAGCAAACATAAAGAGTACTAGAAAAATGTTACAACACTTTTTGAATGACCACTTCACCAAGATCACCTTATATCTTTTTGTTAAATTAAAAAAAAAAAAAAAAAAAAAAATCATGACGATCGAACGTTTTAATAAACTTTCCTTTGCTTAAAATCATTTGCCTAATCATCATTATATCATTTTTTTTCAATGATATAATTATTTAGCGGCATTAATCACAAATTTCATGATAAAAGATAAAAGCTTAAAGGGATAGTATACCGCTTTTTTTATTTTTGATAGCTAAAAGATATGTCCTATTCATGAACCCTTCCGCCAGGTTCATCTCGCTGCGCTAATTAGGGCGCGAGTTAATTGGAGGGAGACAGTCTGGGGCCGTGCCAGTCGGGCAGCCATTTTTAAAAACCCTGCCCCCTTCTTGCTGATGGTGATATATTTTTTTCAGAGATGTACTTACCTTTGAATAGAGGTGAGAGAACAAAGAGGGCTGTATAAATTTGCGAGGGATTAACTTTTACTACCTGCATGACCCAATCATATTCTGCATGATTGAATAATGATAACTCTAAATATGTATCAAAGTGACCCCAGGTCATCACAGTTGATATTGTTATTAAAAATTATGCAATTTACTTTTTTGATCGAGGTTGTAGCATGTTTCTAACCCTTAAATCATGTTATCAAAAAAGCGGGATTAAAAAATCAGTATAGGGTTAGAAACATGCTGCAACTTCGATCAAAAAAGTAAATTGCATAATTTTTAATAACAATATCAACTGTGATGACCTGGGGTCACTTTGATACATATTTAGAGTTATCATTATTCAATCATGCAGAATATGATTGGGTCATATATGCAGGTAGTAAAAGTTAATCCCTCACATATTTATACAGCCCTCTTTGTTCTCCCACCTCTATACAAAGGTAAGTACATCTCTGAAAAAAATATATCACCATCAGCAAGAAGGGGGCAGGGTTTTTAAAAATGGCTGCCCGACTGGCACGGCCCCAGACTGTCTCCCTCCAATTAACTCGCGCCCTAATTAGCGCAGCGAGATGAACCTGGCGGAAGGGTTCATGAATAGGACACATCTTTTAGCTATCAAAAATAAAAAAAGCGGTGTACTATCCCTTTAATGATTTATGCATGTGCATTAAAAGATTAACTATTCATATAATTAAAAAAATTTAAAAAAAAAACAAACTTATTTTTAAAATATTTATTAAAAAAAAAATACGGACAAAATAATGTTAAATAGACATTTAAAAATAAAGTTTAATTTAATTAGTATCTTATTTTAAATTTATGTTTTTGGCATGAATAAAATATTTGTATTAAGAAGAAGAAGAGAAATGAAATCAATTTATATTTAAAGCTGTTTTTCTTCTTCTTCCGATTTTTAATTTATTATCATATTTAATATTTTATAATCAATAGTTTATGGTATTAAAAAAATTAATTATATGATGAGCTGTCATTGATTTTGACATGAAATATTAGTTTAAGTATTGGATTTATAAGTTATTAATATAATAATATAAGAAAAGGAAAACTATTATTATAACTACATATATAGATTATATCACGCTATATTTTATGACACGTTATTGAATACATTGAATAGATAATGATGATAACTATAGAGTGAAGCGAGGTGATAATCATAGTGATCGTGTGTGCTACTGCAAAAGGAAGGCGAAGTGCGGGAGACTGACGTGTTACAAATACCGGAACGTCGTGGGCTTAGTCCCCGGTACTTGACTTGGCATTTATCGTGGTTTTTAAGCACCAGCATCACACAACTTTTAGGGGCGTCGCGGTAGGTGAGTTGTGTATATGCTCAGCCTCAGCTATATTTGTCCCACCTCTCGCCCTGTGTGCTGCTTTACTCAATGTGTAACATCTTTACAAACATTGTATGTTATACACTTGTTTTTTTATAATCTTCTTTTCTGTAAACCACAATTACAGATACAAAATTGAATATTATAAATGCGGAAGAGAGGGAGATCTTTTATAAATAATACTGTATATGTATATAAAAAAAGCACGTGCGGTTTTTTGAAAAGCTAGTTAAATTTTATGATAAAGTAGTTATTTAATACTCATTACGATATAAATTCTATCAATTTGTAGTTTAAAAAAATAATAATGCTGTTGCTGCCTTAGGCTTACTGCCACTGCTTGGCAAAAATCAGCTCTTGCAGGTGCGTTGCCTTATGCGGGTGAACGAACGCTCGCTGTCTTTTCATTTTACCTTCCTTTTGCGAGTGAGTACGTTGGTTTGCGAGCGTTCACTTTTGCCACTGCCTGTGGATGCGCTTACGATGCCCAGAGCAGGCGAGTGAGCTACCATCGTGAGCTGTGGAGAACACTATACACCAACCAGCAAGGTAATCCGCGAGATAGAAAAGAAGAAAGAGCACCAGCCTTACGTTATGCCTCGGTGATCACTTTATCTGCATGAATCGATTAAAACAATCGATTTGATTCACTTCTTTATAAAATATTATTATTAAAAAAACAAAGTAAATTATCTACGTTGCAAGGTCAAAATAATTAAAATTGTCACCAGAAAAGATATATAAACATCCGAATGAAAGTGCAGAATATAGTTTAGTAACTGATGATGTAATTTTCATGGTATACTGTTTATAAAACAATTGGAGTAAGTCGATACTCACTTAACTTTAAAGTGTAAAAGTGACAATCGTGATTCGCACTCTGCGCTTCAAAGGAAGAGAGAGAGATAGGAAAAACAAGTGACTTTTTTGCATGAAGAAAAAGCACAAAAAATCTTGACTTTTTTTGTCACTATTCGCTTTAACTTTTTTTTTTTTTTTTTTTTTTTGTCTGCTGATTTTCTTTTTAAATGTAAACATGTAAGAAGCAAGCTTTTTATATGTCCATGAAAAGCACTATATATATATATATATATATATATATATATACAAAAGAATAAGATGACGATCACTCAATTTAACACTACAGTTAAAATCTTCATTTAATCTACTATGTTTTAAATTATACATTTTTTGTGTCTTGTTTACAATAATTTTTAAAAGTATTATGAATAATTATACAAAATTTATTAAAATATATGCACAACAAAATTCTTAAATTATTTATGAACACATTTTCCTTATCCTTATTTTAATTTTATTATTAAGCTAAACACGAAGATAAACTTATTTTTAAATCAATATTTCAAAAACTTGAATGTACTTTAAAAATAAAGTAATTTGTGTAGAAATCACTTATTATTGGTCGCTTAAATCGAGTATTTAATTTAAAAAGAAAAAATTGTCATGTGTAAATTTTTTCTCTTCTACATATTATAAAAATATTTTTTAACTTCAACGTAAGGACTATGGAGAAATAGAGAGAGAGAGAGAGAGAGAGAGAGAGAGAGAGAGAGAGAATGTATGTAAGTTATATACAAGATTGAAAATAAATTTTTAACTAAATTTGCTCTAAGCAAGATGTTAAAAACAAAAATTATACAAAATAAACTAAAACTTTAAAATATTATATAAGAAGTTTGTTTTATACAATATTTATAGTAAATTTTTAATTCGTCTGTATCAGTTTTGTATAATACTGTATAGCTATGGAGAAAGAAGAAGAAAGATAGAGAGAGAATTTTTTTTTACATTTCTACGGTATCGAAGTTATAGTGGGAGGAGGCGTGGGATGAATAAGAAAAGATGATATTGAAAAGGTTAAACATCTTTCAGGTTTCAATCACGCGGAACGAAAAGCCGATCAGAGAAGTAAAAAGATGTGCATCGAGATCAAAACATCTCAAACATTTTTTTTTCTTTTAATATTTTATTGTTACTTTTTTTTTTTGTCTTTTTCTTTCTTCTGCATAGAATAAGAAGTAAATTAGTCAATAATATGCAAGAGATATTATACTAAATTAAATTTTGTTATCAATTCCATTGAATATTTATTTCGACCTAGTTTATATTCTCTTTGTATAATGTTATTAAAATATATATTCCAGTTCAAATCTTTGTGTACAATATAGTACATTTCTAAAGAACTAACCTTTTTTTTATAAGAGTAGAATCAAACATTTATATTTAAAAAATAATAAAAAAAGAAAATATGATAAAAGGTTTGATGACCTGTCTAGAAATGAAATGACATCTATATTTTTTGATTCTTTACAATATCTTGTTTGTATGAAAGAACTTGCACGACATGCAATAACATAACAAAATTACTCTTTGTCGAGGTAGATATGTCTCTTCATTAAATTATACACACACACACACACACACACACATGACTGCGAAAACATTTGTGATGTAATAAAGTAATTACCTGTCATTTGTGTAATGTATGACTACAATCAAATTCATCATTTTCCAAGTTTTTTAAAACGATAAAAAAAAATTGTCATTTAAATCTTGATTAAAAAAAACAAATCAGTCACTGAAAATAAAAATTAAGACAATTAAAAAATAAATGACAATGTTTGAGAAACAATCTTTGTTTTGTGGGTAGAAACGATGTGTGAATTTATATATAACATAGCAAAAGCCGATAACATGCTTGTAAAATGATTACACTCAAACAATCAATATAATAAAAAATAAATTTCTTCTTCCTATACAGTGTGTTCTCCGTATATATGTAACTGTTATAACAAAACGTGCGGAGAATAATAAATTTTAGTAGAGGATATTCGAAGAATTTAAGATGTTTCCGTAAGATTATTTACTATGAAATTATAGCTCTTCTCTATAAACCATTTTATATTCAAATTCCATCATTTTAACATGTCTATATAGAAATTTGGGTATGTAATATAAAATGTTTTAAAAATTCGACTTTTCTTATATTTTACGGAAAGATTTGTATAAATTAGTTAAAAAACAACATTGTTTATTAGAGAAATTAGTTTCTTGCTAAAAAAAAAAGAGCTATTTTAAAAGGTTTTTACTAAATTACAGTAATTAAGAGTTAAAAGATGCTATCCACATGCTGTTTTATGTGTGAAGTTACTTTTTTTTTCTCTCCCTTTCTTTCTTTCCCTTCTGAATAACTCGAATGTTTTGAGCAAATAACATTTGTATTCAAGGGAAACTGTATTTTTATATATACAAGTAAGCGAGGACTTGTGGCGCAACTTGTTAAAACACACATATATACACTTCTTGTATACTGAACGTACAACCATTTTATCATTCATTAAACGGAATTGAAAACAAGACGCGAAAAGTAATTGAGAATAAAATAAAGTTATATTTGTGATCGATAAAAAGTAACTTTTAATATTACTTTCATACCTATATGTATATATATATACGATTAATAAAATTAAAACAAAGTTTAAGCTTTTATAAAATCAAGACTGAAGTAATAGAATTCAAAGCATTTTAACATTTTACAACTGGAATTTCATTAAATTATTATTATTGAGTAACCATATTATATATATATATATATATATATATATATATATATATATATATATATATATATATATATATATATATATATATATATATATATATGACTAAAAATGTATATAAAAAAAAAAAAATAATGTTCAAAGGCAATGCACTAAAAATCCGGAAAAAAAATCCCATGAGAGAAAATACGCTATAACAAAACAAAAAAGACTTTAAATTTTAAGATAATTTAATATTAGGATTTGATACTCTGATTTCTCTCTCTCTGACTCTTTTGAATTTTATATTCAATTTATATGAATGTATTAACAAAATTCAGTGTAATATAAAAAGCTTTTACACTATATAGAATTATATTATATTTTTTCATTCATCTTTTACATTATGAGTATGAGATACTGAAAGAAGAAGAATATACTGTGTGTGTGTGTGTATATATATATATATATATATATATATATATATATATATATATATATATCCACATATAAAATAATATAAGAATGAATGATATTAAATTCACTTTTAATATAATATAAAATGGTGTGCAAAATTCTTTCTTTTACATAATATAACAAAGCGTTTTTATATTTGATGTAAAAGCAACGACTTTTATTTGCGACTGTAGGCGATTCATCACTCACTCGTACACTATATAAGGAACAAAAGAAGTTTACTTCAGTGTTATCAAGAGATTGTGAGGAGCATTGTAATTGATTGTACGAGAATACCATAAGAGTGAGTTGAGTGAGAGAAAGAGAGAGAGAGAGAGAGAGGAGAGAGAGTTAGGAAAAAAAAATCTAACGATGACATTTTTGTGACGTTCAAACATTAATAAATGAGAGAAAAAAAAATCTTCCCTATATTATATTCTTAACGAGAGTTGATATATGAACGTATGCATGTGATCAACATATAGTAATAATTAATCAATGAGGGTCACGCTTTACTTTTATATATTGTTGTTATACATAAAGATTTATGTACAAGGTTCTTGTCAGCGCATATGCATTTATGTTTATATTATTCTTTATCATGCATAATCAAGGGCGCATTATGCTTATATACATCCTGAAAAACGTATACATAATATATATATATATATATATATATATATATATATATATAAATATATATATATATATATATATATATATATATATATATATATATATATATATAAATATATATATATATAATATATATATATATATATATATATATATATATATATATATATATATATATATATATATATATATATATATATATATATATATATATATATATATATGTATATACGTTAGGCAACATAAGAGGTTTCATATAACGAAACCTAAATATGCTTCAGATTCTAAGTACCTTTGGGTTTTCTGATTTTGGGTCTCCTCTGAGATCTATAATTTGTATTTTTATTTGAACTATTTCCCTTTATATTCCTTCTCTCTCTCTCCTTCTTTATTTATATATATATATATATATATTATATATATATATATATATATATATATATATATATATATATATATATATATATTATATATATATATATATATATATATATATATATATATATATATATATATATATATATACACACATACATACATACAGTATATATAAGTGTGTGTGTAATGTTTCACATATAAAAATGTTATTGGGGTTACGTGTAAGAGTGGGCCATAGACATATATATATTTAGTCAGGCCTAAACCTCGCCCCTTTTAGAAATATATTTTGTTTAGACGATTATTTAATTTAATTTAGGTGGCTTAAGCACTTTGATGAATTACAGCAAGATGTTTTTGAATCCACCCACGCCGACGGTTATGAGAGTTCACAAAAATTGGTTCAGATAATCTTTGCCGAGTAATGTGAAACATTTATAACATTTTTATGTGTTCTTATAACCTTGGCATGGGTTAATTAATCTAAAACAACAACAACAACATTTAAATTTACACATAACAGCACACATATATGTTTTTTGAGTGAATATATAGTTTAATTCAATTAATATAGACACATTATTATATAATGGCATTCCTCTTGATATTTTTATAAAAACAAATTTAGTCTGTGTTTCTTTAAGGGTGATAGTTTTACTTTTGTTTTTTCTTTTCATACATACAGATACAGTATAATATATAAATTTCTTTGAAACAATAGAAACGATAAAATATTGCACTTGTTATTTATACTATATAATTTTTCTTATCGCAATAACATAACAATATAAATGATAAGAAAAATAAATAATAACATAAGAATTTTTAAAACTTAAATAATTTTATATAAAAATATATGATATAGCCTAAAAATTATATGCGATGCATACAAATGTTTTCAAAAATATAATATTTTTTGTAATAAAATAAAATCGATGACAACAAATCAAAAAATATCTTTCTCTTTTTTTTTTATATGGACCTTCATACGTATAGTAAAAATTTATGTATATTATGAGACGTAACCTTTTTTTGAGTTCTTTGTCATAACCGATTGAGTATTGATCTTTCTATCAATATATATTGATAACAATATAACATAAAATATCAATGTCACTATCTTTTTAAAGATAATATTATTTTCATTTTACTTTATTTTATGTATACGATTCAATTTATTGTTGTTTTATTACATAAGAAAAAAATAAAAGTAAAAAATATAATATAATTGAAAAATATTAAATAAGTTAAACTATACTGTTCATACTACTTCTACAAACGAGCAACTATTAAATAATCACTTCTTCAGCTATATATTAGATTTTACATCTCTCTCTCTCTCTCTCTCTCTCTCTCTCTCTCTCTCTCTCTCTCTCTCTCTCTCTCTCTTAACAACAAATTAAGTGTTGTCTTTAAAAACCACATTACAAAAGTTTTTTGCTTGTGATGCAATAACAATTTGAGACTTTGTGTTAACTTTAAGGCGAATTTGTACATAATTTTTAGTATTCTTTAAATAACGTATTTGATAAGTTGGTTAATATAATATAATGCGAGTGACAAAACAGAGAAAGACGCTATCCAGGCAATTCTTTATAAAATAGATTTTCTTTTTCTATATATTTTATAACCTTTCTCATCCATATACAATTGAATTCTTTCCCTACATCAAACCTATGTAATATTTTTACTCTGCGTCTTTGCTTAAGGTGAGAGAAAGAGAGAAAAAAAAGTCGACAATCAGTTTACATAACATTTTATATCTTGTGAAGAAGAAAAAAAGTGCAAGCCATATTATACGTTACAGAGCCCATGGCCTCAAAAACAAATTTCCTCTCATGATAAATCATTAGATAGGACAATTAAAAATACACATATTTTGTGCCTTAACCCTTAAGTACTCTTACAAACTAGGGAGAAAACTTGTAAAGTAGGCAACCTGCGCTACAATTTGTATTGTAGACCCGGAATTGATGACGTCATGAATTCCTAAAGTTGCCTACTCTACAGTTTTTCAACCCCAGTTTGTGAGGCTACAGAAGGGTTGAAGGATATAATTATGTGTATTAATAATGGTCCCATTTCATTATTTTCACTTTTTTTTTCTTTTAATTTTAGGACGCCAGGAGCCCTGTTAAAAAATCACACGTAAGTACTATCTTACAGCTTTACAGGAGAAATCAAAGTCATTGTAATATAATGTTAATTCATTTTATCATAAATATTATTATTGATTTTTTTTCCAGCATAGTTTTATTTAGTATAATGTGAATTATAGACTTAAGAATCATGACGTTGAAGTGTTATGAAATTTTTATTTAACTAGCTTTATCTGTCAGAAATACGTCAGGTATAGAATAATTCGCGTCAATCATGTCACTTAGTTAAGTGATACGTAACTGTACAGTACAGCATGTATATGTATGTGTGTGTGTATATATATATACACACACACACACACACACACACACACACACACACACACGGTCGACACTATCTCTTTCCCCTTTTCTCATACATATTATAAGAGAGCTTCGAGCAACGTAAATTATAATATCATATAACCAACGTAAAGCTCATTATAAATGACGTTAACATCATAAGTTTAAAATTTTCTTCAAATTTTATAGTTAATTTATGAAAATACGATTCAGACTTTATTATTATTATTATTTATTCAATTAAATGACAAAAAATTGAATCAACAAAAATTATACAAAAAAAAAAAAAAATAATAATAATAAAATAAAATTTCTAGCACGCGATTTTATTTTTTGAAAAAATCTCATGTCTTAAAACCATTAGTTTAAATAAAAATTATTACAGTAAACTAAGTGAATTTACATTTTTATATAACCTTAATTTAATATTACTTAATTTTTTTTTTATTATTATTAAAGTGTTAGTTTTTATTAATAAATCTTCTTATTTTATTATCATCTTTTTTTTATATTATATAAGTTACATTTTATACATTGTACATAAAGAAATTTTAGTATAAAAAGGGGAAAAAATGTATTTAAACTTTTTGAAACCAATATTAAGAATTCATGAATTTTACTCTTATATTTTAAGAGAAGTTTTTTTTTCTTCTTCTCCTACCCCTTATTCTTTTTCTTTCATTCTTTTCCTTACTGTTCACTTCTTGAGAAAGCGAACATATAGCACCTTTTTCATCTTAACCGTATACTCATCATTTATTTATGATAATTTTTTTCTCTTTCTCTCTTTATAATATTTCTCTTTATTATTATTGTATAGCAACGAAAGTTGGCAGCATTTAGAAGAGAAGCAACTTTATCCGAACATAGCATTAAAATACATAAAAAGAATCATTACTAATGCATAACATATATTATGTCTGGATATAAAAAAAATGTAAGAAAAAGGTAAAACAGAGAGAGAATAAAAAAAAATTATTACAATTATTAAATCCATATTAATATGTTGTTTGACATGAAAATATAATTTTCATATCATAAAACGAGAAATTATTGGTTATAATGTGACTACTCTCTCTATAAAAAATATAATATAACTTGAAGGCATAAAATAAAAAGATGATAGACATATAACACGTATATTATAAAGTTACAAGAGAGTGAGAGAAGTGATTCAAACTCAAGGTAAGCGGATGCCACACACTTCTTTTCTTTCTCTCAAAGTTAAGATATTAGAAGAAAAAAAAAAGCGATTTATTCCCAACTCAAGGATGTTTAGCGGCCGTTGCTTTTAGCTTTTTAATACTATATACATAACTTTGTGTGTGTGATATTTCTTGTCTTTTCTTTACCTCATAGAATAAGTATCATGGTTGTGCAATGAGTGTCTCTATTGTAATATATATAGTACAATATACTTGGCTACTTGGCTTGGTTCAGTATAGCATAGGCATGTAATATACAGTACATACAGCAGTATATAACCGAGAATACCAGAATCAATAAGTTTGCCTGTCGGACGAATAACGAGAATGAAAACTAAATAAGCTGAGCATAGAGAGAAAGGGCAGCGACAGGGTGAGCTGTACACATAATATGTTATGGTGCTACCCATAGACTTATGTGTCTATGGTGCTACCTATATTATAATTTCTCCTATATACACGAACCCTCTTTCTGTTGGACGGTACTTCTCTTGTCTTGATGATTATATAACACACATTTAAGTGTAATTTAAGTTCAAAGCTCCAAAACTCTAAATTATCTCCCTTTATATTTATATTATATTATATATAGGGTCATTTATTTAACCAAACTTACATAAATTCATCATCAGTTTACTTTATATATGGTATTAAAACCATAAATTTATATACATATAGATAATTAATTTAACCTGGTACTTAAACATATACATAATATATACGTTGTTCATAATTAAAATTTTAGGTGATCAATATTTCATGTATAATACTACAATAATGCTATATTACTATTATTATAAGTGTTATAATATTATTACAATACAATAATTATTAAAATATAACTATATTTATATATATATATTATAAAAAATCACGATTTGTATATAATAATAATAATAATATGCGTTGTTTTATAAGAGCGTTTGTAAGCTGTAATTTTTTGGTCGTGTTGTTGGATCCCGTTACGCGGATGGGCACGAGTGGATCTCTCTTTCTCTCTCTCTTTATGTTCTCCACTCGGGGTCCTATATCTCTCTCTTCTCCAGCACTAACTTTATTGGTGTATACTTCCCGTGGTGTAACCAACCGCTTTATATATAATACTATAATACACTTCCCAAAAAAAAAAAAAAAAAAAAAAAAAAAAAAAACTTGCTCTATTGCTCTAAGCGAAAAACCTTCACGTAGGTCTATCTATTGATATAATATTTTCTACCAAATTGACGTAAAATTAAAAATCAGTTTATAATATACAAGCTACAAGCTACCTTTTTCTTTCTTTCTTTTTTTCCTTCCTTCCTTATTTATAAATTTCTTATTATTATATAAAAAGAAGCATGCAAATTTATGTTATTAAATTTCTGCTGAATCAGCTTTATTCTTTTTATTATAATAATCTCCTAATATTTTCTAAAAATTTATCAAAAGGTATATACAAAAAAAAAAAAAAAAAAGTTAATTTTTAATGACTAAATTTAATATTCATTTTCTTATTAAATTTGTTTTCTTCAAAATATTTAAACATTTTTGTTTTCGACGTACACGACGTTACACCATATTATATACGTAAATTACTCTATATATCTTAGAGCCACAGTTTTTTTTCTTTCTTTTAGCTGCTGTAGAAAACAAGATGTAAATAAATGTATTCAGTGACGCGAAGGTGACAAATGAGTGTGACTCGGGTCATGCTCCCAGTATAGTTGTGAACGAGGGCAGTTAGCTCTAGGGTCACCTGAAGTATGTATATTATATATACATACATACGTTCTCCAAGTTGCAATGTATATTAAATACATCTGTCACTCGTTTCGAGACACACACACACACAGATAATATACGTGACTTTGGTCTTAACGTATCAAGTCAAATCAAGCTATACGTTTATGTCTCATCAATATCAAATTTATATTCATCAATTATTTTTATTTCTATAAACTCAAAGTATATACGTCATTGAATATAAAGAAAATAATTGACTTCTATATACAGTGAATTGCCAATGATTTATATAGAATATTATTAGTATATAACAATTTCAAAATTGAAGTATTAAAAAGTAACCAATAGGTATTCAGAAAATTGAATAATAATAATTTTTATTTATTTTAAATTATTTAAATAACTAAATTTAAAAGCATTTAAGTGTATGTTATATGTTATCAAAAGAAATAATTAGCGACGAAGCGCCTTATACATAATATTATACGATATTATGTTCATAATATACAGAGGTGAAAATGGCATGCCATTTCAACTTTACTTCATTCTTTATATATTTAACTTTGCTATTTATTTGTTATTTTCCAATTAATTTTTATCTTAATTTAAATTAATTTATTTTAAATAGGTATTACTTCTTATAAGCTGCAGTTTAGAAGTGGAAATGTCTTGTATATATGCGACATTTTAAATTCAGTTGTCTTTTAAAATATTACATCACAAAAAAACTTTGCAATCTATTTTATAGTTATCTCAAATTATCTTGTAAATTACAATACTAAGTAATTTCAATTCATTGTGTCATGTACAGTAACAGTAATTGCTTTGACTTCAACATTTCTCTGCGGTGGTAGAATAAAAAGTATGCAAAACAAAACATCTTTTGTCACCTCTATATAATAACAAAACAACAACAACAACATATGGTTTGAATATTATTTAACGGAAAGACCTTTGCAACATAATTCAATGTAAATGTATTCAAATTAAATTCAACACAATACTTATGGGATGATAAAATAAACATATTTTTCTCAATCTTATTATATACGTTTTTGTTTTTTCTATATAAGTATAATACACAAACATCAAGTTTTAAGTAGTTACTTTTAAATTGATAAATATTTATTTAAACTATAAAATCTTGTCCCTCATATGTTTAACGTAAGTAAATACCCTAAAATATTTATGTTTACTTTATATATGTTTATATGCATGTATATATACATTTTTAAAAAAGTGGGTAAAGTATGTATACTTGAAGATTTTGTTTCGGTAAAAAATAGTTTAATAAAATACGATATGAAAATTATAACTATTCAACATCAGTATAACTTTTAATTTTTAATTTATAGTTTTGATGATTAAAATAATAATATAAAATTTATCTCATAAGACCTTATAGGTTTTAATTTGTTTTTATTTACTTTATGCATTCGACTGAAAATTATATAATATATGATAAATTCAAGTATATAGAATTACAGTAAATGTATAACAGTATTATACTTCTGATATTACTATATTCAATATGAAGCTTAAAGTCTTTCTGACGTTAAGTATTCAATTGTTATTATATAATATGCGCAGTAAGTACATAAAAACAAAAAAGAATGAAAATAAAGATAAGTATATTCATTATACTTGTGTAGCTGAATCCGCGTGATTATTACTTTAACTAATGTTATATTTTTAGCTTACAGCACTCACGCGCTTTACGTTGTCAGAGGCTCATGAACAACTTCTATATACTGTAATTTTTTTTTTAAACAATACGACCATCAAATTTTAAAACAAAAGCTTATTTAGCTTTAAAAACATACAAAATATAGTTTATTAATTACACAAAAAGAAGAGATTTTTTTGTTGTTATTTTAGCTATGCTGTACAGAAAAGTTACTTTTCAACATTATTTAAAATAAAGCTACACTACAGACAGAAATACACACACTCTAAAAAATGGTGCATTACTTAAGTTACGAATACTAACTTATTTAATATATACACTTTTAAGTTATTATGAGTAGCTAAAATAATACATTTTAGCAAGTTATTAAAAATAGCTAATTTAAGTTGTTTTAAGTTTTTTAAAGTTTTTTTAAGCTATTTCAAGTTAAATTAGCTATTTTTAATAACTTGCTAAAATGCATTATTTTAGCTACTCATAATAACTTAAAAGTGTATATCTTAAATAAGTTAGTATTCGTAACTAAAGTAATGCACCAATTTTTAGAGTGCACGTAATAATTATAGTTCATTTTCAGCACAATTTTTTCAATATATAGTATCAGAGTACTCTAGAAAAGGGATACGTTATGCATAATTCTTATGGTGTACAGTATAATTCGTTATGTTGTTCTAATTTATCTATGCTATATATATTGACACATAAATGCAGCAATATGTAATTTATTCTTTCCGTGGCAAGGTTACTCTATTTTATATTTTTATATGGAACATAGCAAAGCAGTACTGATAAAGATGTCTATCCAATAACAAAATATTATGTCGATGAAGCGAATAAATGTGCTGTACAGCATAATAATTTGTCATGCGATTTTTTTCTTGCGTTTAATTGATTAGTCTTTCTCAAATATAATGAATTTTTAATAACATTTTTTTTCACTGAATTATCAAAATTAGCGTGTTCCAACAATAATATTAATACTTGACGATTTTTGTATATATAATATATTGTTGTCGTTAGGAGTTTGCTCTTATATTTGCATAGCAAAGAAGGGTAAATTATGTATATACGTTTAGTTATAAGTATTCAATAGCCATCACAATTGTTTTATATAATCAAGGCCGCTCATCTGAATATGACGCCTATTTAGAAGCATTTGCTGTCATACACATTAAAGAACTCTTTTATTCATTCTATAAACGTTTCTTTATGAATATTATCATTGCTGTCAACGGAATATAAAAATATTATTTCTCATTTTCAGAGCAAATTTTTTTAGTAATCCAGAATTACGTTGTCTAATAAAGTTTA
>OX439128.1:21460096-21545096 GCA_949318235.1 Ecdyonurus torrentis | reverse complement strand
GTTCTCACAGGATACCTTGTCAAAAATAAAAACATCATCTTTTCCCTTGGTGACGTGTCAACTATATAAAAAACCTACACCTCATTTTAACACATTAAAATTTTAATAATTCATGTGTTATATAGTTGCTGTTTTTTACTCATATCATTTTACAAGTTATTTATAGTTAATAAAGTTTATCCATTTGTTTTTATAAAGGTCAAATGACTATATATTATTGATTTCTCTTTTTTTTTCCTCCCACGCATTTTATTTTTATAAAATAAATGAATCTGTTTAAACAAGGAAAATGCTTGTTACCAATTTATTGTTAATACTCTTCTCCATAAGTTCAGGATAACGTAATAACAAGCAAGAAGACAACTTAGATATTTATCATTATTCTACCATATAAAAATGCAACTTAAATATAATAAGACAATGAAAAAAAAAAAAAAAAATACTATACGGTATATTTTGGTTTTTTATTTTAATAAAATAATAATATTCTAGATTTACTTGTAAACGACCTCTCGGTCTCTTATTCCTATTGTTCTTCAAACAGAAAAACATTCAAGTATCATGCTTGCAATGAAAGAAGAGAGAAGAGTAGAGAGAGAGAGAGAGAGAGAGAGAGAGAGAGAGAGAGAGAGAGAGAGAGAGAGAGAGAGAGAGAGAGAAATAAAGTAAAGAGGAAAAAAAAACTCAAGGTAGCTGTATGGTATAAAAAACATGCTGTGCGGCGAAGTTAAAATACGCCCTAATTGCAGCTCTCTCATTTATATATATATATATATATATATATATATATATATATATATATATATATATATATATATATATATATATATATATATATATATATATATGACCCCTCCTTCAAACTATAAGTAACCCTTATAATTAAAGTTGTTTTTTAAACACATAATAAGTAGTAATAAAATAAAGTTTAAAGAAAAATGCACTTTTCTTATTATTTATGTATTATTTCAAGAGAGAGATAGAGAGAGAGAGAAGTGAGAGAAGTGAGAGAAAAATGAAATTATTTGAATACGTATGTTATCACCTCAAAATTATCTGACATTTCTCATCTTTCACGTCTCACCAGTGATGTCACTGGATGTCAATCACACATCTTCTTTATTTTCTCTCTCTCTCTCTCTCTCTCTCTCTCTCTCTCTCTCTCTCTCTCTCTCTCTCTCTCTCTCTCTCTCTCTCTCTCTCTCTCTCTCTCTCTCTCTCTCTCTCTCTCTCTGTACATAGTGGAAATCTACACGTCACCATAGTAAAAGAACTTTACTTCTTATCTTATTTTTAAAGTATTAAAAAAAATATATATATTACAATCCTTTATACTGGTACGTATTTAGTTATAGAACTTCTCTCTTTTTAAGCTTGTTGTTAGGAGCTAGAAAAAAAAAATTAACATAAATTCTCGTTTTACAAAATGAAACAACGTATATATATATAAATATACAAAATCTTATTTCTCTTACTACTTTATAATACTTTCACACCTTTTAAACTATGAGCTAAAATTTTGTAATTTAAATAAATGAGCATCACAAAATATAGAAAGTTTTAATAAAGTTATATGTTTAACACTTTATGATGAGAACCCGTTAAAATATGATGTATAATGTTAAAGGATCAAAACGTATAGGTTGGGTTATGTGATATATATTTTTTATATAACGTTATTTTACAACAGTTTTAGAATAATTTGCAGAGTTGTTATACAATGTAACTTTAGTATATGTTTATTATAATATAATAATTATAAGTTTAATTTTTTTCTTTTTCTTTTTAATTATTTTTATTTTAGGACTGTCCCTTCCACGCTTACGATATAACTTTACAACGTGGTCACATAGATTTTGATACAATTACGAAGCTTTGAAACGGATCACGGACTACGGTGAGAAAAAAAAAGAAGCTTTTTATAGAAGAGAGACTTCATTTTGATCTATTCAATGGATATATTACAGAACAGAGGGTTCATGTAGGTTTATCGTGGGGTTGTCACTGGCAAATTTGGAGAGCTGAACGGTCGGTGGTCCAAGGCTTGCGATGTGATTGCGCGCGGGTCGTTGTGACGAGCTAGGAAGTTAAGTTGGTTCCCGCAGCAAAAGTACGTACAGTACATGCAGTTATAAGTGAGCATGAAGCGAGCGAACGAACGAACAAGCGCCTCGGTCGCTGACCTGCAGCATTTGCCGCTTGGTCTCTCTCTCTATACCGACACCTCGTTCGCCACAACTCTCAGCAACATACAAAACTTATTTTATTCCATGCAATACTCACTTATATACCATCGTAAGTAAGCGGACACTGAGAATATTCAACTATACGTTCATAATGTTGTGACAATCTTAATGCCTTTTTAACTAACTTCCACGCAAAACTTTGGCAAGAGGTATAATAAATTTACCTCGATGATTATTATTATTTACGTAAATATTTACATTTTATTTATAATATATTATACATACAAAATTACATTATTTGTTGTCTCAGGTGTTATTTTATGGTTACGTAATTAAATTTATAAGTAATTTTTGGTTTCACGTCATGTAGTGTTTTTAATTTTATTTTTTATATTATTAAAATTTATGAGTTTTTTACTCCTTTTTTTTTGCGAATGCTATGGAAATTGCGTTTTACCGTTGCAAATGCTTTTCATGATAATATATACATTTAAATGTATATTCTGCAGCATTATTCAATTGTAAGAAAATGGAGAACAAATGGAGAACATTTGTACAGTATACGTAGTACATTCAAGTGGTAAAATCAATTACAACATTTTCTTAATGTAGCAATCTATCGATTTTGTTGCAGTTTCTAAATGAGGATAAAACATCATTTTGCATTCATAATTATAAAAACCTTTTAGTAAGTAATTTTCTTTCTTTAATTTTTTCTATCTTGTAGTTCAAACTCATTTATTATTTAAAAAACCTACAAAGATAACATCCATAACTTATTTCAACACGCGTCATATATTTTTATATATTATATATATAATATAATAATGTATGTCAAATACATAAATTTATTAACTTAATTAATATTCAACAATCATTAAATAAATAATATATAAAATAAAATTGGAATGTGAATAAATCTCAAAGAAATGTAGATTGAATATTGTGATAAACTATAGAGTCATCGATGCTTTTGTTATTTTTTTTAAGGCCAGTTTTTCAAGTTCCATTCTTTGTTATTTGTGATTGCACGTTGATTGCATGGTAAACGTATGGCTTCGGGACGTGATCCGTGTGACGATTTTAAGTTATAAGAGAGAGAGAGAGAGAGAGAGAGAGAGAGAGAGAGAGAGAGACAGGTGAGCATAAAGCTATTGGATTTAGCACGCTTGTTCGATCTTTCATCGAATTTTATTTGACTTACAAACTATATTGTGTCAACATTAATTTTCGTTTCATGAAAGAGTGAAAAATTTTAACAAGAAGAAGGAAATTTTTTTTTTTAAAGATAATAACAATCAAGAATTGAGAAAATATTTAAGTTATAAACTTGATCAAAATGTTATTATATATTAATCCTTCAAGAAGACTAAAATGAAGGATTAAACTTATAAAAATCTCTGACATGTTATGACTTGACATACAACTTTTCAAATTTATTTTGGTTGTATGTTTATATTAATATTAAACAACCTATACACTGAATTTGCAAAGCACGCAAAAAAAGGTTTCATAGAAATAATTATATTTTAAAAAAAAATGTAACTTCACAAAATATATTAAATAAAAATCAGAAATTTTATTGGTCCAGGCAGTTCATATAAGTAACATATATCGTTGTTACGATACAACAAGCATTGGTCTAGTCATTATTTACAATTAACATAATAATAATAAATAAATAAATTTATAACTATACATTAATAAAGTTTCAGTACAGTTTCTATACAGTCTTATCTATTTACAACCATAACAATCTTTTATGCAAGACGTGATAATTTAGTCAGTAAAATGTTCCAAATTTGAGTGTGGTAAAAATAAGTATATCATTTTCATCAATTTTTAAGTTACGGTCAAAGTATTCGGATAAAGTATAATATTCTTTATATATTAATAAAAATTTCAATCTGTTTTTAAATAATGTATTGGTTTTTAAATTTCGAAGTATTGATGCATGGTAGACTATCATAAATTTTTGCTGTAATGTAATATGGGCTCCTTTCATATAATTTAGATTTTGTATTTTGGAACCGAGACCTTCATATATAGAATTTCGTCTATGTAACATATTAAAACAGAACATTTTACGTGCAGGGAGATGTAATCCATTTCAGAGAGTATAAAATCTATTTTTATATACAATCAAGCAAGATTTGACCTATGGAAAATTACAATGGGGTGAAAATGTTATTTTTAGAACTATGTGGGTGGGTATAGCTGGGGAAAAAAAAAAATTTGATAGAATATAGAAAGTTTTTTTTTACATTTATTTCAACTCTAAAAATAAAATGGCAAATTGATATTGAAATGGTATCATTAATTAATCACATATTTTGTAAATGCAAATTAAATTAAAAGAAAACAACTAATTAATTAATGAAATATGAGTACTGATGCTTACGTATACGTATAGAGACCAACGTAACATTTGAAATTCAATTAACATTTGTAGTCAGTTGATCATTTTTCTCAAAATTATTTTCGTAGATAATATATAAATTTACCCCTCTCTCTCTCTCTCTCTGTTAGTCAAATGTCAGATACTTGATACCTTTGTATCCATGGCAACCACTTATTTTACCCATGGATACCATTTATACAGACAGAGCACCTTTCTTCACTTGAAAACTATGTGCTATATAAAATGTAAACCAAAAGATATATAATATCACAAAATATTGAACATTGTAAGCTTTTTTTTAGTAAACACGGAAAGGAAAAGATTGCAAATGTTAAAGAAGAATACGAAGACGAAGAAAGAAAAAAAAGTAAAAAAAATGTCACTTTTTTTTTTTTTTTTTTCCCTTTTCAATGAAAAGATTTCTATATACATATAAAACAGTGTCATATTCATATAGTTTACATACCTATAGGAAAATATGAAACAAAATAACATTTTTATGAGAGTGAAAGATGTAAAATTACGCTTCATAGAAAACAATAATGCAAAGTCTTCGTATATGTTTAAATTCGATTTTTTTTTATATATTATACTCTCGTTGGTGAATAGCTTATCTTATTTCATTAAATTATATTTTGAAATTTTTATATCAATAATTCACAATTAAAAAAAAAAAAAAAGAAAAGTTTATTGATGATCATTATGATTAACAACTTAATATTAAATTGTTGCTAAAGAATATGGTCAATATAATATGTTTCTCATATTATAAGATCGCAAATAGCTGAGCTCTCCAACGTGAAGTTTTTTTATTTTATTTTTATTATTATTTCTCTTAACTTGTTTAAAAAGTTGAGGAAAAGCTATTTATAAGTCTTTCTGTGCAGAGAAGAAGTTCGCAAAGTATTGCACAACAAGTAAAACTACTTTGCGAACGTTGTGGATATGGATCCATTTTACAATTACATCACCTTCTCTCTCTCTCTCTCTCTCTCTCTCTCTCCTTATAAATATATATTTTTTACACAGCACTTTAAGTATACTAAATTATCATCATTATTATAAATTGGCCAATCAGTTAATAAAAAAGTAATTGATATAATAATTACTTAACTTATATTATTATTGAACTTGATTGCAATTTGCACTTTTAGTCTTATTACAACTTAAATAAAATGTAACATTATTTCTATATGTAATAAAATTACGCCTATACAACAATATAATATTCAATAATAATATTTTTATTATATTTGTAGTTTACACAATTTATAATACTCTTTCATGTGGGTCGAAGTTACAATTCAAATTCGCCTAGAAGCAAAGGGCGATTCTTATTATAACAAAATATTGCAACCTACGTGTATACTTTTTGTTATTCATATCTATTCTCTCTCTCTCTTTTTATTTGTCGTTAATATACATCATGTTGACCGGCTTTTTTTTTTTTCTGTTCTTTATCTTGCAAAAGAGGATGCTTTGGTTATATAGCTTATAGTTGTTAGGCCGTAAGTTCATCTCCCAAACACCGTTACCGGCATAGCCCCCCTCCTTCTCCCCCCCCCCCCCAAACCCTGCCCTGTACCGTGTGCCGCAACAGCCGCAACCTAGTTTTTATCTTCTCAAATCCAGTCCAACGCGTAAGCCCTCTCTCTCTCTCTCTCTCTCGTACGTTTATATTAAATACAATATAATGTCAAGCCGGAATTAAATAAAACTTGCAACTAACTATACACTAAATAAAAACGTATGTATGTATATAAAATTGTATACAGAGTTCATACACAGGTATAACTAAAAAGAGCTATTTAAAAACCACTCACACAACATTGGATATATATAAAAAGAGGGGGAGAGATAGAGAAAGAGAAGAGAGTATGTGTAGGTGTTCACCAACAATCAAGTCCTGATTGTAACTACATTGAAGCGACTGCTGCTGTGTAACTAAATATTATTAATTTTCTTTTCATGATTAACGTTCGACCTCAAAAATATCTAAACAAGGAAAATATTTATTACATGTGTACGTATATATAAGCTATCTATGTATGTGTGTATAATATATATTTATAAAATAAGTATTAATTAACCTTTTTATGATTTTTTTTTTTACTAATTTATCATCCATGTTTAGTAATGTTAAATTATATTTTTATAATATCGTGAAAAAAAAAAAAAAAAAAAAAAAAAAAAAAAAAAAAAAAAAGAGAAAATATAATTTACTACTTTGTAAATATTATACTTTTTTTATTAAATATTATATGATTTTTTATTTTTTTTTTAGAATATTGATTTTTATCTATCAATAAATCAAAATGTTAATTGCTCTAATTGGTACAAGGGAGATAGAAGCTTTGGGCTAATCGTATTATAATTTGTGTATAAGAGTTGGTGGGAGGAGAGAAAGAGGGATTATAATACGGTAGCTGGTTCACTCTGCTACTGCGCTATCTCTGGCTGACCACACTGGGTATAGGCTATAGAAGTTGGGTGGGCCACTTAACTTTTTCACCATCTTCACACACACACACACACGGAGAACGCGTGTCACAAGGGCAAAGGGGCTTCACAAAACTGCCGCAGGTATATATAGGTGACAATATAAAAAAAGTTCCATGGAGGTAATAAAAAAGAATGAAAACAAACAACGTGATGCTTGCACATATTTCATAATGTGTCAACACTATGTATCGTATATATATATAAGGGGAGGGAAAATAAATGTGATCAATCTATTCTATTGTTATAGAGAAACACTTTAATATTGTATAGCCTTGTTAAACACCTGGTAATGTGACAATTTGTAATGCCAGATTATGAAACAAGACAATCAGTTTTTCTTACGTTTTTTTTTTTTTTTTTTTTTTTTTAATTGCATTTATTTTACATATTTATGTAATTATTTCTATAGCAATTGCAAATAACTGTTTCATATCGTGTAATATACTGCAGTACAACGTTTTACGATTTTTTCAATTCAATTTTTTTTTCCTTTACTATTTAAGATTTTTTTTTCTTTTACTGCACAATTATAAAAAGACATAATTTTAAATGATGCCTTCTATTCACTATAGCTAAATATAATTCAGCAGTATACATTTATACTATTACATTAGCTTGCTAAAATTTATTTTTAAAACACTAAATTTTACTCACTTCTGCTGCGTAAAAACATTTGTGATTCAAATCAAAAAAAATAAACGTATATACATGAATAATTTTTTTTATTAGTACTTGAGTTGAAAAAATGAACACAGATTGCGTAAAATATACACATAAAATATTGGATTTTAAATTGAGAACATGATATTAATATACAAAAGGCAAAAGTTTTAGTGAGTTTGTGGTATTATATCAAATTTATATCACAGCATTTATACCTTGGATACCACTAACCAAAATTTGTACCCTACTATCGTTCCCAAACCAATTATTAAAACCAATGGAAAAGTGTTAAACCATGTGTTATTATTAATTACTTTTGAATAAATAATATATATTATAAGGATATTTTTGAATAATATAGCTTAGTAAAGGTATTTAAAAAAAAAAAAAAAAAAAAGTAAAATAAATTAAATTGATAAATATTATAAAATATGCAGAATGACTATAAAATAACTATATCACACATAATTTTTCATCGTTTAACAAATTGCCTTAGAGATATTATACAAATTAAATATCAAATTATCTTCTTTTTTTTTTTAAACTGCTAACAATATTTTCTTATCTTTTATTTATAATTTATAACATTTTTTAACGTTGTTAAGATTTTATTTTTCTTCTTCGCCTTCTTACTTTTATATATTTTATATTTGTGTAAATGCGCTATATAGAGCATCGCAAAGAAGTTCATAAGGAAAGAAATTATATTACGGTGGCAAAATTAACGAGAACAGATAAAAAAAATCTAGTAATCAAAATAAAAAATTCCAGCAAAAAGAAATAAATATAAATATCAAAATCATAGTTAAAGAATAAATTAAAATAACTTTTCATAATATATATAAAATAAAATATATATATAAAAAAAATGCAAAGAGAAATAAAAATTGCTGTTATATCAAAACATTTTCGCAGGGATATAAAACTACAACCTTTTTTAAAAAAAAGTTGTATGAAAGATATTATTTTTCATTCATTTTTATTTAAACGAAGGTCCTTTTATAATATATTGAAAAATATTTATATAATAAATTCTTTCATTGACTAATATAGAATATATATTTTCTATTAGTCTTTTTTTTTTTAATAGATAACATATATAAAATCTCAATTGATTTTAAAAAGCAATAATAAATATTATATATATATCTCATGTTTCCTTATAGGCCAAGGTGTCAAAAGGCAAAGTGTGAGCGAGTATCAAGGCTGGTTAATGCACGCGAACAACCCGACCACCCACAACAAGGCTCATTCAATCAAACGTATTATGGTTTTTAACATTTTACTATTTATACCATCTTATTATACAATCTTGTATAAGCATTATAGTCAAAGATACGAATGACTTCTCTCTCTCTCTCTCTCTCTCTCTCTCTCTCTCTCTCTCTCTCTCTCTCTCTCTCTCTCTCTCTCTCTCTCTCTCTCTCTCTCTCTCTCTCTCTTCTTTCTTTAATGATAGTAGAGTGTAAAAAAGCGACCTTGTTATATAAATTCACACTTCTGCTTTTTTTTATTGGCATTTAAATTACACTTAAAGGTAACTCAGAATGCAATAAAAAGTAACAAATTAAATAATAAATTAAAAAAAAAATAAAATGAGAAGAAGAAGAAAAAAAGTGTTCTTGGAACAAGTTTTGTGCAACATGCAACGTAGTTATTATTTCTAATTAACATTTACTTTAACACACTGGATTAAACATACAAGCTCAATGAAGCATCAACTATTATAATATTGAAATTTATATATATAGGTATAACGTGAATGAAAAAAAAATACATATAAAAATGATTAAATTAGTTTTGTTAATTAAAAATGTTCAAGTACTCTGAATATACATATATATTTTTTAATTCACTTGAAGTTTTTCTATAAGTAAATTAAAATTATTTCTATTGTTTTTATTTAAATTAACTTTTTTTTTCTTTTTTTTTTTTAAATACTTTAAAAATATACTGCGGATATTAATAACGATTTTATAATAACAAATTTAAAGTATAATTAAATACAGACTAGACTTGTTTCACCTGTTCATTGTTACACTTGCTATACATAATTTTATTTGGTTTATATTTATAGGGCAGGTGTCAAGAAAGACTATAAAACTTGGGCGGTCAACTCGACTGCATATACATACATAAATATATACAGGGGGCTATAAGATATTATTCTTTGTATATTGTGCAATTGATGCACTAAATAAAAAATGGATCTACTAAAAAGATTACAATTTAAAACACAAAACCCTTCCCCTATCCACCCCACTTAAGGGTTCTATTGTTATAATAGTTTCAGCAGGCCTCATTAAAAAACCACTTCAACAATTTAACTTTCAATAATAAAAATAATAACGTTATTATCTAACGACTTCTATAAAATATATTAAAGGTATTTTCATCACTATTAAAGTCAGAACCACAAAATTTTAAATTTCACCAACAATAAAAAATTCAAATATTGTAAAAAAAAAAGTTTATTACATAAACATGTTTTTTTAAAAAAAAACAAAAAACAAGTATTTAAAATATTTTCATTTAAAAAGCATTTTTTTATTCATAAATATTTATTGTGTGTGTGTGTGTATACGTATTATATTTGAAAAAAACAACACACAAACAAAAACTATATAATATTTCAAAAGTTTTATTAGTGTATAATAAAATCATAAATAGATTTGGTAAATATTTAAGATATTTGTAGTTGTTTTTGTTCCAAAAGATTTGAGAATTTACAATACAATGAGGGTAAGAGAAAAACTCCTGTAGTTTATTCCCTACGGTAACCCGCACGTCAGCCACGTACGAGAAGTTGCATATTCTATACAAACTGCAGGCGTAAAATCAAAATGTCTTCTCCCAAGTCAATACAAACAAATATAAACATCTAAAAAATATAAAAAATAAAGAAAAAGGGCACAAAATACGTATCTTATTCAAAATCTATCACAAAATAGTATCAAAGAAAGAAAATTTCTTTATATATTATAACATTATGTAAAACGCACGTATTAAAATGTAACACATGCTTAAAAATTATGAAACATTTTTTTTCTTTATATATAAAAATATCTGTATAAAAATTACATATAGAATTATTTTTGACGTTATAACTTTTTTTTTTTAGTATACTCGAGAACCTGAGTGAATTCCAAAGTTTGTCACAGGGTAGTGATTTGTTGGCGTCACACGTGACGCTAGCTCATAAGCGTGACCAAAGCAATAACACACTTCCAACATTCTAAATAACATTTTTTTTTCTCTACTATTATATTGATATTTTATCATCTTTTTTTTAAAATTATTATATAATTTCTTGTCATAAAATATATTATATTATAATCTAAAACATAAAATAGTTTAATTATAATTTAAGAGATATATTAATTATATAGCTTACTTGTCTGCGCGATATCATGCTATGACACTTGTGCATGTTGTAATAACATTCAATTTATTAGTGCTCGTAATTTATATACGAGTATTATTACAGTGCAAAGTATGGAATTGTATATTTACATTATAAACGTAATAATTATGACACTATATTAAAAAAAAAATGTAATATCTCTTGTCGTATATATATTTTTTCTCTATCAATGTTTTTCACAATAATTTTACAGAAAAGGAGATAGATATTTATGTTGATTTAACTGTGCTCTATAATATGCGAAAGCAATATAAGTTACTTTTATTCTCTAGAAATAAATAAGACTGTTTACTGCAAAATTGCTAACTTGTATAATGTACATTTTTCTAAACACATTTTCATGTTTCTATATTATAGAAAAGAAAAAAAAAATTATTATCCCTATGTATGACTCTGCTATAAAATAAATCAAAACTCATCATCATGATGTTAATTTGCCTAGAACTATTTATAGTATTTAGAACTATATACCTAATATAATTCTATACGGCCAACAATACAGAATGTTGCTGGTTAAAAAATTGGAATATTGTGTATCATAAAAATACGAATTTTTTTTTTCACGTAAAATATTCTCTCTCTCTCTCTCTTTCTCTCTCTTTTCAAATAAAAGTTAAATATATGCTCAAAGAGAGAGAAAGGCATTAAAAAACTAAAAATAACCATAATGTATATTCCGACACGTAATTTTATTAATATTTTCATTATACGTCAATTATCGACGCGATAATTTCCATCATAAAAACAAATAGAAGTATTTTTAAATAAATCAAACGTTATAAATTACAGAATATCTTCAAAAAAAAAAAAAAAAAAAAAAAAAATGCTGCATCATTTTCCAATATATAAACCTCAATTTATATTTTATAATACAACAATAAAGTTTAATAGTATATATATATAATATATTTGATTTGTTGAACTAGTTAAAATTGATGTATATTAACCACTTTTGTGTATGTATAAGAGAGTCAACAATGTATTAAATTACAAAATGTTTACTCTTTATATGTATAATAATAAAAGCACCTCTTCTACTATTTAATGTTTTAGTATATAGTGATAATTTTATTATTATAATATAGTATAAAGCCAATAATATAATTAAAATATTAGAAGAGCTTATAGCCCCAATTTTCTTCTTCTTCTTCTTCTTCTTCTTCTTCTTCTTCTTTTCTTTTCTTTTTTTTTTTTTTTTGGCAAATTAACATCATGATGATGAGTTTTGATTTATTTTATAGCAGAGTCATACATAGGGATAATAACATTTTTTTTCTTTTCTAAACACATGCATGTGTGTGTGTGTAAAGCTTGTTGTTATTACATAAGAATTAAAGCTTGAGCAATCACAGCTGCCTCTCTTCAAACGTATATATAAATATATATTTTTTTTATAAGTTGGTGCTTTGCTATGAAGTATTATAGTTTCTTATTTCTCAATCACGTTAACTGGCTTAACTCTCTTTATCTTTTATCAAGAGGCACTTTATATACTTTTACATAGTTTATTTGATAGAAATTAAAAACATTTTTATTAGTATTATATATTTTTTTGTTTATGTTCTTAACAATTTCTAGAGATTTTATTTATCATTGTTTTGTACTATTTTATAACTGATTACTTAACAGCTCTTATTTTTGTAAATAATTGAGTTATTTACTTTTTTTTATGTAATATTATTAATTGTATTGCCTTTTTTTTTACTAAAATAATTCTTTACGTAATAAAATTGATTTTACAAAAGCAAATTGTTGACTCATAGATGTCAGAAAAATGACATACGGAATAAAACTCAATCAATGTGTATTTTTCTATAGAAAAAATTACATTTTTCTTTAAAATTTGCCACTTACTATTATTATTTTTTTAATTATGATCTTCAACTTCATATACAGTTTTTGAATCTAAAATAATCAGTAAGTTATCTCTGTAATAGCATAATTTCTATAACTTTTTTTTTTTGTGTTAAACATATAACAATGAAATTGTATCGAAAGTATAAAAACGGTTAATCCTCTCTTCCTATATCAAAAAAAGACTTATAGGATATATTATTTCCAGCAACAAAAGGAGAGAAAAGTATCAACATCAAGAATCACATAAATAGCTGCAGATAATACTCAATAGCTGAGACGAAGACGACGATTTGTTCAATCCGTTTTTTTTTCCTCTCTTCTTCTTCTTCCTATTGTTAAGAAGTGAACGTCTTTAAATGGTACTTGATGTTAGCTTGGGTGAATGGTGAGACTTTTAGGGGTCAAATGTCACGCATGAAATGAAAGGTTGGTTCTTAACTCAAATGTGACAACGCAACAAGTTGATGGAGCACTTTTTAGTATACTCTAAAAAGTATATATATATGAGATATCCTTAACTACTTTCTTATATTGTATATATTAATATATTGAAATGAATATTGAGGATATTTGAAACCCTTTCTTTCTTATATATAAAATATTATACGTTGCTTTAACCCAAAGTATTAATTTAAACTAGGTTACAATATTAAAAGCTAAAAAAAAAAAAAAAAGTATATAACAACATGACTTATGCATAAATCTCAACGTTATACATACTTTATAACGTTTAACAAGAGAGGCGGAGAAGAGAATGTTTTTTTAAATATTACATGATTATACTGTTAAACAAGTTGAAAATATAATTTTGTGCTATTTTTTTATGACAAAAAATATGTATATTTACAATTTCTAAATAATGAAATATAAAATGTACTTAATAAAAAAATCCATTTAAATTAAACTGCGACCTCGCTTTTTTTTTCTGTTCGCCACCGCGTATATATACACACACATAAGTGAAAGGGCGTAAAAATTATTTTTAATTAAAAAAATAAATAAATGACAGCTATAAAATCATGTACTAAATAAAATTATCAATTATGTAACAGGCGAAAAATGTTGAAAATTTTAAACTTTAGTTTGAAAATTATATTTTATATATAGGGGAAAGTTTTCTAGAAATTTCTAACTCACCACCAAAGAACATAGCTGCTAACATCATATCCCTTAATCCTTGTGGTAGTCCTGAATTAGTGGTAGTTGTTGTCGTAGTTGATAAGAAAGGTAAAGTATGATGATGAGAAGGTACTAACGATGAGGTTGCACTTGTACCATTACTGGTACCACTACTAACTGCACCACCTGCACTTGCACCATTCGAAGCACCACTGCCAGTTAGAGCTGACACTAAGAAACTTTGCAAGTGTTGTCTAGGATCAACAAAATCACAAAGACGACACCGCATTTTTTTTTTTCAAATTATATAAAAAACGAATCACTTTGAAATGTAATAATAATTTAATAATAAATCATTATTTTTAAATACACTTTCCACTTTAGTATATATAATATATACCATATATACACACAATAGATATAATATAAACTTTATAACTTCTATATATTTTATATAAAAATATATAATTGTAATCGTTAATAACACACAAATTAAGAAAAACTACGTATTTTTAGAGAGGAAATTTACGAGAGACCAGCAAGTTCCGAGATCTCAAACGTAAGTGACGAACGAACGAGAGCGAGAAGTCCCGCTACCAGAGCTAACAGAAACGAGAAAAAGAGGAGAGGGGAGGATCACTCGCGGGAGGGAGGGTAGCAAACTCGCGGGTGGTGGGAGGCCACAGCAATGTAGTGGTGTGGTTACATACACTTGATATAACTACATACACGTACTAACTTTTTTTTTTTATTATACATTTACTTATGACAATACGAAGAAAGTTATATTATAAAAAAAAAATTATAAAACATAAAAAAATTTAACAGACCAAAAAAATGTTTATCTTTATAATGTGATCATATTACGATTTAATAATAATAAAAAAATATATTATATATTGCGTGCTACTTTATAATCTAGTCTCTGTAATAATATTCTTTTTTAGTCTATTCAATACATCTGATTAGCATTTAGAAAAATATGAAACCCATTTTTTTTAGTATACTCTTGAGGGTCTATCTATAAGACAAAATAAAAGCTCGCGGCCCTCACACCTGCATATACGTGCTCCGATAGTGCGAAGGTGACTACTTATTTAATATTCTATGTAAGCTAAGAAAGTACTAGACACAAAATTATACAACTTACCTATAGTAATTTAAATGTATTATATTATGTGTATATCCTTTATACATTTTATGATGCATCGTCGTAAATATATTTTAAAATGCATAATAATAATAGTAAGTTCCAGAAGTTTCTTGAGCATTATATAGAATGCAAGTTTTAAAATAAAATTAATTAATATACATTGTGAGTATAAATGGCTTAATATGTATATTATACTGTTATGCAAATTAGTTTAGATTAACGTCTGCAGTCATCAACATTGCTTTTATATTATATAACAAGTGTATTCTCTATACCGATATACATGTCTATTTGGTATATTACTTCAATTATGTTTAATTTATGTGTATACTGGTATAATATATTTATTATAAATTTAAACATACAAATATAAGGTTTTTACAATACTTTTTATTTCTATTCTTTACTTTGATTTTATACTTTAAAAGTATACTATTATATATTATATAAAAAAGGAACTTCGAATATAACAATACACATTGCACAATATAAATGTCTATTAAAACTTATTTAAACTATATATAATTCATCAATGCGATTGTTCCGTATCCTTATATATAATTTCCATAGGATTTTTTACAATATTGTTATACTTATATATACGTTTTGATTTATATAGTTTAAAATTAAGTGTGAAATCAAATTAGCATCTGAGTGCTCAGAGTTTTATTATAAAAATTTAAATAGATTTGATTTATATTTCAATTGGTTTTTATTACGAGGAGACAGTTAAACTATATAGAATTCTAAGTACTTCAAATGCGTGCGGACTAAAATAATGAAATATGATTGAAGTTATCTCAGCAAAAGTTTTTTTTTCTCTTTTTTTTTCTCTCTTTTTTTTTTTTTTTTCTTTCAGATATATGATTCATTTTTATCAGAAATTTTAACACATATGAATCATCAGCTAATTGATACGCAGCAAGGGTTGATTTCCTTGAAATCATTATGCAATTCAGTGTAAACTTAATTAACTTCAGTACACTGAGAAAAAAAAAGAGCTGTTATCACATACTAAAAAAAAGTTTCACATTACGCCTTGAAGGAGCAAAATTGTTATTACCATCAACATGGATTAATAATAACAATGAAACTTTTAATGAAAAATCATGTGTTTTTGCCAATGTATGCAATAATAAAATCAATAAAAGGGTCTATACATTCATGTTAAAGTTGACGCCATGTTAGAGTACTCAATACATATAGGCCAGTATATAGGAAAAGGACCCATTTTGCCATAATTTAAAAATACCAAGCAATATTTTTGAGAACATGCTGTTGACAGGTTGAATTGATATCTCAAGTATATATATAAAAATAATAATAACAAAAAATTGACCGATTTTCCTTAGAAAATAGCCAAAAACGAAGTTTATCGTATGCTGAGCAATGTTATTCATTGCTCCAGTATGGCATCAAAGCGCTCAAATATGATGTCATGCGCATACACCTTAAATACAGAAGCATAATATACTTTGCTTTAAATTGTGTGAGCTTATATAATCCGGCTGACTTGCTTCTTAAATTTAAGCTTTCTGTTTCAAATATTTATAACTGCACGTTAGAAAAATCTATCAACAAGTTATAGATTTTTTTTTTTATTTTTTTTTTTTATTATAGCAATAAAATTTTGTAACCCTGATAATTGAAACACATATTCAGAGAAAAAAAAACTGCTATTTTATTCCTTCAAGGCATAAATCAAATAGAAACGAGTGCCAAATTTCACTAAAATTTCACCTCTCTTATATACGAGTTTTTTTTTCTTCCCATGTATATATATTATAGTAAGTTTGATTTAAAACCTAATGCGGAGAAAATAAAAGGTTTCTTTTTATAGACCAATTACTGAAAGCTTTTAAACATGTAAAGTAAATTAATTAATGACAAATTAATTATTTACTTAGTAAGTCTTTTATTGTTAAATATAAGTAACAAGTATAAGAGAAGAACAATGAAATTACTCATCCTTTACATCATAATTACTAATTTTAATTAAAGTTATGTTCTTTGTAGACTATACAGTATATTTTATATTAACTATTGAAAAGACGTGAATATTGAGAAAAATTGCAGTACGTTTGAATATATATCTCTACTTCAGAACGTTAACTTATAAAATAACCCATTTTAAATTATTGTACTATATTGATTAGATAAAACAATATCAAATTATCTTATATAATCGGTAAAATAATAAAATAAACGGAATTAATATTTTTTTAAATGCGGGTGAGGGGAAGAGAGAACAATAAAAATGTTGAAGCCCTTTGGCTTTTGTTTTTTTGAATATTCTCACTCAGGGAATTTTTTGGATAGAAAATAATAATAATATATAAAAAATGAAAAGTTAAATAGCGTCACGGGTCTAAAGCCGTGGTCTGTCTACCTTCACGCCCGCCTCGGTCCTCAAGTATAATATAACCCCTTATTTCTTATTATGACTGCGTGATTACCAGCTTGGGTGGGCGCGGTGAGCAAAAGAATGAAGTTTCTTTCACATTCTCTTACTTTTTATTCTTGAGTTCAAAACGATTTCATCGTCTTTATATTCTCTCTCTCTCTCTCTCTATATATATATATATACTTTTATCAATACTTTCAAATCGTTTCTTTCGCACTACCCTCAACTATATCCGTCCATAATATTACACACACAGTTCTATATTGAAGGAAATTGAGCATGTGACTTTTTTTTTTTTTTTTTTTTTTTTTTGCCAACTAGTCAATCGATTTTAGAGCATTTTATTGAATAACTGAAAAAGTAGGAAGCTAATAACGAAGTGAACAAAAGGGGTGATGATTATTCTATAATATAAGTAAAAAAAAATATAAAAAAGGCGAGTTTTTTTTTCCTATATAGAATGGAAATCAATGAAAGCTACATTAACTCACATTCACGTCAACACTTAAATAAAATACATACACAATAAACACATTGATTACTAAATTGATTATATACCAGACAAGCATTGTATAGAAATCTATATAGTGATCAAATTAATGATATCTAATTTATAAAATACAATGCAAACAAATACTTACAATCAACTGTATAAAGAGACGTTTACACAGAATATAGGAGTAACAAACAATATAAGCAAATCATTACGTGCAAGTTGACGAAATATATTATAAACAAAAAAAAAGTCTAAGCTGGTGAGATCATCTTATTTTTGTCCATTACGTCACAAAACATAAAAACATTTGCACCTCAACGCGTCACTCTATAGAGCCTTGGTGCTCACTGGTGCTCACACGATGAGTGCCGAAATTGGTGCCGGTAAATTGTGGTTGTATTGGGGAAGCTCATACTACAGTGAGTGAGTGGAGAATACACGGAAGTGGGAGACCGGAAGTAGTATATCCTCACATTGCCCCGTGCCCACGTCTCTTATTGCAACATTGCACCAATTATTATTAGAATTATTATTGTGACTTTTTTTTTGTATACTTCTTGAATTGTGTTAATCAAAGTCTGTTATTAATATTATAACATGCGCTTCAGTGAGTCTGCTATTGCTTCATGACAGTGTTGCTGTTGATGTTTTTTCTTGTATATTCAGTTTAATTATGATCTTACCCCCTCCTCATAACTCAGTACAATCACAGACAATAGATGAAAACTCCTGGTACATCACGGTAAAAAAATTCGTCAGACAAAAAGGATATAGGAAAGTAAAGATTATTATTATTATTTTATCTTTTCTCGCACTATCTCTGATTGGCTAACGCACTCCACCAAGTTTCATTAAAACGAATAATTTCAATATTCAAATAATAATATACCGTTCAAGAAACAAGAACTTTCAATTCTGAAAAATTTGAGAAGTAAATGTCATTCTGAAACATTAGAAACGTCATATTTGTCACAACAATTTTGCAAGCTGCAAAGGTACTAAGCGAAAAAAAATATTGCAAATATAACTTAAAAATAATAAAAGTTTGTCACATTTTTTTATATGAGTAAATATTAAAAATTGATTCAATGTGATGCATATATGAAGATAAAACATGAGTAGCTGGTGAAATAATTTGTATAGGCATGCACGTCAGTTTCTTTCCCATATTATACATTGGAAGTTGTTTACACACAGTTTGTCATAAATCTTGTAGCTTTCTCTTTCACTTTTCAGATAAACTATATGCTATGTATTATATTATAAATAAATAAACAAAAACCATACACACGTTTAACACAACGAAGCGATAAAACGATTTTTCAATTTATATACAGTGTACCAAAAAAATTTAAAAAATTGGCGTATGGTAAATATTCACGAGTATACTTCAATAATAAAACATTTTCGTTACACAAAAACAACATAATTTTCTCGTTATTTTCATATTTTAATTAATTTTTTTTATCTAGTTTTACAATTTAATGAATAAATCTAACTAGAAGTGCCTCGCTTGAAAATTTTGGCTGTTTTCCAATGCTTTTTAGAAAAATAAATGCTTTCATTTAAATGCAACTAGCAAAAATTCAAAACATAAGGTTTCAATTATTATTTTTTTATTTAATCATTATTTATATACGTATAACATGTTTTTTATTTAATATATGCATGTGTAAAAGTTTAAAAATTTATAATGTATGTTAAATACTAAACATTAGTTCATTTAAGTAAGATTAATTTGAAATTAAAGAGGCTTGCAAAGAATATAATAAATTGATTGCGTCATTAAAAAAACAAAAAACAACAAACAACAAACAAACAACTACAACATATATAATAATTAATGTTATAATTTTTTCCTCTATTCAAGTACAAAAGGTATTTTAGTGAAACATATTTTCAAAGAGAACAGTAATATGTATGTGTTATAAAATTTAGTCAAAATTATACAACTTTTGTAACCAAAATTAACATATATACGGACGTAAGAGTTAACCACTGTACTATGCGTATGCTGCATGTATTATTATTATATATATATATATATATATATATATATATATATATATATATATATATATATATATATATATATATATATATATATATATATATATATATATATATATATATATACATATACCCGTTTCTCTCTCTCTCTCTCTCTTTGGGTTCTTAAAATGTAAAGTTGTGGCTTTTTAAAGCACGAAGTACAAATTAGATTATTTCATCATCATATTTTCTCTTTCTCTTTTATTATATATATCTCTAGAGAAATGTCCATAAATACCTGGAGAACAAAAGTAATTAACCATAAGATCTGCTCGAGATGAAATGACAAGAGAGAGAGAGAGAGAGAGAGAGAGAGAGCAACTTTTCTTTATACCACCCCACAGCGTCTGAGCCACTGCTTTTCTCTTTTCTCGATGTTCATAACTTTTATATATCAAACCTCTTATTACTTCTTCTTCATCTCATACCAAAAACGGCGCTTGTCGTCTTTTTGTCGAGACAACGAACGTACAGTAGTTATTGTCGTTTCATTTTGTACAAGCATTATTATTATCATCATATAGAATATTACACAGAACAAAGAGAAATCCTCATTGTTTTAAAAACAGTCATCACATTTCAAAGGAAATACAAATTTTAATAATTAATTAAGATAAAATGTTTTTACAAATATGAAACATTATATAACCTTAAATTATAATTAAATTAAGTGATTCTTTATTTTTTAAATTTAGTTTTTATTAAATTAAATATTAATCCGTTTTTGTTTTAAAGTTACAATTATAATGTTTGTATAAAAGTGTTAAATATTTAATGGTATAATCGATTGAAAACAATAATAAAAAAAAACAATAAACAGAACAAATGAAAAGCATAATATCAATAATACAAATAAAAGCATGGTTTAATTGCGATTATTGTGACAGCCAGCTTATTGTATTGATTTCAAAAATACTCTCGATGTTATGAATTTATATTAAAACACGTACAGACAGTGAATACAGATAGATTTTATAAAGCGTATAATAAATATGAACATATATTATATATTTGTTTCGTTTTCATCATCAATATTCTGATATATTTGCTCGTACAGTTTACTATATTTTTGATGATTATTATATTATAGTGACATAACAAAAAATATATTATGGAAAAAAAAAAATAAAAAACCTGAATTATTTGTTAGAGGTTACAATACAATGGTATGAGAGCGATAAAGAGAATGTTTTGTGTGTGAGTGTTTGTGAATGTCTTTGGCTGGCACAGACAGTCACACATAAGGGGGACTATTTTGGTCCAGCGGTGTGATGCTGAGAAACACCAATGCTTTAACAAAAGCATCAACATCATCATCATTACATCAGGGTGGGTATCTCTTACCTATATAATAATGTACATTTTGAGCGTCTTTAGATATCGTCAACAGGTCATTCAAAGAGATATTTGTCTTGTGTTATGTAAGCAAGAGAATGAGGGGGAGAGAAAGCGTTTAGGTGTTAATTAATGTCTTTACAGTATAGGATTATAATATATATATATATATATATATATATATATATATATATATAAAGGCTTTACAATTATATGTTAAAACAAAAACTTATTATATACTACTAATTACTGTATATAATAAATACAATACTTGAACGTTTCCAATTATATAATAATTACATAGAAAGAAATTAAAATTCAAGAAAGAGTCATATAAAATATGGTTTTTATAATACTTATAATAAGACAAGACTTCTATGTCACTGCAAAAAGATCAAAGTAAACTGTTCAAAAAGAAACGTCATATTATGCAATCCTTATACTATATATATATATATATATATATATATATATATATATATATATATATATATATATATATATATATATATATATATATATATATATATATATAATTCTATATGTATCAAAAGTAAGTAATAAAGTATTATTTATTTTTTTTTTTTAACATGGGTTTTATATTATTTATACAAAGTTAAAAAGTACAAAAAATATTATTTTTTTACTTTGTGTGCTACGCTTCAAAAAAAATATATATCGATTTGAGTGTGATTCTTCTACATAAAGTAATTTGTAATTTTTCAAGCTTCAAATTAAAACTATATAACGACAGCATATTTTATATTATTTGTAATAATATTCTTGTACTGTATATAGAAGAAAAATAAAACACAAAATTCTTCAATTTTTTGACCTTTCAAGGGTAAAATCAAATTATATACGGAGACGAGTTTTTTATATCGTCATTTCCTCTCTAATATTTTCATTCAAAACTTCTGTATAATGTTTGCTAAAACTTTGAAGAACACGTCAATAATTTTGTTCCTCTCTCTCTCTCTCTCTCTCTCTCTCTTTCTCTCTACCCGACTTGAATAAATAAAACCTTTGACACTATACAATTTGTGTTGCAGACATTTTAAATTTATTGAACATTTTGACATTTTCACTTCACTTTGCATGCAGAATCATTGACATGTTCTTTTTTTTATTATTATTTAAATTATATATATTTATTTCGAAAATTACAAACAATTAATTAGTTTTTAATATAGGTGTTGCCATATCAAAGGTTAATATAAAAAACTATTTTACGGTATATATATATATATGTATATATATATATATATATTATAATATACACAATGTCATTAAAAAGTCACTACTACACTGGAAGTATCATAAAATATTCATATGTTTTAAAATCAATCATTTTATGTGATCAGATTCTTTCGTTTAGCTTACAGCTATTTTTTTTTAATCGATGAATTAAGCGATTATTTTATCACAGTCGCAAAGTTAACAACGAATGATGAGATGAGTTAGCCGCGGGCTTATAAATGAAGAAAAATACGTCGAGAGAGAAACGCGTTTTTCAATTTGGTTGTTTGAGACGAGAGAGAGAGAGAGAGAGAGAGAAGACAATAACAAGAAGGAGATGGTGCAAGAACACAGCACGAGTTAATGAGTCAGACGTTTGGGACATGAACACAAGAAATAAATGGTAAAATACAATGTCTTAAATTGTTACAGTATATAGCTAACATCACGCAAAGTGAGAGAAAAAAACAACACTTTTTTTTTTTCTTTTTGGTCTTTGAAGTCTTTTAAAATTAGTCTGTTTTATTTATATTAAACCACAATATTAAGTAAGAGAGGGGGAAAAAAAAATAAAGAGACACCCATGTAATTTATAAAATTAAAAATGTTAAACAGTAAAAAGTAAAGTTGTTTAATATAATATATTTTGAATTTGATGTATATGAAAAATGAACTAATTTAGTGACAATAATTTATCGTGTCAAAAAAAAAAAATAAAAAAAAAAAAAAAACAAAAAAAACAAAGGAAGAAGAAGTAGAAGAAAAAAAAATCATGTGAAAGTTAAAATAATTTGTTATTATCAAAGAAATATGATAGTAAATACGTAGATAAAAAGAAACAGCAGGGTGTCAGGTAAATTACTTTATATAAGATTTGATTACTCTAACACGAACTAATTAAACATTAATTTTATGGTTGATAAAAATCAACATGAAAACCTAATGTTATTTATCATAGATTTATATGATTTTAATGGAACTATACCAAAAACCAAATTATTCTATAGAACATTATTTAAATACCTTTACTTTTTAAAATAACCACTATTATAATATTAAAATATTGAATATCATTATACATATATTTTTTCCACCACAGCATTTTTTTTTTATAGTTTTAAACTTTTTAATAGTTTAGCAAGTCGAATTTCAAACAGGAATTTATAGATAATTAATAAACTTTCACTTTATTAAGCCGCATATTTTAAAAACTACTAGAGTGGGTTTACATGAGAAATAAGTTTATGATCTTTTTTTTTTTTTTTTTTTTTTAATAAGAAATGTATAATATAATAAAATATACTTCTTGTTTTCTTGTACGATTATATATTATGACGAAATAAATATTGATTACTTGCAATACAATAAAATATTTATTTTTAGCACTTAAATATAGAATGGAAAATTGTTTGTTGAAGATTGCATTTTAGTCGCATGGCTATAACAAATTTAATGTATTGAATTTGCACTAAAATCTAGCCCCGAAAACTATAGGGCTCCAAAATCAATATTCCCTCTCTGTCTCTCTATCTCTCTCTACATAAAGTTGAATATTTCACTTGAATCTTCTACATTATAAAAATTTGTATTAAGAAATATTTTCAGCAATATTTTTGAAAAAATTACTGACTTCATCACAGCCCGTTCTTATTGAAGAACAATAAAAAAAAAATTTTGATTGCAAAATAATTCTTGATTTAGCTTGTTCATATTATAATTTCACCATACTGTAATGCAGCAAGATATTATCATGAAAATGATTTAATTTAATAATAAATAAAAAAAAAGTTGAAAACTCGTTTATTGATATTGATAGCTATACATGATTGAAGTTTTCAAATTATAAAAGAAGAGAGATATTATATTGCAAAATACAAATTGAGACTATATAATAAACTAACTGCTCGTGTTACGAACGATTCTATACAATGCCGCAAGGAATTATTAGAAGAAAAAAAAATATATATATCAAATCAAAATTGTGTGTATATACGTTTAATATTAAATTGAATATAATAAAGGCACACATATTCAAAAATCAAGCTTTTTTTATATAAACACGTACCATGATTTTGTTTCTTTCTATACTTTGTGTGTAAGAGCTTTGAGTTTTTGTGTTGGTTCGTACTTCATTGATTTAATCTGCAGCAGCAGTAGAGCGCGTCACGACGACGTTCTACGCCTCTATACTCAGCTTTGCCTTCTTTTTCGTGACGACGCTCTAGGCAAAATACACACCAAAAGTGACTCACAAACCAAAGCTTAAAAAAAAAAAAAAAAAAAAAAATCAACCCACTTCGTCTACCCTGAACTTTACGTATAATAATATGTAGGCGGGGCTCAATGTATATAATATACATATATTTATAAGGGTTGAAATATGACGTCATTTATACAAAATGCTTTGAAATATCTAATAATCTAAAATAAACATGATTTTTATACGTTAATTGAATTGATTTTTTCTTCTTTTATTCTGATTTATGTATTTTAAAAAAAATGTTAAAATATAATGTAATGTTTTTGCGACTCACACAATTGATATGTCATAGAAATATATTGATTTATCGTGAAGTGAAGTAAGTAAACAAATTTGACCAGCTATATAGCAGAGTTAGACACTAGACAGCTTGTGTATAATATATCTATCTGTCTGTCTGTCTGTTCGGTATATACGTCTGTGTCGACGTGACGGTATTTTGTGTTTGTCATGCACACGTAAAATCCAAATTCACACTCGCAATAAATTTAACACTTTCACAGTAAGTACTTTGTACTACACAAAACTCAACTTTTCTCATTAAATACGACGAAGTTTAGTTTTAAATGTATTTTCCGAGAAAAGCAACGTTTATAAAATTGACATTTTATAAAATAATTATATAGGGGGCAAACAACAAAAATTAAAAGGAGCAATATTTTTAGTAGCCTCTCCATTATAAATTTGCAACTTACAAAAAAACAAACAAAAAAACAAGCATAATAAAAATAATGAAAAGGTTTATATACCTTTGATAATGATAATATCAGTAAAAACATAGTTTCCAATGTTCTGAACTGCTTTTGATATAAAATGAAATTTTGGTGACTTATAATGAGTAAAACTGCTTAAAAATGCAAAAAATAATATTTCCCTGATTTCAATAAAATTATAAAAAAAGGTGTATATCTATGGATGAGAAAAAGTATTTTTTAAAGAGATGAACCAAAAAAATAGTCAACATTTATTTAAATATAATTAAATCAGTTATTAAATAAATTTATAATAAGGGAAAAAAAATCTCACGTTTATTTGTACACGCATAGGGGTAGCTCACGTGGTATACTATAGGGACGGAGACACGTGCCGCACATCAATTTCTTTCTCTCTCTCTATTGTTCGAATAATCCGTCAATATCTCTCATTGTGGTCGTAATTATATAAAAAATTTACTCCAGTGATTTTCCTCTGTATAATGCCTCTTATATTATATTAATACAGAAGATATTCTGAACTGGGTTATTCAAGCCATAAAATAATAAGCCGACAAAATATTATGCATATAAGTGGAAACAACCTTAGTGAAGGATATTATTGATGCATTTTTCTATAAACATATTATATTCACTTGTATCGTATAGCCGCAAGTGTTTCTCTCTCTCTCTCTCTCTCTCTCTCTCTCTCTCTCTCTCTCTCTCTCTCTCTCTCTCTATCTCTCACTCACTATTATATCAAGGTGCAATATTTTACTGCATTTATTTAAAAATAATAATAATAAACATATTTACTACATCTCTTTATACAGCAATTATATCGTAAAAATATAAAATATAAATAATAAAAGCATTCATCACGTATATATACATACTATACAACTAAGTTATAAATAATTATCTTATATTAAAAAGCTTTAAAATTGGTGTATTAAAATATAAATTGAGATGAGGTCTCTTTGATGATAAAATTAAAAAGAATTTTATATATTTGTCGTTATAGTGGTTTATATAAAAGTGATGTCTATTCTCCACAAAATTTTGTACATATATTTATGTATAAAAAGAAAGTGAGAAAAGAATACTGTATAATAATTATAATATCTATTATTGCGACAATATAATTTGCATTCATGTATGTATATACATGATTAACATTTAATGCATGTATATATTATGTAGTATAAAGTAATCTAAATGATAGATCAATGTTATTGCAATGCAAAACAGTGAAGTATTTAGATTAATTTGCAGAGAATATGTTGTATATAGTATGACACTGATAGATTAATGATAAATTTTATCATACATTTATTATAAATTTTATATTTCGCACAGAGTTTTATCAAATAACATTCTAAATAAAAACAAATTGTAATCAAATTACCTCAACAAGTTTTTCTTTTATTGTTATTTTTGCTAAGCAATGTTCTATAGCAATAATTATAATTCTCCGTATATGGTAACGTAATGTGCAATCAATTTAAAGTGTATTTTAACAACTATATAAACTGAATGTAAACTTATATACGAGAGTACATTTTATGAGAAAACATATAAAAGTCTATTTTCCAAGAAGGCGTATAAACCTAATATAAAGAGTAACTGCAAAGTAATTTGCAATATTAATTAAATATCTTTATATATAATTTTATGTATACTTTTTAAATTTTGTGATAAAAAAAAAGTAAACACTCGAGAGACCGGGAGAGAAGTAACAGAAAAACTTTTTTCTCATAAAAAATAAATTCAACTCATACAATTTTAAGCAATTTATTAAAGTACTATATACACTTATATATATATATATATATATATATATATATATATATATATATATATATATATATATATATATATATATATATATATATATAAAATTAAAACTTTAAAGTAAATTGAGATAAAATATATATAAACACTATTTAAAATTATATAAACGTAAACTTGTGCTATGCTTATCATATTAAATGAAAATCCTTTTTACTGTGGTAAATTACCGTGTTTAAGTATTATGATTATACACCGGACCTTTTGTGTGTGTATGTAGTATGTATATATAAATGTGGTTTAAGTGAGTCAATAACATTTATAGTTTGGTGTGAAAACATCTCACATGACAGAACCAACCATATACAATTTAACATGCAATCAAAATGCATTCAATTGCATTTTGCATGACATCATATATGCATCGCATACGGGCGCAAACCTGCATATGATTATTAATGCAGTGTTTGAAATCAATTACTAAATATGTCAACCATGTTTATAGAATATTCTATAGATATATAATTAATTAAATGAAGTTATATAATATAGAGCTTTGAATATCATAATTATAAATTATCCACAAACATGATTGGTTATTTTATTATTTAATAGCATTCACATATTTGTGTTTAAATTGTATTTCTATTATGTTGTTTGCTTTTTATACATACAATTTATTATATACAAAATACTTTATAATAAATTATTTTTATAAGCACCTATATACACATCAAGAAAAAATTATGTAATTTATGCTGCATTTAAAGCCATAAACCACATAAAATAACATGTGCTCTTTAATGAATGAACACGAAATGGAATTTTCAAAATTGATGATAATTTTTTACCAGAATGTTAATGTAGCCCCACGAGAGAGCGTGCAAATACTGTAAAGTATGTAATTTTCGTGACTATTCATGTTTCTGACGTCAGAAACAGGCAAAAATTAGTAAGAAATGTTGTGCGGGTTGCATAAATCGAAATTTTCTGATCATGGCTACGGAGCTACAGTTGGGTTTTGAGACACAAACTAAAGTTATTTATGTAAGTCCCATCAAGTGTTTTGTGATATAAATGCTTATTGTTTTCTTCTGGTCTATTCCTTTTAGTCATTATATTATATAAATGTTGCTCAATCGGAACATCAGAATAGTTATGCTATATGTGACGTATAACATTAGCTATATTATGCAGTGTAGCATAAATTATGTCATAATGAACAAATATGGCTGAAATAAACTAGCTTGAAATATACGTATATTTAGTTATTTTTTGTCCGTGTAAATAAGTTTTTTCTATAAATGCCATTTCCTATTGGTATCAAAAAAATTCCCAAGAAAATATCTGATTTTTAATACCCAATTTATCTAAATTTACACAACTTATTTAAATTCTTTTCCATCTCCACCTGATTATTTTGTATATTTAAGATGACAATTTTTGGCTTAGAATACAAAATATATTATATAAACTAAAATTCAATGAGTTAAAAAAACTTTCTGATGTATATATATTTTACATATGTTTATTTTGGCTCAACGATACAAACATTTAAAATTATCTAGAAATAGGAAACTTATGCCCCACTTATATAAAACAAAACAACAAACGTATTCCAAAGTCTATATCATATAGTCGTTTGAATGAAATTTATTTTCAGGTATTTTATAACAAATTGTATATTATATAGGAAAATTATTTTATTTTGTTTAATCTTATAAATTTAATTTATTTTCCCTGCAGAGTCAATATAAAGTTATATGGAAGTAATACAAAATGCATTATTTTATATTATACAGCAGTGAACACGATGTTTTTTCTCCTCTCTCTCTCTCTCTCTCTCTCTCTCTCTCTCTCTCTCTCTCTCTCTCTCTCTCTCTCTCTCTCTCTCTCTCTCTCTCTCTCTCTCTCTCTCTCTCTCTCTCTCTCTCTCTCTCTCTCTCTCTCTCTCTCTACTCTATACATGCAGCATCAGCATACTCCAGTAAACATCAAGATCGATAGAAACTTGCATTATATGGAAAATATTATTATTACATTTATAACAACACAGGTATAATTATTTTAGATACTATATATTGCTATATTATCTGAAGTGCATTGTATGTTGCAATAAGTTAAACAAAGTTTATAGGAAGTAAAGGAAAATTTATTATTAAATTTTCTTTTTTAATATATTATAGAAAACCTTTTTTTTTTCTATTCTATGTTAATTGGAAAAAGAAACTTTTTTTTTTCATTGCTATCTATGGAGGTTACTCTTTTCTGCCCTCAAAAAAAAATATATATAATACAACTTATACTTTCTTGAAAAGGGTTAATATAAAAATGATCGGATACGTTCAAATTATTGTATTGTAGAATAATTCGAGATTGAGCTGGACTATTATATTAAAAACATCTTTGCAAAAAAAAAAAAATATATATATATATAATAATAAAGAAATAAAAGATATACACAATGACGCAAATTGACAATTTTAATCCATATTTGGATGTAAAAAAAAGTCTGACCAAAACTGAAATGCTTCCCTATGTGAAATGGATGTGGTTTCTGTATTAAGATCAAACTTATAATGTTGAATAAAAAAAAAACCAAAAAAAAACGATGTTTTGAGTTAAAGTGTTGATAATTGCGAGAGGCCCTGACAAGGTTGAGAACTGCTCTCTGCTCTAGCACTAAGCTCCAAGGTGGCAGAGAGGCGTGACCACGCACGCAGGCATAATATGCAATCGCGCGCGGAGCGGCCCTGGAGAACGTAAATAATGGTAAGACACCACCGCGTGTTGCGGTGGCGGCAACGAGTCAGCCTAAGACCCACACACAACAAATTTGGAAACATCATACCTTACATAGATCTTGATTAAATTATAATCAATGTTAGACACCATATAATGATTGTAGTAAAGAGAAATTTGTATATTATATAAATTACAAATATTATGCTCTTCAATTTTAAATAAAAAATATATATTGTATTATATATATATTTTTAAATATATATTAATTTTATAAACATTTTGTGAGCACAAAAGACAACATAAAACTATATTAAAGAAAATGAGATCTGTATAAATATAATGATAAATTTAGTATGAAATGTATAACGAAAAGTTGTGATATATTAATAATACTTTGAACCATAGAACGTTCTCATGTTGCTCTCCGATCTGATGGTATATAAAAGTAATGTGATTATACAATGTGGTGATGTAATAGTAATTATACTTTATATAACATCATAATATTCTCGTATAACAAATTATAAATATAGGATAAGTTTACTAGTAAATTGCTTTAGAATTGTCCGGGCATATAATTTCAAAAGAAATTATTATATATTATTTGGTTTGAAAAATTAACAAGAATAACACACATAACAATTAACCTAATTTTATAGCTATACGTATGCAAACTGTATACAGACATGAACTTTTTTGTTACTGCAGATAATTAATAATCAAGTTAGAGACGAAAATGCATCGATACCAGAGATGATAGCAAAATGCATCATATAGTATGAAGTGAATGCATCTAAAAGTCGGACGTTGCTCCTCTCTCGAACTCCTCGAGTTCCAATAAACCAAGGTGACCACCAACGTGAGACCGAGGTCATTTAACCGGAACGTGACAATCTATACACAAGTAATTACTTAATAATAATACTATAACAATACATCAATAAGTTTTCTATATTATGAATTATGTCGCTATATTTGCTATACAGTATATGAATATCATAAAATATTGTAATACGGTATAATATGTAAAAAGGGGGTTATTATAAATTGATTAATACTATGCTTTCATCATTGTCACTATACATAAAATATAATAGACTTTCATATATGTAAGTAAATAAAATGCATTAGAATATATTTATATTATAAATTGATTTATTAGAGTTATTGAGTATTTATGAGGCATATAAAAGAGGGTTAAGATTTTTTTTTTTTTTTTTTTTTTTTGGAACGAGATGTAATGCAAAAATAAACGTGGTGTTCAAGTCAGTTCAGTAGGCTGAGTCAAGCAAGCAGCTTCTGTGTGCAGTTTTATACACAAGCCGCGCGATCTTTTTGGCTCGAGGCACCAAAGTTACACACTCAACTCTATAATATACGTGCGTGCTTTAGACTTATAGTTATAGGGGCGCGCATTGGGTAACCCGAGAACACGCTTCTTTTTCTTATTTAACCTTATAATATACCGATCACTTTTAGATTAATACAATTATTACAACACGACTGCCAGCTGACTATAATATATACTTTTTTTTTCCTTCAATACTTCAGAAGAAAAGAAAGAAGAAGGAGAAGAAGAAAAAGGAATTAAAATCATCTGCGTTATAGTGTGTATAGAGACAAATAAAAAAAAATACACAACTTAAATTGTTCTCCTCATAGTAATTATATCAATTTCATATAAATTAAAATTGTAAAATTGATGACAAATGAATTGATTGATTTTTTTTTTTTTTTTTTTAAGAAGTCAAGATAACACATGCACCTGAGGTTTTGTACAATAATTAATATAATTTTATTTGTGAATCCAAGTATATAGCAGAGATATTAAAAATATATATTTATTAATTTATTTCAAGTTAGGATTATATTAAGATGTTATCCCTTACATCTGCCTAACGCTCGCGTTAGCAAAGGAATTGAGAGAGAGAGAGAGAGAGAGAGAGAGAAAAGGAAAAAAAGGCCGCTGCAAGGAAGAATGAATGCAGCTGTCTTGCATTTGCATTTATCTTTTTTTTTTTCTTTTTTTTTTTTTAAACCTCAAAATATTATGAAAAAATTCTATATATTAAATGATTCTCATCTTTCTCTAATGTCAGATCTAATTTAATTTAGTATCCTAATTTACATGTCATTAACATTCAATTTTGTGATCATAGATTATACGAATTGCCTCATAGAAGATTATATAATATTATTTAAACTACTTTATTTATATAAATTCTATATATTATGGACAACGTGTTATTGTTCTTGAGTTCGATTCCCATATACGTTTAACAGCACATGAATCATTTTGTTCTCTGAATGTATAGCAGACTGACTTGGTGTTTGCTATACTATATCATCATTAACGTCGCGTTCGCTACATTTGACACCTCGACATACCAATCTACTACTTCGCGTATATTGTGGTAAACAAAAAGTAACTTTCAATATATATATAATAGTACATACGGTATATAAACAGAGCTGTTGCTGTTGTAATAATAATGACTCCCCTCCCCCCTCCGCCTAAAAAAAGATTGATTGATTGATTGATTGATTGATTGATTGACAAAAATCGTTTACAAGCTTTATAACCCACTTTAGATTTACCAAACTGCTCATATGCGTAAAACAAAATCGGAAGTATGAGGAGAATTTCTATATAATATACAGTTTGGAGTTTCTATAAATTATTCTCTATTAGTATATACCATATTTTTTAAGTCTATGATTCTTAAATGAACAAAATCAGAAATAACGATTTCTTAACCCAACCCAAATTTAAGTCATTGCACAATATTGAAATTTAAAGATGATCATTACATCATTAGTTTGAAAACATATTTTAAAAATGTAAGAAAAATGCGGAATAAAAGGAGTTTATAAAGATTTAAAAATTTAAATAATTAATTTAAATATCGTCTTATAACGAAAAGCGTGTAAACAAGTTACAAAATTACAAGCGTAACTATCAGATATAAAAGTTGACAACATTTTATTTTTATAAAAAGGAATAGGAAATTAAAAACGTAAATATTACATAAAAAGGAACAAGGGTAAGAAAAAAAAAAAAAAAAAAAAAAATCGGCGTGTGTCTTGGGTGAGCTGTCACTTTGATTAGTCTCAATAATATAATATCGCAGTTCTATATAAGAAAACTGGTTAGCGAGTTAAAAGAAAAGCCAGCCAGTTTGATATCAAACTTTTGTTCTTTGCAGGTAAGAGAGCGGAAGGAGATTGTGGGGCGGGGAGGGGGGGGGGGGTAGGTAAGAGGTCACGTGCATGCTGGCGGTATCGCCATCTGCTCTTATGGAGGCTTAGTCTTAGAACGTCAACAACAAGACGAGAGTCGTACCTTTAAACATAATATATAAATATGTTTCCACACTGTTGCCCTTACTTATTTATACACATGAGACACAAAAATCCATAATCCCCATTGTAGAATAATATTACTTAAAACTTCATGGAATTCATTTATGATTGTTTTATTTATAACGGAATATGTAATAATTACTACATTTAATAAGAGAAGTGATGTACATACATACGTACTGCTAATGCCAGATACATTTATCTGGTTAATGTATCTTGTTTCATAAAGTGATTCCGAGAATTATTAATGGAGCACTTCATATTATACTGCTTTTGCTCTTTATAAAATGAAATTTGTGGAATTCAATTGATGTTCTATGTGTTGTAATAATATATAAAATGTTTATTTAGTGTATTATGCATAATTAATAATTATATATAAAAGATGGTATATGATGAAATGGACGAACAAGAAAATCAAAACTTATACTCGCAATTGTCTTTCCTATATTTACTTTGAAAGTTAAAAATATTTATAGTTAAAAGTTTAATAAAAATTCCCTATTATATGCATCTATAACAGCAGTTAAAATTTATTTCATGTCTTAATAAAAATATTTTCAAGCCACACATAAATAATTAAAGTAATATGAAATTAATTTGACATATTTTTGAAAAACAAGCACATTTTCTCTCTCTTTTAAATAATAAAAATAAATAATAAAAATAATGTTATCCCATTTATAAATAAATATAAATATTTATAAATAAAACTTCATTTATAGATGGCGAACACTAATGTATTGAAATTATATATTATATTGCAGTAAGCCATGAGGGTCCATGCATCATGCATTCATGTTAAAGTCAACGCCATGTTGGATCACTCAATAACATGGGCTGCATAGGAAAATTACTCATTTTGGCAGTTTAAAATACTTTGCGCAATATTTTTGAGAGAATTGATGATGATTATTGAGGTTGAATTAGTATCTCAAGTATGTGAAGTATGTGAGAAAAATAACAGTAACATAAAATTTACTGATTTCGCAAAGAAAATAGCAAATAACTAAGTTTGTTCTATATATATGCTGAGCAATGTTATTCATTACTCCAATATGGCCTCCAAGGGCATTAAATATAATGTCATGCGGATACACCCATGGACACACTCACTACTACACTCAAGTTAATCAAAATGTTATATGATCATACATTGCATGGTTATTAAAATCAAAAATCATATACTGTAGTATCGTCTAATTGTTAAAATGGATTGCAAAGTTTGGATGTCAAAAGATTAAAAAACAGGGTTACAACCACTGTGCAAATATACAAATATAAATATATATTGTCAAGTTATTCAATAACATTTTTGATAAGTCTACATTCAAAAAAAAAAAAAAAAAAAAAAAAAAAAAATCACACCCCCTGCGAAGATGAAAGCTAAAGCCACAATCACTTCTGTATATCTCATTAATAGAAAAAAAAACAAAAAACAAAAACAAAAACAAAAGCTTTGAAGTCACAAGAATATAATGAAAATAAATTTTCCCAAAACTTATAAAGACGTATACATAAACACAGACTTATAGTAAAAAAAGTCATGATCTTTGAAAATCAATTTAATTTTTTTTCTCTCTCACATCGAACGCAATTGAAAGTGATATAATAATATATTATAAACCTTGAATACAATCTTATGTATAATATTGTATACGGAGTAGAGAAAATATGATAGTATAAAATCGATCTTTAATATATTGAATAAATATAAAAAAGATATCATAAAATGTATGTTTATTATGTTATATTTTATATGTATGTTGTTACCCTGAAGCATATACGACAGTGAGTGATATGTATTGCATTGCTCTTCTTTTTATTCTTCTACTTTTTTTTTTTTTTTTTTTTTTTTTTTTTTGCAGGCTATCATCGTGACTAAACAGCGGGAGTCGAAGTAAATAAAAATAAATAAAAATACATTTATGCAGCAGGATATAATATTTATAATATGAAATATCTTTTGCTCTGTTTAAAATTGTAATATGGAAAAAATGATGTCGTCACTACAAATTTTATTACGTAAAAAAAAATTAAACTAGTTTAAAGAATGCGTGAATTGAATTGATAAAATAAAAGTATTGCGCACGTACGTACTTGATATTATGTACAAATGGGTCTTTGCTTTGATGGTAAAAGAAATTAAACTTTTTAAAAAAATAATAACAATTTTATTATATAATTATTATTTTCCTTATTACTAAAAAAAAAGTTTAATAAATATAAATTTAAAAACTTATAAAGAGGGAGGTTGTTTCTGGAAAAAAACAATCATACATTCATAAAAAAGTTAACTGAAAAGTTTTTTATCCGTCATTTTTTTTTTTTTTTTTTTTTAATTTTAATTTGTTAAAGTATTTATAAAGAATGAATGATCAGGTATTTTAGCTAGTTTAATGTTGCCATATTTGGTAAGGTCATCTTAAAAGAATATTGATATGGAGGCCACTCAAGAAGTCGAAAACAAAAATAAGGGCAAAATCATTCTTTAAGTCAAATAGGAGATAGTATTATGTTTATGACTGTGTTAAAATTTATAATTACACAGATGGTGATAATTAATTTTGTTATAATTATAAGTTAGTGTTTCACTTATAACAAGGTGTTTTCTCAATTATTAAATCTCATCCCTGATCTGGAAAGCAGGTATAGAGTTAAAAAAAAAAACTACTTTCTAATCTGGTTTGCTATATCATCAAGCACTCATGTCATGTTGCGGGATGCAGAGAGGGAGAGAGAGGGAGGGAGAGAGAGAGAGGGAGGGAGAGAGAGAGGGAGAGAGAGAGAGAGAGAGAGAGAGAGAGAGAGAGAGACCTTCAGTGTTATTTGTCAAAGCAAGAATGCGAGGAATGAAAAATAATGAATATTTCTTTTATTTTTCATGCTTTCTTATAAATAAAACTTGGAAAAGCATCGCAAAAGTTGGAAGCAAAAAAATTTACCAACTTTTCTTAGACGATTACTTTTTCTGTACATATTATGTTTCAACAGTTCTATATTAATAATTTTTGTTTTACTTGTTTGTTATCTTTTACTTATGGCTATACTTGTTAATTAATATCGGCGTTTCTTTTTAAAACTTCTAAGCAACAATTTATAGAACTGGATAGTATGTAATAATCAGCCATAAAAATTGTATCCAAAATAATTTTTAGTTTTTATAATCATTTCCATCATCGTGAAAAAGATTGGAGATACCAAAAGTATCGGCTATCTATGCCATTACGTTTATTATAAATTATTTGCAATCAAAAGTAACTTTATAGAATACATAAAAACTAACTGATTGTCATTATAGAAACATAATATATAAATATAATAAATATATAAGAAATTAATAATAATTAAAAATTATTTTTATCGTCTTTGACAATTTTTATAAAAATAAAACATACACACACATCATATTGTACTGTCCTTTTGCAATAATAATAATAAAAACAATTAGCTATTAAACATCTAATAATAGTCAGACATTGTCAGTAATCATAAAGTTTTATATCCTTACTTATAGAAGCTTGTTAACTTATATACTGTTGAAGCTACTTTTTTTTTTTTTTTTTTTTTTATTATTATTATTATATATAAATCAGAACCACGTGATTGCAGTCTGCACCCTTGGGTACACGTGACTTTTTACGTCACGTAATAAAGTCTAAGTCACATGGTACATAGGATATAAAAGATGGCGACTTTTATATTATATTTGCATCGAGATAGGATTTACCAAGAATTTCTTTCAATACGCTACATAAAAATACTTCCTGGTATTTATACAATTATATTGATTCTAACACAGCATATCATTATTTTTTTACTATATATTATACATAGGGAATATTGTTACGCAAAAATAAAAACCAATTAGTCCAATTATAATCAGACATTTATACGATTGTAATTTTTTTTTATTGAATACGACATAAAGAAATGTAATAATTAAACGTTAATATTTGAATACATTTTTATAGCATTGTTCAAATTATTAAATAGTCATCATCTAAAGAGTATTGTGCAATGAAAAATGTATGTTTTTTAAACTTATTTTACGATATTATTATAAAAAAGGTTACTTTGCGAGTTGAGCTCAAAACATGATCGCGCATAGTTTTTCTTGCAACTTTATAAGAAACGAGCAAATTTCAAGTCATATTAATATGATTTTCATTTCATATTATGTTAAGAAAGTTGAAACCCATAAACTCTTTACTTGCAAAATTTTAAGCGATGAAATTTACGCCACTAGTTTTATAAATTGTAACAAAATCTATATACATCCGTGTCAGAGTATAGAGAGCAATATGAGGAGGAAAGAAATTTTTGAACGTGGGCGTTCACGTTCACAACTCTACTGAAAACTGAAACATATAAGAGATAACGACATCAAATATCCATAATGATACAAAATAGTTCATTTTTAAGGCGAAAACAAAATAATTAACATTGGAAAATATCAATAAAAAACAACAAAGATAATAATATGTACATACATGTAATTATATTGTATTTCCAAAGTCAACAATCAATTTTTTAAATTTTATATTCCAAAATTTTCAGAAAATTATATCATAAAAGAAGAAGTTAAGATGAGTTGTGTAACCTATAACGATGAAATAAAAAAGATTCTCACTGTGGATTGCAAAATTATTTCACTAATTTTGAACAATCGCAAAAGTGTATTTACATTATACAAAAAGAAGCGTAACACAATGTAACTTTCATGTTTCCATTCCATTCGAACAAGAATTATTATATATCTGTATTCAGTGACAGGAATGCATTGATTAGAAATTGTTTACACTATACAAGTGCATACAATTGCATAAAGAAAGATGCACTCGTTCAGTTGCTAAGGCAAAAATATATAATATTTTATATAAAAGTTTACGGGACGCGCGCGCAGGGTGCACGATTGCATATCGCTTGCAGCTCCTGTGCAAGCAACATTGCAGCATACGGTGCAATGCAACCCCCATATATATTGCATAATATAGGAAAGCAGAGACGTAGATACTGTATCATTGGACCACGTAATTGATGACGTCAACGGTCTTAGACTATTGTGTTTTAATATTTAATTTCAAAGTTTTTCCTCCTTCATTATTAATTTATTATAATGATAACTACGTAATCACGCGATATGTATTAATATACAAAATTAACAAAGAAAGAATTATTATTTAAATTTTATTACTATAAAATAGGTTACGCATTTGGACGCTATGTATAATTGAATATAATATATACGCAGTTTTAAAATAAAACTCAAATTGTATGTATATAAGCAGTGAAATGTTAAGATTTTTTTTATCTTTTCATAATAATTACCACCATTATTTACGACAATCTGATAACAATACTTTTTTTTTATTGTTATTGTTTCCTTTGTAATTATTAATAATTTGAGATCTTAACTTCAAAAATTATGTAAATTTTAATCTAATAAATTAGTTTATCAGATAAAGGTAAATATTGTTACTGTTAAAACTAATATAAATATATTATAAAACTTTATTTTTATTATTTTTTTAAACTATCTTTTGCCATTTATACATGGACAATTTTTTTACTTTGTAAAAACGATGTTTCCATCTCTCACTCCCTCTGTCTCATTACCTTATAGTATTATATTAAAATGAACCTTTTCTGTTTACATACCTTAATGAATCAAGTCTGCAGTAAAATACATCAAGAGTTTTAAATTTTATTTTCATATATGTATATGTATAGTATAAATATGTGTGTATGTGTGCGTTATTTGCTCGAATTCACTTTATTTCAGTATGAGTGGAGTGGAGATATATCATATAATATAAATTCTTTGATGAATATTATTATTATTATTTTGCATAATAACAAGATTTTGAAAAATGTAAGAAAAACGATAATTTAAAACAAATTCTTATTCAATATTTAGTACAAAATTTTATTAATATAATTTGCCTCAAAAATAACATCCCAATTAACTTTAAAATTAATAAACCGCACCACAAAATCTTTAGCAAATTTATGTATGTATACAAATATTTTCATTTCTATACAAACTATTTTCAGTAAATATTTTAAAAAAGTCATACTATATAATATAAGACTATATATTAACAGTACTTCAACTCTTCATTACATTAAAATATGCATGTGCAGTATACATTAACAATTGTTATTATAACCTAAATATTCAAGAAAAGAAGCTTTGTGTTATATTTTTATATAACTCCTTTAAGGTTGAAAAATGACAAATCTTTAATTAAATAAAATATTATGTAATTATAATTAAATTATCCAATTAGTGAGTGAATTATATATATATATATATATATATATATATATATATATATATATATATATACACACATATAATAACACGATAAAGAAAAACACGATATTTATAATATACATTAATACAATTATTATAACGCACCAATAAACATTGGATATGGATGACTTTTATTTCTTCAGCAAGTGTTCAAAAATAAACTCAAAGTTACTCGTAATGAGAGAGAGAGAGAGAGAGAGAGAGAGAGAGAGAGAGAGAGAGAGAGAGAGAGAGAGAGAGAGAGAGAGAGAGAGAGAGAGAGACTCGATAAAACAATTATTGTTATTTTCTTGCGAAGAAGTATGACTGTTCTCCGAACTTCAGATATTTGAGGAAATATTATTAGTTTGTTTTACTCAAAACAGTGTTAATTAATATGTATGATAATATTGTTGTATATAATGTATTATATATATTAACGACCAAACAAATGAGAAATTCTTTTTAAGTAAATCAGGGAGGATTAGTTGGATATACATTTATGTATATTAGTATACTGTATAGCAAATTTAACGTTAAACTATAAAGATTTCGTTTTACTCCTTTTAGGTATACTAAAATCAGAAAACTTAATTATAGACGAGTAAAAATAAAAAATTACGCTGAAGGAATTACGAAATAAAATCTTGTTAATTTGTTATCTTTAAGAAAGTTATTATAAGAGTTCTATCATCTGGAAGTTATAAATTTATCCAATTTATATGTATGTGGTATGTCAAACCATGCATATAGGCTACATTTCCTTTTATTTCAGTATGGAGATTTACACAACAGGAAATATCTATAGTCGACAGTGTTTGATATACGAATATATCTTTATATATAAAATAAATTATTTCACTTGTGTCGTATACAATAAGAATAAAAAATATGTAGTTCCTTCATATCATTGCTGGTTGATAAGGCAAGAAATAAAGGGGGGGGGGAGGTTTAGCAATACGGACTTTCCTTATGTAGATGATTCTCAACTCAACTTTGGTGAGAGGTTTAATAATACAACGAATCAAATCGACAAAAAAATATATATATAATAGTATATTTTTTATAACTATAATATGTATATTTCTTACAACAAGGTCACTACTTTCGCATATAGACACACAATTGTTAATAATAGACAATTGTAAAGTATACGTAATATTTCAGTACACTTTCATGATGTCATATCGTAAGCAATAAAAAAAGTAACAATCATATAATAACGTATACTCATTATGATAATAATACAACTTAAACTAAAACTTAAAAAAAAAAAAAAAAAAAAAAAAAAAAACAATTACAAATCATAAATCATAAACTTGTTTTATTACACAGTGTAAAAATGTAAATAAATCTTATTACTTATATATATACACATACATGACTGCGTCCTTACTTCAATCTTTCTGACCTTACCTTAATATAAAAATGAAATCTCATTACAAATTCGTCCTTGTTTAACGAGACGATAAAGAAAAATGTATTAGATTAGAATATGAATAAAAAAAAAAGGATCTTTAGCAAAAGAGAATCGATGAGATTACCCTCTTTAAAGGGAGGTTACTTGATGTTGGGGTAACCCTATTATCAGTTTATATCATACACATCGTATATTATATATATATATATATATATATATATATATATATATATATATGCTTGAGTAAGCTTATGTATATGGTCCTTACAACACAAAAAAGAAGGGCGGAAGCAAGAGAGTATTGGGCAGACTTTATACGACAGACAGGGTGTAGTGTACAATATATTACTATATATACATATACGTACACATAAGGGAGCATGCAGACTTATATTATACACACCTTGATATCGTCGTATAGGTAAAAGCGAGAGGGGCGGTATAGATATATATATATTATATTTTTAGCGGGAACTTACTTAGAGAGGTGACAGCTGTGAAACGAAGTTTTTTGTGTGCCCACGATCACGTAATCTATTCACTATAAACTTACTTAAAGTAATATAATTTTTTTAATTAAATCAAATTACTGACATTATATAAGTAATTATTATAATATGTTAAAAATGTTTTTATACCTTACAAAATACTAAGAATCGACGTGTTCTTGTATGGTTAATGAAGTATCAACGAATTCCGCAAGAGACTAAGTTATTTTCTGAAACGTTTTTGCAATAATATAAAGATTACTGATTAAAGAAAATCAGTCTATGACTTTTTTTATCCAAAGAAAAAAAATACTGATTTTTATATATAGATTTCGTGAAAACTTATATATAGTATAAAAGTCTAAGACCAAACTTTGGTGCTCTTTTGGTGCTCAATACACGTATAATATATATGAATGTTTATGCCTGTTAAAAGGATGTGTATTATGTGATGATTCAACAAGATTGGCAAGTCTGATGCAATTAGCACATCTTACATAACACATGCAATGTATAGAGTCATGTCAAGACCAATATAAGTTATACTCACATACTCAAAAAACACGTTTCATAATTATAAATTTTAATAAATAAAAAAATATATTATTATATATAGTATATAATAATAATTTATTATTCATTGACATAATCGTAGTAATCAATCATTTGTAATTAAACTCTGTATTACGTATATAATATATTAATTGTTAAAAACCTTAATAACTTTATTACTTTGATAATTAAATTTTATTTATACAATTATTTGTTATAGTATATTATATATAAAATATATGTTGGTAAATACTAACGCTTTAAGATTTATTACAATATATAACCGATTAACTTTTGATCTATCACCCTTTCTATAAATTATACATTTGATATAATATGAAGTGTGAAAACTATATATAAAGGTAATGTTATAGTATAATTATTGTCAATGATTTTTTTTTATTAATTTACAAGTTAAAATATATTACTGCGTAAAAGAATTTTCTAGAATAACAAATATTTTTACTATGCATACATTATAAAGAAAAAAATAACTTACCCGAGTTTTGCAGTTTGCGAGAAATGTTTTGACAGTATTAATGTTTCTCAGCTAATAAAGATATTAATACACACAAATCCTCAGACATAAGTTTTAACACATCACTTGTCAACAATTAAGTGAGTTGTCAACTCACACGTAAATAATATTATAAATCTTTGCCCATGCGCTCTCTCACATATACATATCCAAAAACAAAATTCTAGTATCCAATGCGTACACTAGTTCACCACGTTATGTTTATGTATAATATTTTTACGCGACGCAAAAGCGCGAAATGCAAGGCTATGCGCGCCACGGCCCTGATGATATATAAAAAAATAATAATAGGTAGAGAGAACTAAAAAAAAAAAGAAAAAAAGAAAAAAGGTTTTTTAGATAGACATACAGCGCACTCACTTGGTTGGGGATAGCAGCAATAGCAAAAACGCCGTGCTCAACCAAGCACGTCACCAAAACGAGAAGAGTACACAAGCAAAAGCGAGAAACAGCGCCACTTATTTCAGCCAGACACTCCTGCCATCTGCTGGCTATCAAAACCAACAAAAGACGCCACATGGTTTCTTTGATAATGGACCTCAACTACACTCTTCGATCCATTTATTTTTTTTATTTTCTTCTTCTCTTTCTTCTTCTTCTCTCTCTCTCTCTCTCTCTCTCTCTCTCTCTCTTACACGTCTAGTTTTTTTTTATTATTCGATATTATTAATTTTTAATGTTGAAAAACACGGTATTATATACATTAATATAAAAAAATATACTTTGCAGTAGAACTGAGACAAAAAAAAAAAAAAAAAAAAAAAAGTTGTAATGACTTTTTGTGTTTTTATTATATGACCTCAATTTTGATGTAGTATATTAAAATGAAATCACATTAACGCTTTTGAACTATTTTGTAATAAACTCTCTACACATTGTGTAATCAATAAAAGACTGTTAAATATTAGTATATATTATTATTGTTTTTGTTATTAAGAGCTCCATCAAATAAATACATAAGTTAAAACGAGTCACATCATTTAATTTATATTTTAAATACGCATTATAGAAAAATAGGGCTACAGTTTAAATTTATGGATATTTATAGAGTGGAAAATAAAAAGTGTTTATTTTGAAACTTTTCCATACTAAAATAAAAATAGTATTATACAAAAGCTTCGATATGTAATTGTAATTCTAGCTCGATTTAAATAATCCGTTGCATTATTTATATTGTGCGAGTGCTACTGATTTTGAGAGCTATACGAAATAATGATGTCGTTCACAACTCGATGACTTTATTTTTTTCAATTTAATCTATTTTATAAGGTTTCAACAAAATACGTTAAACAAAAACAATTTCCTAGAATGAATTTGTTAAAAAAAAGATTACAAAAAAAAAATAATAAAAAAAAAGTATTTTTCTGCTCTCTCCCCCAAACAAACACCGAGCGCCTGTAATATAGGCAACGCGTTGAGCATAAGTGTTGTGCCAGTTGCGAAATTACACTTTTGCAGGGGTTAAAATAATGGCTGCCGATCGTGACGATATTATTTCTCTTTTAACAGTGTTTGTTAATTTTTATTAAAATCAAAGCTGATTCGTTAGACAAAATAATTTTTTTTTTGTAAATTTTATTCTTAACTCTTGTTTTTATGTAAAAATTTGTTAATATAACAAATCTAAATTATTATATCATAAAAAACATAAATTATATAGACCCCTTGCACATCCTTGCGCTTTGTCGCCATGTTTGTGGTGACTAATGCATTGTCCAGCATAGGGGAAACTTCGTTTTTCCTAATTTTTCACATAAAAAATTGTTTATTTCAACTCAACAAATTTTTCTCATATCCTTCGAGCTTATTAGGAGCTAGAAATAAGGCTTTGATTGAGGTTTGAAGCTTCTTTTGCTATTAAAAAAATAAAAATGATGTTTTTCCTATGCTGGCCTATGTATTCCTGACCAACAAAATGGCGGCTCTTAAATATGAGTGCAAGCGGTCTATAAGGTATTTAACATCTATTTTAGTTTTAAATATTAATTATTAATTACACTTAAAATGAAAGTCCCCCTGTAAAGTATATGGGACAACTGTCGCAAGTTCTTAACTTTTTTTTTTTACTGTTTTCTTCTCTGTATCGTTTTACGCATTTTTTTTCTCTCTCTTTCTTTCTGTTCTTAATTTCACCTTTTTGTTTTAAAAAAAAATCTTTTATTCTCTTTATTAACTTATAAAACTCAAGTTTCTTTGATCTTTTTATATATAAAGACTTTTTTATATATTTATTTCCATATCCAGTTTATTTTCATTTTTTTAGCATAACATTTACAATAATTTTAATACAACTACATTTTCTTATATATATATATATATAACAAACAAGAGAAAAGTCTGTAAACATATAATAAAATATAAGCCACTTATGTAGAAACATTTATAAAAATAAATTTTTGTTTACTTTAAAAAAACAACAACAATAAATTATATTTTTACTTGATGATAAATTAAAAAAAAAAGTATAATTCAAATAAAATAAACAAATTTTAGCTTACAGGTGCTAACTTTTGCAATTATACTCTCCGTATATAGAAACTTTGAACTTTTCTTTTTAATATATATTTAATAACAAAATGCTGTGTTCTCATTTCTTATATTATTATATATATAAAATATGTTATCATTTTGCATGACTGAAGTTTTTCTCTTCTCTATACTATATATTATAAAATACTATATGATGACATGGTGGCTTCATATATAATGTATCTATACGTTTTGTAATCCATACATATAAAGTTTGAATAAATAATATTATTACATGGAAAAAATAAAAAAACTTATGTGTGTGTGTATATATATATATATATATATATATATATATATATATATATATATATATATATATATATATATATATTTGAAATAAGACCAAACTTTATACAAGCAAGCATGTTTTATATATAAAAGTTAAAATCTCTAACAAATCGCTTAACTTGTATAGAGATTATAGTTGAAAAGACTCTCATGAGAAGTAGAGAAAAGAGATTTGAGATATTAAATATTGAAATGTAGACTTCTACTAGTTTATTCTATATAGAGGTCATGGTATAGACTTTACCTTATATGTGTTTGCGGGACGTAATTCAAGGGAGTGGGTGGTTTGAGGGGGGGAGGGGGTCTTTTGACTGTTTTTTTCCCCCTTCATATCTTTCGTAGTCTCGGGGGATCGATCTTAGTGCATTTTTGCTTCTAGTTTTTACCTTGGTCTCTTTCTCTCTCTTCTTACTTTCATAATTTTTTCTTCCCCTACAACCATAGTCACCCTTACTTTTCATGATATCTGTTCTCCAAAATTCATTCATTTGAAATTTTATAATGCCATTTGAAAGTAAATAGTAACAGCTACCTACAGTATATATGATAAAATTTTCAGAACCCTTGACCATCAGATAAGTGAGAAAATAATTATTGAAATTAACATGGTCTCTTATGGGAGTAACACTTCAAAAAATCATAATTTAAAATCTAGCATGGTGACCCCCCAAATTTTTTCACATTTTTGAAGATACCATATCCTAATGTATAACTGTACAAAATTTCTGATTTATCTGTATTTACAATTTTTCAGTCAAATCCCGCAGTTCCTAATTTCCTGCCGTAAAGTTTGGTTTTTGAGTGGACTTATACATTGCATGCAGAAACAATTCAGGATAATACTGTATAATAAAGTTACTCATGAAATATTTCACATACGTCAATTGTTTCTCTGTACTTATACAGTAAGTTTCTATCAAATAATCTGTTGCTGTCCAATCAAATGCTGTCCAATGTTGGTTCAGTGATATAGGGCCTTTGTTCTGCCCTGACTGCACCATTTGCCTATTGTGCAATAAAGACTTTATTTATTTATTTATTTTAATCAACCACAAAGTCGCAGTAACATTTCTTTTTTTTTCAGTGTATCAACTAAAAAATTTAAAAGCTATACCTCATCCTCAGTCAACCTAAACAAAACACCAGCAGCTTAAATTGGCTTTTCTTTTTATTAATTATGTACACGGCGTCAAATTTAATAATATATATATATATATCTCAACCATAAAAATATCATACTTAAATATTTTTAAATGTAGTGTCAATCATATTAAAATTTATCAGTAAAATTTTTGTTTACAGCGTATAAAAGACATTAAAAAATTATTTAACAAAATACTAAAAAGTTGTATGCATATATTTTTTTAAATTTGTTATACTATATACGTAATTTTAAATATGTTTTAATTAAATTTTCTGCGTATTATGAATAAAAAATGTTATAATATAATAATATAAAAAAATAATTTTTTTAGAGTCTCTCTTTTCATTAAAAATAAAAACATTATAATAATACTTCTACTTTAAATAAAGTTAAAATGCCATTTTAAAAATAATATACAAAGATGATATAATTTTTATGAACTCAAAAAAAAAAAAAAAAAAAAAGTGTAAAAATGAAATTAAAAACTTTATAAACTATTGAATAGCTTATAGGAACATTTTTTAATTATTGTACACTCGCTGTATAAAAATTGTTCATGATATTCTGTAGTCGAAACAACACGAATATGCAACCGGTTGCGCATGAAGAAATTACTTAATAGGTTAAATGTATATAGAGCTAAAACTTATGAATTACAGTCACTCTATATAGTTTATTATATACAATATACAATTGTTTTGCCTTATATGGATATAACATGTATATACGAATAGCATTGCATTAATTTAAATTCCCATATGAATGCAATGTATATACTGTATAATGTCCATAGGGCAATAGAATAAAATTTTAAACCACAGCTCTCTATATACAAAATATAATTTTACCTTTGATACATTTGCGACTTATTTCAATAATATTTATAACATAGAAATATATTATACGAAATTTAAATGTTACAAAATTAAATGCATATATATACAAATCGAGTGTATATAATAAGGTACTTATAACATGTCGGCAAGCATTATAAACTGCAGATTATAATGTTATATAAGAAAGAACAAGTCACTTGTAATGAGAGTTTAAACATTATACTCGCATCATTGCCCTCAAATGAAAATCAATCGTTCAAAAATATACACATGCTAAAAAGTTAAGTATATATAGACATATTATATAGCAATGTGATATTTTGTTGTGTGATAAGCAGAAGGACAAGGTGCTAAATTTTACTGACATGTGGTCACCAACCCACGTGACCATAAGCTAATAATAATAAATCGATCAAACTGATAATGTACGTTGTCATGGCGAGAATGTATAATTTTATATATAAAAAAATATACTTATTTTATGTATATGTGGACATACAGTATCGGATTTATTTATTGCACGATATAAAGTACAGTTTTAATTGATATTTTCTGTTGATTTGCCATTTATTTTTATATAACTACATATAATTATAAAAACAACTTTTTAATGTTGAATTCTGTTGCTATATAGTTCCTATAGTATATTGTATATGCCTATATATAATATACGGAAAAAGATAAATGTTTTAAATCATAGATTCTACCCTCGTTAAAATTATTCAAAGATTATTCATCTGAAGCTCTTACTCAATTTGTTTTTCTTCCCCCTATACTCCCAGATTTTCATATATATGATCTCAAAATCTATATCAAAGTATAAAAAAACATAGAATATGAATTAATTTATTGACTAAATTTTACAACTGCTGCATGCAATACCTACATTTTCAAATAGAAAAGTATAAAAAAAGAGCATTAAATAAAACATTACATTAAATCAATAAACAATAACTAAATTGAAATTTTAAGACTATAATCATCCCACGATATAAATATAAAGTATATATAAACTCACGATCACGATTTTATTTTAATAACAATTTAATTTATATATATAAAAAATTGTAAATAAAATAATGTTAAAAACATGAAATTCAAATATTATTTTATAAAAATATTAAACACATGAAAGTTTTTCACTAAATTTGATATGTGCATCAAAAAGTATTAACTATTTTAAAACTAATTAGCCTTAATAATAATATCGTAAAGTATTAATGTCAATCAGATTTTTTTCTTCTTTTTTTCTTTTTTTTTTTTACATAGAATTTTCATTTTTGCATTTAGAATTCGTGGTTTATTATTTTATATCAAATATTCGTGATTTATTAAATCAATTATTAACGTCACTGGCATATTTCAAATGTTGAAAATGTGTACAATTTATTAGCTTGATTTACAAAATATTATTTAGAGAGGAGAGAGGAGAGAGAGAGAGAGAGAGAGAGAGAGAGAGAGAGAGAGAGAGAGAGAGAAACGAACAAAATTCCTAATTATTTTATACAACCACGCAATTTTATTATAGTGAAAAATATAATGTAAAATTGTTAACAAAAAAAAAATAATAAAAAAAAAATAAAAAAAACAAACAATAATAATAATAAATCATTTAATTTCCCAAACCCCATAGTAAGTTTATTTAATTATTTGTATTGCTATTTTTTTTTAATATAAACATACTTGTTTAATATATTTATTTAATTAAAATTTTATTATTTTATACAAAATGATTGATAATTATCTAATTAAAATTGTACATTAAACAGCTTCAATTTTGTTATTCATGACTTGATTAATTGATTACAAAATTATTTAAATATTGACTCTGATGTTTGTATACAAAATGTTAAAATATTTATAACATTTTCATGGCAACAAAATAATAAATAAATAAATACAGAATATTAGATACTAATTTTTAAAATATATTTAACTCGTAAAAAAAAAAAAAAAAAAAAAGAGTATTATAACTAAGTAAGACCTTTCAGATTCTTTTTTTACAAGTTCAATTAAGCTTAAGTCCCTTCTACTTCTATATAAGAGAATTAAACGTTTCACCACTAAAGTAAATAAAAACATTAAGTATACCACTCTAAACATTTTAAAAGAGTGTGTACTTAGGCTTATTTAAAAAAAAGAAGCAATTAAATCAATTTAAAAGAATATTATTTGTAATAAATTTTATAAGTAGTTTTTAATATATATCTAAAAAAAAAATGTTAAAGCTGTATACAAATAACAAGTTAAACAATAAATTCCTATATATATAAAGTGATAAAAAGTTAATTAAGTAAAGGTTATATTAATTACGCTTAAATTGTTTAAATTTGGAAGCTGAGTAAACATGACAGATAAATATGTGGTGGTTGTTTTTATAATGTCAATATCAACCCAAAAGTAAATTGAAGCCATAATGACGCAAGAGTGTATTTGTGCGGTGATAAAGTGAGTACAGCAGCTGTATAATACGTATTATGATTCACTTTTTTATAGGGTCTATGCATTCATGTTAAAGTCGACGCCATGTTGGATAACTCAATAACATGGGTGGCATAGGAAAAAAATCATTTTGTCAGTTTAAAAACACTATGCAATATTTTTGGGAGCATTGATGCTGTAAATATGTTGAATTAGTATCTGAAGTATGTGAGAAAAATAACAAATAACAAAAAATTAACCAATTTCCCAAAGAAAATTGGCTTAAATGAAGTTTGTCCTATGCTGAGCAATGTTATGGACTACTCCAGTATGGCCTACAAGCGCAATAAATATGACGTCATCCGCATACACCCTATATATTTGATCATCAAAATATATTATTATCTTTTCATTGCAATATACAGAGTACTCTATATAAATACATATTACGTACAAGGTAATTTTACGTTAATTATACTTTAAGTCAACATCTTTAATCCTAATAAGAAGTAATTGCAAGTATTTTGTTACTTTTAGAAGAAAATAATAATATGTTAAAGGCGTAGAACACCTTGAACAAAAAAGTTGTGTATAATATCCTAACAAACCTGCAAATCAACGTTGATTTGGCCGAAGTCAATAATTTCTAATTTATTTTCCATGCATAAAATGCCACTGGCGGTCACTGACGTCACAGCTCGCCTGGTCCATGCGCGCGTTAACCGGGCGAGCTGTGACGTCAGACCGCCAGTGTCATTTTGGGAATGGAAAATAAATTAGAAGTCAATGACTCCGGCCAAATCCACGTTGGTTCTCATGTTTTTATGATATTACGCAACTTTTTTGTTCAAGGTGTTCTACGCCTTTAATGCTTAAAAAGTTTTTCATTACGTTCATAAATAATTCTAAAAGTTGACCCGCAACATTTATACAACATTATTTATTTTATTCTATTTGTTTATGTGTGTGTGTATATATATATATATATATATATATATATATATATATATATATATATATATATATATATATATATATATATATATATATATATATATATTATACCACTAATAAAAAACAACTATATATAAATATTTATTAAGTACACAAAACAACTGTATTTATTTCAAACTTTTAAAAAATATATATTATCATTATTGCATTTACATTATTCTTTAAAAAAAAAATACAAAAATTATAGTTTTAATTACAGGAAAAAAAAACAGGAATTAATTATAGAAAACTGCAAGTTGTAGAAAAATATAAATGCTGCAGATTTTTATCAACGGAACGACCACCCCGAGTTTATTTTTCTAATTACTGTGTACTACAGTATGAAAAAAATATATATAACAAAGGGTGGAAATCTCAACTCTATGGAGAACTTTTTTTTTAAAGTAAATATTTATAAAAATGCAAAGTACAATTATACTTCACTTATACTTGCGTCCTATGTTTAATTAAATTGTATAATTTTATACAACTTAGCAACTTGTTTTTTTCCCTAACACTACACAGTATTAATTTTTCTTTTTCCACAGATATTAAAAAAAAATGTAATTATGCAAGATATACTTCAATTTAATTACTTTATAAACAGCTCATATTAAATAATCAACAGCATTTTTTTTTTCAACACACACACACACAACATTTTTATGTATGTGTATGAGTGTTTGAATTATGAATATTTAATAATAATGTAATATAAACACGCTAATTCAACATTAGTTCCTGTGAATAATTTTTTTTATTCATATATATATTTTTATATACATGTCAATTGACATTCTATGTATAACAAAATTTATAAAATTACTATGCATTGAGAGAAGAAAAAAAAATGTAAATCCTTATTTAAGTCGTTACATTGATTTACAATTTTCAGTACTATAGAATAAATTTAAACTGCTTTTTATTTTAAGTAATAAAATGGAATTGCGAATACATTTTGTAATTTATTGTCTCTTTGGAGAGCGATTTACAAAATACAAATCTCTTCTCTTGTTTGTTTGTTTGTTTGTTTTTTTTGTTTTTTTTTTTCTGTTATATTCTCTCTTGGTTATACATTTAATGTAAAAAAGAATAAAGAGAGAAAATAAAATCAAGGTATATATTATATGAGGATGATATTTTCATTCCATTTAATTTGAATACCATATATTACGATCACAAAATATTGTAATGCCTTATATGTACATAGAATTAACTTAATTTGTACATTTTTGCAATTGTTTCTTCTATAATATATAATATAATGTTTTTGGTATACAATATTATAGTATCAGTGATGTGAAAAAAATGTTTACAATCGCAAGAAATGTGTTATGGGTGTTATTACGATCGTATCTTAGATATCTAAACGTTAACCCAAGCGTATATTTTGGTGTCATTTAAATGTTTATATATAAACACCTTCTAAATAGGGTCCTGCTTACTAGTAAGAATGATAGAAAAAATAATGGGCCCAACGATTCTACAAGTACGATATAGGACACGAACGACTTTTTGAAATTTCGCGTGCATGTCATTTGTTTAATGTTTAAAGGTAGGGAATTTCGCCAAAAATTTGACAATCGATATTAGCGTGTCCTATCGTACCTATATATAGAATCGTTGAATGGGCCCCTTGACCACCTGATGAGAGAAATACTATATTAGACTAACTTTTAATTGACTATTTTCAAATTCCTCAAAAAGTATGGTTGAACATTTTCCATAATATACAAAACTTATAATGAAATATTTTAAACTATTCATGGTTTACATTTGAATGTTATTTATTTTTGAAAATTTGGTGATCAAATTCGTTTTTTTTTTTATTAGAAGTAAACGAATTTGAAAACTCAGTTAATAACAATGAAAATCATTCAAATGCAAGTCATGAATTCTACGTAACTTATTGAGGAAAATATTACTTTTAACCTATCAAGTTTTCTTTAGACTAATTGGACTAATTTTTGTATTACAAAATTACTTCTTGTGCAAAAATGTTCGTTTGCAATCAGAAATACAAACATCAACTTTTTTTCAATGAAAAATTTAGAATAAAGTATAATTATATGAAAAAACGAAATATTTGCAATATTTTTACATCTAATACCTCATTAAATTGCCAAAATTTTAAAAATTTCTGCAAACAGTTGTAAGTTTTGATTATGTTCAAAATATATATAGTATAATACTTGAAAGATAAATCTGAATTCAACAGTTTATGAAATTATATTTGTATTTAATAACTTATACGAGTTTCATGACTTTCACTGTACATCCCCCCCCCCCTTCCTTAAGAAGTTTATATGTTATAAGTTTAAATGTAATATCTTATTTTAAAAGGGTCCACAATTTTTATCTATGGATGAAAAAATAATAATAATAAAACGAATGCTTTTACATGATAATATTCAGCAAAATTTATTCATTATTTCTCCCTCTTCATATATGAAATGTTATTTGGATCGTTAATAATTTAAATAATTTTCATATTTATTTATTACAAACTTTGAAGTGTAGGCTTTGTGAATGTAAGCTTTTTTTTTCCACAACAGATATTGTTTAATTCTTTTATATCAAAATTAATGAAAAAAACAAAAAAACATTTATTAATAAATATTTAAATAAAAAGTGTTTTTTTAATAAACGATATTATTGGTCTGTTTTATGTTATTTCAAACATTAAAAAAATAATACTATAACGTAATCACGGCTTACTATTTGTTTTACAAATTTGTTATATACATCGTATTATCGCGGTGTACATATATGAAGTATAATAATAATTTTATTATACAAGTATACTTTATACATGTATAAGCATTTAAAAATCAATAATACAGTATCTCGGTTTAGCTATATATCGATATTGATTTATGTAAAATGTAAAGAGAAAAAAATATATATATCACTGTAAAAGTATGTTTTATATCATAATATTTTTTATTATTTGTTTCCCTTTACAAAATACTAAAAATCTTTTTTCCACTGTGTTCTTTTTTTTTATATATACACAGAACGACTATTATTTTTTGGAATAAAAGTATATTTTTTTATTTCTTTTATTCTCTCTCTCTCTCTCTCTCTCTCTCTCTTATTCTTCCCCCCTAACAAGCAAGATCGGTCAAAAGAGAAAAAAATATATATATAAGACAACCAGAAATATAAAAGAACTAACGTATAAGATGGAGAAAGAAGGGAAGAAGATTATAAGCACCCTCCAGTGGATTATGTTTAAGATAACCCACTTTTATTTTTATAAACTGATTGCTAATGGTTTATTAACAATTTTAATACCATTATAGTTTAACAATGGATTTTAATCAATTATAAAAACACATTAAATTTTGATATTGATATTATCATAATGTTCTCAAATACATTAAAGTATTTTTCTTTTTCTTCTAACTGACTTTATATTATATACAAGCTAAAAATATATAAAAAAAAAATCAATTCAAGAAAAGAAGAGAGAAGAAAAAAAGGGAGAAGAAAGTTTCGTATGGGTTTAAAAATAACAATAGAGAATGTTAAAAATAAATATATATATAAACCTTGTAGAATAAACGTTAAAAATAAAAACGAAAAAGAGAGAGAGAGAGAGGATAAAAAAGTTAAGAATTTCACGTTGTTTAACGAGGATATATAAAAATGTCTTGTCTCTATTTTTAATTTACTTAAGTGTTAAAAAAATTTAAAAAAAAAATACTTGTTGCAAAAATATATAATATTATATTATACACTACACTGCGTAAATATCAACAGTACGTATATTTAACTCCTCAGAATAAGATCATTTGTATAAGAAAGACGCACGTAAAGTAAGACAGACAGAAAAAAAAAAAGACAACTGAGATACCTAATTGAAGATAAAATAATTAATTTTGTAAAGTTCTATAAAAGTTAATGAAATGGAACTTTAACAAGCATTTACGTTGGCATTAATATCCTTTTTAACAATCGTTTTCTACGCTATTTAAAAATTTATTAATTTTAACTATAAGGTTGACGTGCTAAAAGTAATTTTTTTTTCACCTAATATATCGGCGATTAAAATTTATATCTTACTAGTTTACTATAATATAAAGACAGAAGACAAAAAAATGTTGTTAAAACCTATGTTTGGATGTAAAACACGCTCGTTACGTTTTTCTATATTTTCTCTCTATAGTCTATAATCTGAATCAATATACGTATACTTGACCATCCATATTATTTTTATCGTGTAAGTCTTGAAGCTCTCTGTTGACTCTGTAGTACTGAAATGTATAGGAGGCATGCCATGCACATACATGTTCGATAAAAGTTGGTGAATTTGTCTTTATGTATTTAAATATAATTATTGATTTATATTTCAAATATCAATAGAACTCCGTTATACTTTCAAGTTTTCAAGATATTTCCTTATGTTGAGGTATAGATTAAATCAACGAGAATCGGTACTTTAGAATGGACTTTGTTTATATTTTTTTTAACAACTTGTTAATTTTAGTGCTAATACAACACATGTTAAGTTTTATCGATTTATGACCGTTAAGTTTAGTGTCAATAAAGCAAACACGTATATATGAACACCTAACTTTGTAAAATTTTATCGTATTTTTTCTCCGTGATTTGGGTTAAGATTTATAAAGACATTAGCATACAATTTTTTCACAATGAATTAGACATGTGTTCAATTGACACTTCTTCACGAAGATTTGACTTATATATTCTTTGAGAAAATAAAACATTAATATCTCAGGAAATGTCTTGATATAAGTACTAAAAAATTACACATACGTTAAGTTCACAAACTTTCATCACTTATTTTCAATCCTACAAAAAAAAACTTCAGCCTAAACTCATTGCACAAACATTGTGTATGTAAATAAAAAATAGTTTAAAAAAAATACACACATAAATTATTTTACAACTTTTGATATTATGAAAATAATAATAATAAAAAAAATTGATCATCATAAATTTTAATAATAGAATTATAATATAAAATCGTGCCAAAACATAAATACAATGCATTTTTATATATACATTTGGTTAATAAATAAAATAAAATAATAACAATGAAAAATGTAGTGTTAAATAATCTGATTATTTTAGAACATAATTTAATTTCTTTGCACATGAAATTAGGTTGAAGTTTTTTTTTTTTTTTTTTTTTTTTTTTCGTTGTTGCGAAACATGTTTGTTACACTATTTCATGTGCTCTATATCCATACATAATACACAAACGATGTTCTGTATAATATGTACGTATAAACATATATAAACTAACTCTCTCTATACTAAACTGCCCTAGCTAGCGGACGTGCGATAAATAATTAACTCGCTCATTTTAATGTAATTAACAAAAGTAATTTGTATATAGTTGAAGAAATATTAATCATGTTTTAGCATTTTAAAATTACGACGTATGAACACGTTATACATATTAATAACTATTGTTTATTATTACTATATAATATATCTAATTTAAATTATATATATCTACATATATATATATATAAACAAACAACAAAACAATTATATTATAATAAATTTAAATTAATATTAAAGAGACATAGAGGAATTATATGTATACGTGTAAGAATAAATAAATAAAAAAATAAAAGTATTTGCCACGAGAAAAAAAAAGTATAAAAATTAAATTACAATTATTTCCCTTGAGGCAATAAATTCTATATAACGTTATAAATGTTTGGCAAATGTATTAACCTTTTTCTGCTTCAATTTATTTAAAAAATTAAACACTTGATTTTCCCCTTGTGTTTATATTATTTGTGTTGACTTATATGTGACAAACGATTGAAATAAATGTGAAGATTTTTTTTTATTATTATTTTTAAATTTCTTAAATTACTTATCCTTATCATTATGTAAATAAGGACTTGAAGTTGTTTTCATGACTGATTTAAGACAATATTTTAAATAAGCAGTATTGTTAATGACAAATTGGAATGTTCACACCTTTGAAACGTTTACTTAGGCACATAAAAAAATAACACCTTCTATTATTAACTCACAACAAGTATAAAACAAAACGCAATTTTAAAGACCGGTGATTTACACGTCTGAAGCTACCACTTATAGAGAGAGTTAGTCCTATACCGTAGTGTATGGTCCTATACTGTGTGTCACAAACAAAGCAAATAACACTTACCAGCGTGCAGGTAGGGTGACGCATCAGGTGGTGGCGGAGGAGCACCATACGCTGACGGAGGAGCGGAGAACGCGCTACTGCCGTGGCGACCCAGAGGTGAGGGTCCTCCGTGATGTACCCTGAGAGGTGACTGTGGTGGAGGCACCATCTGCTGAGTGGAGGTGGCTGCCGGTACCCCATGTTGCTGCAGAGAGGCTGGGGGTTGCATGCTGGAAAGTGCACCCAGAGGTGTGTAGCTCTGAGGCGGCTGAGGCTTCACAAAGCCAGCGGGATCACATTCGCCACTCGGCCGGAATCCCTGAGGACAATTAAATGATTAATTATTATACTTTTAGACTAATGAGTGACACCATAATGACATGCTATAAATGATTTTTTTTTTAAGGCAATTTCATTTCATTTTATAATATAATATTAATTATCTTGTTGTCGGGTGATGAAAATATATAGGAAACGAATTTATAGAGGCAGTTTATACACTTCGTATATAAACTTTTCTAATAAGCAAATCTAACCATCCGAAACATTTTCAAGAGAAACAAAAAGTCACGGCTAATTCTAACTTGTTATATATAGTTTCTTTTGTATACAAAGTTCAAATTTTGTAACAAATCTGTAAATCTTTAAGTTGATTTCAAAATTTTAACTTCCAATTTTATATGTAAAAAAAAAATAATAAGTCTGTAATGATATAATTATAATTAAACTATCATGTAATGAATTTTATTGATTATATAATATCCTGGTACATTAATTTATATGATATAAAATTAATAAAAAGCTATCACTGAAAAAAAAAAAGAGCTAAGAATTTAATTCAAGTAGTTGTCAGTTTGTAATTGAGGTGAAAGGTCAAAATGGTTAATCCCATATAAGATGAGGTTGTCGTGTGGCTTGCATTGCAGTAAAAGCAAAGCTATGAGCAAAAGAGAAGAGAAAGAGAGAGATGGAGAAGTAAGTTTACTCGGACAAACTAAATCACACAAGTGATTTTCTACTTCGCTGAATTTCGATCCCAACTCGAGACGTTTCAAATTATCACGACAACTTTAACTTTATATCTTTAACAATTGAATTTAAAACTTATTTTTACTTTAAATGGGAAAATTTTACAGTATAAAAATGTGAATTATATATAACAAGATTTTAAAACATATATAGTGGTCAAGACATTGTTCTTCTATATAAAACTTTTTTTAATTGTTTTTCTTTGATAATGTATAAAAATGTATAAAATAATATTCACAAGTGTTAATTATTATAATTATAAAAATTTGGGTGTACAACATTTCAAAAAAAAAAAATAATAATAATAAAATAAAAAAAAAATTCTGAAATCTTTTATGCTGTGTAATTTTTTGTATAAGCATTTATAGAACAAAGAGTGGAATATAAATGTTAAATCTCAATAGAAAATACCTTTACAAATTTGTATATTTTTATTTTACATTTTGTGTAAAAAAAGAAAACAAAAAAATAAACCTTTTTTATATTTCAGATAAAAAGAGTGAACTTGGTATACATACTATTCATATTTCAAAATATACTGTATATTTTATTTCTTTAAAAAAAAAAAAAAAAAAAAAAAAAAAAAAATCTATACCGAAAGAATAATAAATAAGTATCGATAAAACATGATATTTTATACAAAATAAGTAGCTTATTAATACCACAATCGTTCATCAGCAATATAAAATAGAGAGTGACAAGAGAGTGTCAATAACAAACATTTCCAACAAAATAATTGGCCACTTATATTATATATATAAGGCTTAACATCGTAATTTTAATATTATATGTATACAGCATAATTCTCGCCACTTATCGTATATTTTTCATCAAAACATATTAATTTTCCATTCAGTGAATAGTTAGTTATATATATTTATATTTTGGCACATCACATCATATGAAAAGCAAAAAGGTAATCAAGTAAATATTTACAAATTTTATTCACGCTTTGTATCTATTATATATTTATATATTGTATATAATGAAATAAATTAATTTCAAATTATTATTTGTCTCACCGATTTTCATTATTTAGTTCTATATGGTGTATATAAAGAGCTTCTTGATTAGCTTTATTAATATACAATTTGTTATGAGGGTTTATTGAGTTGAAATGTGTATATCAGAGAAATAATTGTCAACATATTACGCAAATTAAATTTATATTAATCGCAATATTCATGTATTTATGTGGAAAGAAAATATTAATATTCAATTCAGTTAATTTGTATAATTATACTGTATACCACCGCCAATTTTTCTAATCTAAATATGATGGTGAAAATGATTTTCATTTGCATACAAATAATTATTATTAACACATATTTTTATATTTTATAGACACTCTGGCTATACTAAAAAAAAAAGTTGTAATTGTAAATAAATTACTGCTAAAAAAATATTTTGCGTATAAAACTTGGTTAAAGATACCTTATTATCCATGAATTAGACACCAACACATTTCTTTTGTATTTATTTTTGTTTATTTTTCTTTCTGCGGTTATATCACGTATCTGACGTCACAATGTACCGATGGGACCGTGATAGGGGTAAAGAACTTGAGGGTGGGGCTTAAATTTATCACGTGACCAGAGCGGTGACTGTGATTGGCGGCTGAACATTGTGACGTCAGATACGTGATATAATCGCAAAAAGGAAAATAAATACAAAATCAATGTGTTGGTATCTAATTCATGGATATTAAGGTATGGTAATCATCAGTCTAGCATTCTAAATGATAAAAAAGTAAGTTGACAAGGGTTTTAAGTAAAAAAAAAAGAAAAAAAAAAGGGTTACACATTGCATTTGTTAAGTTTGATGGCTGCGTAAGCGTGGTTTTAGATCATGATCAATTTTACATTATTTGTTTGCAAACTATTGCGTGATTCATACAGAAATCAATTTGGACCGATACAAAAAATTAGTAACATTTAGCTTTTCATATTATCTAAATAACAATATTATTTATAATTATTTATTTATTTTTTAAAAACTGCTCAAAATATATAATCTCTTTTTTATCACTCAAACATTTTATGATTTTCATTTTGAACAATGATATTTAAAATTTTCCATCAAAAGTATATGAAATTATATATACATAGATGAACAAAATATGGTTGGGTAATTCTACAAACCAATTTTAGTCACGTCACCATCATTGAAATGTTAATTATGAATGACGTGAACAACTATTCATATTTCTATATCTGTATAGTGTTATTTCATTCTGATTAAAATTTAAAACCTACAAAATATATTACTCATCAGTTGATAAAACTATAAATATAGAATTTATTCAATTATTTCTCTCTTTCTCTCTCGTTCTTTATCTCTCTTTTATTATAACGTTTTATATGTAAGTTTTTGTTAAACAAAGTATCATATTCATTTTTATATTTAACTTTATACTTTTTAACATCATATAAAAAAAGGAGAGAACGAGGAAGAGAAAAAAGAAAAAAAAAATGAAGCGCGTAAAAAGTTTGTTATTTAATGCTTGTGAAAAAGTTTGTTCGATGTGATTTTTGCCTTTTGCAGAAAGAATCTAAAAAGAAAAAGAGAGAGAGAGAGAGAGAGAGAGAGAGAGAGAGAGAGAGAGAGAGAGAGAGAGAGAGAGAGAGAGAGAGAGAGAGAGAGAGGAGGGAGAAAGGAGGAGTAATGTTGTTTTCTTCTTGTAAAGCTACAACGCGACACTTTCAACTCGGCCCCTAGCATCCGACATCGTCTTTTTTCCTGCTTTTCTCTTTAAGGAAGAGAGAGAGAGAGAGAGAGAGAGAGAGAGAGAGAGAGAGAGAGAGAGAGAGAGAGAGAGAGAGAAAGAAAATAGAAAAATAAAAGTTAGCAACCCGAGAAAACTACATATTGAAATAAAAGAAGGAAAAAATTATATAAAGTGTTTTCAATTTTTTATTTATTGTGGTAGTTTTATATGGTATATATTATATAATATTTAGATTGGGTATGATATTTCTCTTCTAGTATACTATATCTAGTTTAATATTTTGATGTTACATTACATAAAGATGGTATCCATACTGGAAAAACCACTCTACATAATAGAAAGACTTGTACATCTCTCTCTCTCTCTCTCTCTCTCTCTCTCTCTCTCTCTCTCTCTCTCTCTCTCTCTCTCTCTCTCTCTCTCTCTCTCTCTCTCTCTCTCTCTCTCTCTCTCTCTCTCTCTCTCGCAGTCAGTCAGTCAGACAGAAAAATATAATTTATATAGTAAGTATTTTACATAAAATGTATTATATTGCTGCTATAAATAAATTATTATATACAATAAGCACTTTGTAGTTATAAAAGATAAAAATGATTAAAAGTACATTTTTAAACTATTTCCAGTGAAGTCCATTAAAGTAATTATTTTCTCTATTTGCTTATATTTAGTTAACATAAAGGCTCTTAACCTTTCACATAAATTTAAAATACAGATATAAATATGTCAATTAATTTAGTTATTTAAAAAAATATATATATATATATATATATATATATATATATATATATATATATATATATATATATATATATAGTTTCTGTTCCAATTTTATATTGAAAATTGAGAAAAATTTCTGCACCTCTATTACCTTGATCTTATTGTACGTAAATCAAGGCCGGACCTATAGAATGATTATAGAGATTTATAGCGATGAAAAGAGAGTTATAGTGACATCTAGACAAAGGGTTGAGATTCATATTCTTTGCTTGTAATAGTCCTTCTTGTAAAAAAAAAAAGGGGGAAGAAAATAAGAAGTAATGGCCCCTACGTGGTAGGCAACCAGTTCGGCCGTCTATTTCAAAACAGTGAAAAAAAAAAAAGAAAAAAAATCTCAGCTGCCTTTTCAATATTTTCTTAATTAACAATTTTTGTTTTATTTCATTTATGTTAATATTTTAAACATAGTTATATTTAATAATCAAATATACACAACATATCATTCAATTTTATAGAAAATAATTTTAATCTTTTTAAAAAGTAATAAGTTTTTAATTCATACCATAAAGGTAATTTAATGAAAATGTCTTAGTTCTCTCTCTCTCTCTCTCTCAACCACACACATACACATACACATACACACACACACACACACACACACACACACACACACACACACACACACACACACACACACACACACACACACACACACAGATATATATATATACAATATATATATATATATATATATATATATATATATATATATATATATATATATATATATATATATATATATATATGTAAGATTATTATGTTTTAATATTATTTCAAAGAAAATTAAATGAAAGTTTTTGAAATATATATATTTATATAAAAAAAATAGGAAAAAATGCTCTTGGGCAAAATAAAAATTGTCGCTGATTTAAACAAGACTGCACTTGACAAATGGACTATCAATAACGTTTGTAAACTTTTAGCAATAGAAAAACATGTTTGCCGCAAGGAGAGACTAGGGAGAGAGAGAGAGAGAGAGAGAGAGAGAGAGAGAGAGAGAGGAAAATGGAGGCAGATATACAAATTGAATATCTCTTTTCCTTCGCTCCGCTTTTCCTGTTATATATTATCAATATAAAAAAAAATAAGAAGGGTCTGTTCTGTTGACTACCCTTCAAGTTTTTAGAGTCTTAAAAAAAGACTTATTTTTGTATATATGTAGTAACATACATATAAAAGAGAGGAACACTAAATCCTAGTCGTGTGCGTTATTTACTCAAAAGACTTATTGTATAATATAATATTGAAATATGAAATGTTTATTTTGCATTACCTGTCTTATTCAATATTATTCTACATAAAATACAAAGAACCAGTCAGACAAAAATATGAAATAACTGAAGAGCAAAAAAATATATAAAAAGTTTTTATTATTATTATATAACAATAAAGTTATAGAGAGCAATGAAATAAACAAAACAAATATTTGACTACGTAATATAATAACTTGATTTATTTTAATGAATTGTTTGTTATTTATATTCTAAATAATAACCTTTGCTGTTTTTATATTACAAAATTTTTCATCATTAGTTTTTTTTTTTTTTTTTTTTTTTTTTTGTCACGATATAATTAAATTTTTAATAAATTTCTGTTTTTTATAATATAATAAAATTTATACAAAAAAAAAAACTACATAATCTGATATTTTAAACTGTTTTACATTTTATTTTTCTAACGATTATATAAATATATCTTTTGCATAAAACGTAAAATATACCAAGTATTAAAAAGTTTTTTTTTTTTAATTATACATATGTACGTATTTATATTTATATATAAAAAAGAGACAAACCTGTTATTAAAAAATATACATGGTTATAAAATAATTTGTACATAAAATTTATCTGTTTTTTGATGTGACTAAAGGTAAGTTTATTATGACATATATTGAAGTGAACATTTTGCTCAAAATGTGAGAGATGTAAATCATAATGTTGGCTGGAAATCTGTTTGTGTTTTGCTTTGAGAAAAAAAAGAAGTGAAAGAAGAAGAAGAAGAAGAAGAAAGAAAAACGATGATGACAGAGAAAGAGAGTGAAAAAAACATAGGCGTTGTGCTTTTTTTGTAAGTACTAAGACACTTTGAGAGAGAGAGAGAGAGAGAGAGAGAGAGAGAGAGAGAGAGAGAGAGAGAGAGAGAGAGAGAGAGAGAGAGATGTCAGTAATGATGTGACGGAAGCTCTAAGCTTTTAGCTAGATACACCTTTTCGCACTTTTTTTTTTCCTCTAACACTTTGGACTAAAGACCTTTTTTCATTACATTTAAACAAAAAGTTGTACATAATCTTCAGCCAAAATTAACTAAAATGTAGATATATAAATATTGCAAATGTATAAGTTTACTTCAAGTTTCTTTTTTTAAGTGTTAGAAAGAAAGAAAATATGATGGAAATGTGTGGGCATATACTATAATAGAACATTAATCTATAATAACTTATTTATCTATAGAATCAAGTTTAAATCTTATAAATACTTGGAGCACTGTACATTTATCCTTTGTTATACATAGAGCTTTACTTGCATAAATTTAAGCCATTTCTTTAGAAAGAGCAACATTACTGTATTAGCAATTTATCAAATGTATAAATTGATTCATGTATTTATATTTAAAAGTATATAAGCTTTAGATTTTAAATAGAAACTCCTCACTTGAAAACAACGGCAAGCTAGTTAGCTGTATCAAGTGTTTGCTAAAATCTACCTTTATATAGAAAATCAATTGACCAAATTTAAAACAAAGAAAGGCTTTTTTTATTTATTGTTTTGAAACAAAACTTGGATTGGATTACAAAGAAGAAAAAAAGAAAGAAAAACAACAACAACAATGTTGTTGTTTCAAAATAAAACTTTTGAAGCTTTTGACGTTTGCTACTTCAAACACTTTGGGTTCTTAATAGTTTACGCAACTTCCCATCTTATATATATACAATCTTTAACGTATTTAAGAATAATTTTATATAGCTTTATTAAATATAATGCTGTTTAAAAATACTAATAATATGGAGAATTTCATTATAATATAAAGTAATACGTACAAATAATTACATTTTGGTATAAATTCTGACTAATTTTTTTTTAATGTTTGACAATATATAGCGTTAAAAACAAGTACAAATTTGGTCATTGAAATATCACACACATATATTAGCTCTTAAGATAAATTCTTTGTATTCAAAAATCAACAGTCAGAAAGATAAAATTAATATTGGAAAGAATATTTTAACTTCTCAAATGTTTCAATCGCATAATATATAACTATTATTTGCGGTAAAGCTGAAAATTAAGTTGTTACTATAAGATTTTCACAAATACGATTTTTTAAAATTAATGTAATTTTTTTTTTTTTAATTAAATATTGTAATATAATAACACAAGAAATATTAAAATGAAAATTCAAAAAATCTATATTAAAAAAAAAACTGAAATGCATATAAAATAGGGATCCTTTTTGTAGTTGTTTGAAAATATATAACAGTTTGTCCTTGGAATTAAGGAAACAAAACGACCCAATTATTAAAAAAAAAAAAAAAAAAAAAAAACTAAAAACTAAAAACTAAAAGTCTTGTTAAATAAACAATATTACTCAGTGGATGAATTTTTACAGGACCAACTCTGATATTTTTTAACTAATATTGAGTTTTTCTTCATTGTTATTAATATGAACTCACTACTCAGTTGTTGTGAATTTGTCTTATTGACAATCATTTCTAATTGTACGTATATATGATGCACAATAACTTAAGCAGATACACTTTATGTGTATTTTGATTGTAGGATGGAAGAAATGAATAAATATATTTTGACTTTAACGTATACTTATATAAGTAACGTACAGTACTTATAAACTTTTTTACATTTTTTTTTTTAAACATTTTCAAATTTATTTTATATAGGAATTAATTTCTATTAATTTTTTAATGTTAATAAGCGTATTAATTATACTCGTCGTAATGATTAAAATATCACTTCTTACTTAGTTGATATATACGACATAAATCACCCTCACCTGATATTTTTAATTCATTAAAATTAATTCAGTTAAGAGCAAAAACAAGTTCTTGTAACAGATCACAACACTCTGCATGCATGGTGTACGTTATCATGTATAAATAATAAAACTATCGAAATAAATTTATTGTTTGAAACATAACACACCATCCATATTATACAATGATTTTGAATTATTTTAAAATAGAAGCCAAACAGTCATTTTTATAGACTTTTAGAATGGAGTTTTATTATGTAATAAATCCTTTTAAAAAAGTAATTTGACACAAGTCCAAAAAGAAAGAAAATCAACCCCCTTTTTTTGTCTTCTATCTTTTATATAAATTTTATTTCAATCTTCAAACTTTATTTTCAATTAAAAAAAACTTAACGTTATTATTTTATATACATTTTCATGTTGAAAAATTAAGAGATAACTATAAGGTATTATTATTATATAGAGATGGACACTACCCACTACCCTATAATATACAAAGACTTTTGGTGTACGATAATATAATAGTCGCGGTATTACTGGCACCAAAAAGCGAGCACCAAACAAGAGAGAGAGAGAGAAAAAGTAGATCGATGAGACCACAGCCACACGGACCCCAACCAAAGTAAGGATAATATAGAAGAGAACCAACGTCGCCGTTGTCGAGTTGAGTTGCTTTTGTGTGCTCCAAGCGTCACACGCCATACTAAATTGTGTATAGAATAACATGATCGAGGCTTCTAGGGTCACAAATTCACAACGTGTCAACTGAGTGCTTTTCAACACCACATAAAATACTTATTTTTATATTTACTTTTATATCTCTTATATAGACGAGTCAAAAATACTCGCTATTACTTTATAGTCATTCTTTTTTTTTTCTTCTTTTCTTGAAAAAAAATATATATCTTTGTATTTATGAAGATAAAATATAAAAATGTATTTTAATAAATTAGTAATATATATTTTTTTAAATCATTTCAATTAATTTAAATGTATATATTAAGTAGTCAATAAAAAATTATTCAAACTTGCATGCATTGGTATTTTTTTGCAGGTTTTGTTTAAAAAAAAAAAAAGGAAAAATCATTCTAAATATTGTTATTCAAAAATAGCATCACTATATTTAATTAAAATACACAGGTTTGCTCCCAAAACATTGGTAGTCCCAGCTGACTAACACACAAAAAGTATTTGGCTGATATGATTGTTCTGATTGATTCTTTCCTAGAGTATTAAAATCATTTCACGCTCTTTTTGATAAGAAACTCCGAACTTATTTCGAGTTATACATATTATGTAAATAAAACTATAAATATTTTATTATAGATTATGGTTCAATTGAAATACTTCCAAAGGTTTCCAATAACTAAATAGATACAGAGATATCAAATATGATATCGTGTGTATGTATATATATATATAATAATATATAATAATATATATATATATATAGCTATAATATAGGTTGACTATTATATACAGTTAATAAATTTGATATTAAATTACATAGAAACAAATGATTCAATAAAATATTTTATACTTTAATACTAAAACTGTCAACAGGTTAATAATATATAATATTATAGGGTTATTAATAAAGTCCATTTTTAACATAAAATAAAAATTTATAACTTAAAAATAAATAGTCACGCTAAATTTGAATTTAGTTTTTTTAAAAACAAACAAACACAAAAGACAATAATAAAATTATTGTTTGTATAATATGGTTTACTAATAAAAATTTAAATTTTTTTTTTTTATCACAAACATAAGCATTAGTTTATTATATAAACTCAAATCATATAGATATATATAATAATAAGGTCTTTTTGTTTTTCATACATTTTTCATCAATACTTTTCAATATAAAATGTTGCTTTCATAAAGCTCATTCAATTAAAAACACAAAATACTTTTTTTTTTTTTTTTTTTTTTTTCAGTTGTGATGTATGTGAATATCCGTAGCTATATAAAACATTTTATTATTGGGACATACAACAGTATAGTCTGATTTGGTAAAACTGCCAATTTTGTTCACTTTGAAGAGTTTTTTTTCCTTCCATTGAAACGTATAAAAAAAGAGAGAAAATTGTATAAACGATGACTATATTCAAAAAAAATATAAAATACCAACAGAACTTTTTTTTCTTCGTACTTTTGTTAAATATTGATTTAAAATTTTTGATTTAAATATTATTGTTATTTAGATAATAAAATATTATATTATACATAAATACTGAAAAAGTTGTTCATTTTTAAAATCATCATTAATAATTTATTTATTTTTATTGTTTGACAAATTTCAATACAGAATACTCTCACAATATATTTTTATTGTATTAATAATTAAAATGTGTTACTTTTTTTTTTTTTAATATCCTTGCGAGAATAGTAAAATTAATAAATCAAAAGTAGATGTGACAAAATACTCTGTCTGTCTCATTTTAAAATTATATCTTTCAAGTTGTGTCAGCTTTTCTCTCAACCAATTAGTGCTTCTCTCTCTCTCTCTCTCTCTCTCTCTCTCTCTCTCTCTCTCTCTCTCCTCTCTCTCTCTCTCTCTCTCTCTCTCTCTCTCTCTCTCTCTCTCTCTCTCTCTCTCTCTCTCTCTCTCTCGTTCTTTTGATGAAAGTTTTTTAGACCTCACGTGCCTCTATAAAATAAAGAATGATAGACAGAACTAAAACAGATAACTTTTTTGTTTTAGTTGAATTCACAAAAAAACTATATATTATTATTTATTATTTTACAAAGAACCAGAGAGGCGTTTTCAATTTCAAGAATTTGGTGAAAGTTTATCCTTCCTATTTTACATTTAACAAATTGTTAATTAAATTAAAAATACATATATAAATATTTTACCGTAAAATAAAAGCAGAATTTATGTAAAAATTAATAATAAATAACTAAAAAAAAGAGATAGATTTACTATAAATTTAAATGTAATTTACTAAAGCTAAATAATAAGTGTAGAAACATTAAGTTACAATTTGATATATTCTTTTTGGCACTAGTGTTATTATTAAAAGAGAAAGAGAACGAACGCAGGGTTGTATATTTAAAAAAAAAAAAAAAAAAAAAACGTGATTTTGTTGGCGTTGGCTTTTTCTTTTGCTATTTCTGTTCATTAAAACATTCTCTCTCTCTCTCTCTCTCTCTCTCTCTCTCTCTCTCTCTCTCTCTCTCTCTCTCTCTCTCTCTCTCTCTCTCTCTCTCTCTCTCTCTCTCTCTCTCTCGCTGGGCAACGCCGTGGTTTCCGCAGCAAACAAGTAGTAGTCAAGGCAGAAACAGGCAAAAGCAAAGCAAGCAAGAAAACGTCCGGGTTCTCTCTCTCTCTCTCTCTCTCTCTCTCTCTCTCTCTCTCTCTCTCTCTCTCTCTCTCTCTCTCTCTCTCTCTCTCTCTCTCTCTCGGACATTAATCAAATCAACATAAGAATGAAAATACTCCTCACTTCTGCTTTATACTGTTAGCTACCTCCTTCCTTTCACCACCCTCTCTCGCTCTCTCTCAAACAAAAAAATATTTCATCGCCCGACAAAATGCAAAAAAGAAGAACATAATTAGCATTAAGTGTAAATATAAATTAGAATATAATTTATGTTCATTTAAAAATGTGAGACAGTAGAAGATTTTTATAAATTGAAAAGTAATAACATACAATTTTAATTAAAATAAATTAAATATTTAAATTGGTTTTTAAACGAAATTAATTTGATGATAAAGTATATAGTAATTATTGTGTTGTATATTAATTAAATAGAAAAAAAAAAGAAGAAGATAAGTAAAGATAAAATAATTATTATTTGAATAGTTTTATATGACATAATATTATATAGGACATTAACCTTCTCATTGCAGCTCGATATCGCATGAACTCATAGCAGATTTACATGCTTTCAATGTTGCCTACCTACGTTATATAGTGAGTGCTCTTACTACTTCTGCTGCTGCTGCTGCTAATGTTATACTTCATTAAATTGTGAAATCAACTAAAACGAGTGGCTTATATAATAACTGAAAATAAATTCTAACTCTTTTTTTTTTTATCGAAAATTTTTAAGTTCTTTCTAAAAGCAGATTCTATTACACCCTATTCTATTGCAATAGAGAAAAAAATTGTTTATTTTTTTTATTTATTTATTATTATTATTTTTTTTATGTTTTATTATGGACCTATTGCAAAATACCATACAGAATAAAAAATTGTTTATGGCTATACACTTTTGACAAGCTGTCTAAATATATGTAACTTTTTATCTATATCATTTTTAATTTGTAATATAAAAAAATTATTATAGAAATTTTGGGGTTATAATGTTTTCATTTCAGCCCATGATTGATTAAAATTTCAAAATGACCGCCGTCAACAATTCATTCTTTATAGGGTTTTCAAATAGATTTAATATTGTTTTAAATGTAGCTTACAGTAATTTCAAATAACAATAATTGAAGTAGCTTATAGTATATTGTAGGAGAAAAAATCCTTTTGAGTTTTTACTGGAATATTATATAAACATTATATCAAATTTATAAAGCAGATTTAGCACACATAATTTCAGTATTGTAAAATATACCGTTAATTTTAAGATTCAATTTCCTATAATAAATAAGAACTTGCAAAGTAATCATATAACAATTTAAGTTATAATCTCTTGCTTTATATAGTAAATCTTTTCTTATAACAAATTAAAAAGTGGCATGTAATTTTACTAGCAAAATATTTACACAATCTGCGTATTAAAAAGCTATATTGCGTAAAGTTAAAAAACTTTTTTGATGAACTCTTGACTTTTGAATGACAATGACAAACTCACGTAACAAGGATTAGATTTGTTACTGTGTTACCCCCCCCCCCACCCCATACTCATATTATTTCCACCTTGACAAATTCAAATATGTATACATAAGTATATAATACACACTTACTATATACTACAACTCAATATAACAATATAAAACTAAGTTGATACATCAATTTTATATCTTTACATGGAGGTCAAAGTTGAAATAGTGTAACAAGAGCTGTAAAAAAAAATCTATATGATGCAATAATTGATTTATCGTTACATTTATCATTACACCTGTTTAACGATTTAATTTGTTTTATCTCCACTCAGCTGTGTTTGATTTATTGACATCCATTACTTGCCTTCAAATACATACACACACCAAAAAAAAAAAAAAAAAAAAAATTAACAAGACTTTACATTATAGCTTCTTCTTCTTCTCTTTTTCTTTTCTTTTTATATATATTTATATTATATATTTATATAATTATATAATATATTATATTCAATCACTGATCTGTGATAAAAGAAAGCTAAACTGAGATTTTTTTGAGGTTTGAAGTAACATCTCAATGAGTTACATTTGTATTGTTATTTCATTTTTGCAAAATATTTGGTAAATACTATGGAAACTTGGAAACTGAGGCAACTCCTCCCCCCCCCCCCTCCCCCCCTCCCCAGTATTGCTGATGATCTCCAATGCAATAAATTTGTGGGGAAAATTTTCAAGACTTTTTAATCATATTCTAAATAATAAATTTATTGCTAAACGGTGAATTTTAATCTCAAATTATTCGATTAAATTTAGCAGTAGAAATTTAACTTTATATTATCTCTCTCTTCTTACTTTTTTATTATTTAATTTTTTTTTTAGGCGAAACAGAAATTCCAGCTATCAATGTAATGCATGACATTTTATGCAAAATTCGTTCTTTTTCTTTTCCTTTTTTTTTTTTTTTTTTTTTTTTTTCTATAGTAAAAACATTTTTGAAAATTTTATGTTTTTTTTTTTTTCATCAAAATAGATGATATAATGTAAAATTTAATGTAATAAATGATTAGAACCAACCGATAAGGCCTAGGTCTTGGTTGGATTTCTGTGTATATGAGTGATAAACAATAAAAAAAAAAAAAAAAAAAAAACAATTTAAATTCTGTGAAGAGGAATGTGTAAAAAAAAAAAAAAAAAAAAAAAAAAAAAAAAAAAAAAAAAAAAAAAAAAAAAAAAAAAGTCCATTATGTAGCTTTATTATTAGTTACAGAACTTTCTAAATTATGATTTCCATGGTTGAAAACATATTAGTGATAATATCAGTTCACTCACATAAGAAAAGTATTGTAATCGCGCGCAATGTTACAACAATTATAACATATGAAAATAGTAATAAATTTAGATAATTTTATTTCCGTTCATAAATTATACATGCGCGCATCAGATCGTATAATAACAACATCATAATATTTCAAATCTCGTTTATTTATGAGAAATGTTACGATTTTTTGAAATAATAATCTAATAGTTTGTATAGCAACGCTAATAAAATTTACTATTCTCTTACGAAATAAATATATTAAATATATTTATATTGATTTTTATAAAAATATATGCAAACACAAATAAGAAACAAATGAAATTATATTTATATAAATCCACAGCTAATAATTAAAATTATTCATCCATAAATAATTGAACAAACTTACTACTTATACATACAAAATAAAATGTAAACACACCTTTTCTATATTTATATTAACGCAGTTATATTCAGATTTATACGTTTATTATAATGCGAAATATATTTTGTCCTATTATAATATAATACACTCTTCATCAGAACTTCAATCTCATATTAAATTCCTTTTATATTATAATATATAATAATAAAGAGACCCAAGTATAATAACCTCTTTGTTACATCATTTTACCCCATAAAATCTTATGCCAAGCTTATACGTATATAAATATTAAATTTTATGATCTAATTTAAAGTAAAATATTTATATTCATATATATACCTTTATTTAATATTGTTATTTCTTATAACTTTATAAGTCATTGATTTGTGACAAAATATTTATTAAATTTTATTAACAAATTTGTTCTTTTTTTTTTTTTTTTAATTTAATTAATGAAATTTTAATTCAATTATAAGAGTGAATATATTAAAAGAGAAGAATGTATTCATAAATTTTAAGAAATGCGTGGGATATATACACGAACGTTGTTGATGGATAAAATTAATAATGCTATTAAAAATTTTATTTTCGCAAATTCAGCATCAATATGCGAATATGTATAAATATCACATAAATAACCTATTAATATAATGTATATATAAATATGTATACTAAACGTATGTATAGTACATTGTAAATATGTAAAGCACAAAATAAAACAGCATAATTATTCAAGTAATTAGTACCATTTACGCTAAATGGTATTTGTAGAAATTATGCAATGCAGTAATAATAATTAAATTAGAATTAGAATTATTATTATTTTACTGTTTATAATAATAAAACTTCATAAAATCTCAACGCAGAACTATAAATATGTTTAACAATAAAAAGTATTTATAACAGCAATATCGTTTAAATAATATACAATACAATGCCGCGAAGTAAAAAAAAGCTTTATAATTTCAATTATTTAATTTACTTTTTTCACGAAACTAGAAAGTCATTGTTATTACTTTAATTATATAGTAAAGTGAAATAAGTATTCTTTTCATTGATGGTAATAAAAATAATAAATTTTGCAATAAAGAAATTTATTGAATAATATATATTTATAAAAAGAAAAAGAAGTGAGAATTGTATTTGAAATCTAAGTAGATAAGTGGTTTCGTCGTTAGGAAAACCACAAAAATTTATTTGACACAAAATAAAGCACTAAAGCTACCTCAAACTATATAACGATAGGCATGGTGCGTTTTACATCGGAGAAAAAAAAAAGTTGTTGGAAGAGATTAAAACTTTTTTTATATATCAAAATTAAAATAAAAGTCTCTTGTAATTTATGTTAAACATACTTTTCCTTTTGCACAAAATTTGCAATTCATCTTAGTACAACAAACCCTACATCCTAATTAAATTTGCATTAAATTCATTATTTTATTTCTTATTATGATATTATATAAAACTATCCTATAAAATTTAATAATAAAATGTAAATTTAATGTAATTATAAATTTGTAATGCTTTATAGAAATGAATTATTATTTGTTTTCTTTTTTTTTTTTTTTTTTTTTCCGTGTTATTATAATTAAAATTTATTTTAACAAATAATGCTGCTGTGGTGTTATAGAAACAATTGAATTAAGAGAGTTTTTTGGTAATGAACAAAAAAAGAACATCCAACAAACGTTACTAATATTTTTCATGTAAATATTAATTTTTTTTTTTTTTAATTTTAAACATATAATTATTATTCTTTCAAAGCGCAAAAATACGACTGCTTTGCATTGAAAAAAAAAAAAAAAAAAAAAAAAAAAAGCTCAGAACACGTACTGTACAGCCTAAATGCTTCTTTGATGAGTTTTGTCTTTCTTTTTTAGTATTAAAATTGTTTTATAATAGCGTCGTTATATCGGTGTAATATTCTATAATTAAACTGATGGTAATTCTCTATATACGATAGAGCTAGCTTTCAGTAGCAGAAAAATAAGAAAAAGTTCATATATTTGAAAAAATAAAATAAAAAAAATCTGCAGTGTACGGTGTAGAAAAAAATTGCTTTGCTTTTTATATAAATAAACTATTATAATATTTATTGGTATGAAAAAATTCTATAATATAATTACGGCTATAGCCGTATACATTCATTACACGATGTAGTTAGAAATTTTTTTTTTTTTTACCATTCTTTATTTTTTATCGCATTTGAAAATATTTCTACTTCGTATATTCAATATTTATCCTATTTATATACCTTTTCCCCATCCCCCTCTTTCCGAATTTATTTTTTTGTTTTTATTGCAGTTTATACCCAATATACTCTTGTTGTATCGCGCAAGACATCGCGATACTTGAAAGAGAAGTGACTTACCGGGTGCTCCGGGGTCGGCTGTACGGGGGCGTGGTGATGGTGATGATGGTGCAAATGATGGTGTCGTGACACGTGCTCTGGAGGCTGCTGAGACGAGGGTGGAGGCTGCGGTCCAGCCTGCGACAAGTGAGGACCACGCTGAAGCACCGTGGTGGCCTCAGTCTGCGTGTGACTGGTGGACGAGATACGGTACTCCATGCCAGAAATACAGTAGCCCTCGGTGGACCGAGTATTCACATACACGCCGGTTATCGTCACGTCAGTATCATTCATGATCAGAGCCACTTTTTTAGGAGCGCGTAACTTGATAACTTTCGCTAGAGGATCATCGTCCTCGTCTTCCTCGTCAGCTGCATTGACATCACTATCCTCGGTGGGGTGACGCTTACGTTTCTTAGGGGGTGCTTTCACTTCATTCTCCCTCTTACCCTTCTTGCTCGTGGAGTTACGTTTGCTTGTCACTGTAGCTGGTTTCTTGCTACGATTTTGCTCAGGTGACAATGCTTCCGTTTGCAAATTCGGAGATGTTGGTACTGAATCTAAATCAGACGATTCAACTTCGGCAACTACATGGTTTTGAATTGAAGTGGTTGTTGATTGTTGCTGTACTTTAACTTTAAATTCAACTGACGATGTTGTACAGCTGCTACTTTTACTTGGTGTACGTTTTTCAAATGAATAACTAGCTGCTAATATAGCTGATGCATTTAAACTTGCCATTCGTTTACGTACAACCATATCTTTCAAATCCATGATCATATCACAACGCTTGCGACGCACGACCTTGCGTGGTGGACTTGCTGTGGACGTGGAGGCTGAGCCTGCTGCTGCACTGGGAACTGACGAAGACGTAACTGTCGCGGGTTTGCTCGGAGATTTCTTGCGGTTTGCAGTGGGAGCTGCGTGCTGACTGCCGCTGCTATTCCGACGACGACGGTACGGTACCATCGCCCCTGAAGGTGGAGACTCGGGGCTACTGCTGCTGTCTGACGAGCTGGCGGAGTCGTACCAGTGACGTCCTGCACTGCGAGCTGGTCCTGAGCGCAAAGTGCGAGTACTGATGTTGGTGGTAGTTGTCGTAGTAGTGGTTACAGCCGTGCCTGATTTACCTGCAGTGGCAGCTAAAAACATGGCAGGTGTGTGGCGAGCTTCATTCTCATACAGGCAGTGCACTTTAGCAATCGCATTCAAACTGGCAACTCGGTGCCGCTTAGGTCCGGTCCAGAATCCAAATACTTTCAATCTGTTAGAACGTTCCTCGTCAGAAGACGCGGTATGACGTGGGTGTCGATCAGAGTCACTACCAGAGGACGAGTAACGTTTTTTGCCTTTCTTCAAGTTCTTAGCACGAACTTTCTTACGTATTTTGTCCACTTGCAGATTTCTCTTCTTTAGTGCTACCAGTGCTTTTATTTTGCTATTTTTCTTAGCTGCTGCTGATTTTGGTACACGCTTTATAATTTTCTTCGTCTTTTTTGGTGCCGGTTCCGGTGAACTTGGTGCTGACGAGGAGTCTTCCTGTTTTTCTACTTTTTTCTTAACAATTTTCTTGCGCTTGGGCTCTCCCTTATTTACAGGTGTTTTCTTGGTTGCCGGAGGCTTGGCTTGCGCTTGTTCTTGCTGCTGGCGCTGCTGCATCAACTTTAGCACCACGTCCAGCGTGGCATCGTCGGACGACGAGTATTCTTCCTTCTTTGGGGCCTCTGGAGACCTCACGGGCGAGCTAATTGGAGCCACGGGTGGAGGTGGCAGTGGCGGAGGCTTGAAGCCCATCTCGAGGGCCGCACTAGCTGCCAGGCGCTTCTTTAGTGGCGCCATTGCTCGCTTCTTAGGAGGCACCATCACTTTTCTCGGCAACTTCTCCTTCTTTTCCTTAGCCATTGACTTTAACTTAGCTTGATTTTTAGCTTCCTCCTCTTCTTCCTCTATCTTTTTTATTTCCATTTTCTTCTTTTTCATTCCTGCCACAGTTAATTTAGTAGTATTAAACTTAAATTTTTTGTCATTTAATTGATTATTGGTATCTGCTGTAGTCTCAATCTTTATTAAACTTTCATTAACATCAATTTCCTCTACACCTTTTTCATAATCTGATTTTTCTTGTTGAGTTATCTTTGGTTTCTTAGCAACTGCTAACTTTTTGGGCAATTTCTTTGTTATGGTAGGTGTTGTTGTTGTTGCGATATTATCTTTAGTTTTAGGTGCAGGTTTTTCTTTGGTTTTCTTAGCAGATTTAACTACAACAGTAGCAGCAGCAGTCGGTGGCAGAGACGGCGGTTCTGGTGGTAGATCTGCTGGAATGACTGGAATTTCTGGAGGATTAGACCCCGATATTGAATCCTGTGACGAGGCTCGTTTTTTCTTGGCTGCTGCCGTTGTTTTCTTAGCAGTTTCCACCACTTCTGTGGGCTGCTGCTGTGCCAGTGCCGGCGCCTGTTGCTGGTCCTTAGCCATATTTTTCGTACCGGCTTTACGTCCTCTTTTCAAACCTGTTGGTTTATTGGATTTAATTTTCTCCTTCACAATTTTCTTCTTACGCGTCAAAGGTGTTGAATCTGCATTTTTCTTTGCTTTGGGCTGCTTAGTGACGGTGGCAGATGCAGCGGGTTTTGCAGCTCGTGCTGGCGACTGAGATTTACCTCGCTTTGGTGAAGCCTGCCGCTCACTCGGAGTTATCTTTGTTTTCTTGGGGACTTTGGCTGCAACAACCTTATCATCTGCAGCATTGGTCGAGGTAGAAGTGGCACCTTCTTGTGCCTTCTCCGGAACTGCAGCCTTGGCTTTGATCAACCTCTTCAATGGTTTCACCTTTACTATTTTCGTCTTTACAACTTTAGGTACTTTAGTTGTATTACGTTTAACAGTAACTAGTTTTTGTTCTTTTAGTAGAGCAGCAAGTCTTTCTGCTCGTTTAATAGCTGCTGATTTTTTATTATAAGGACGTTTGACTCGAACTTCCGTTTCTGGTGCATTTTTATTTGCTGGAGGTTTCTTTTTAATTGATTTAATTTTATTATTGAGAGGGGATGATTTCTTACTTGTTGTTGCTGTTGTTGGGGGGTGGGAGGACGAGGTTGTTAACCGGGCCAATCTCGCTGTCGTGGCGCGCATCCCTGCGCCAGCAAACGCACTTATCACGCTACTTTGGTTGAGACCCACACTTTTGCCTAATGCAAAACACTTCTATAAATAAACACAGCAAGCTATGTAGTTTAACACACAATTAAATTACGAAATAATACTAAATTTGTTTGTTTATAATTTCACTTGTTGAATCAACCTGCCGCTTCTTGTAGCGGTAGCTCCGCCATATTGGCGGTATGTATTGACACCTCACACAATCAGCTGCAGTCTCTCTGACAGCTGTACAGTCACTTACTAAACATCTCTCAACACAAACACTCACAGAAATCACTCTCACTCACAAAGAGTTCCAATCTTAATTCTTTGCTATGCCATACTGGCCATACTTGCAGAAGAGAAGAACACGCGAGTAACCTGGGAACAAAGATAAAAAAAATCGATTAAAATTTATGTAATCATTAATTAAAACTAATAAAATTCTAAATCTCATTACATCATATTAAAATAATTAGCACTTTTATACATGTATAAAATACACAAGCCTTTTATGACTTGTATAAATTTATGATTTAAACTTTGATAACTTGTATAGTCAAATTATCTGAAATATATATTTAAAATTGTGCACTTAATAAGTATTGACTTTTAAATTTTGTAACTTTTCTCGTTTCAGAAAAACTTTTCTGTTTGTTTATATAGAGTCGTTGACTGTGATGATATTTTTACATATCATATAATCTTGAAAAGCCTTAGATAAACATATACACTGAGTTATACGTCAATACACACATGCGCCATCTCTCCCCTTAAATTTTTAAGAAGAAGAAGAAAAAAAATATAGTAACTATTTTCAGTGAATGTATATCGAGAATACAAGTTTAATATTTTAAAGATGTATCTTGTGAGCTAAATGTATTATAAGAAATAAAATTAAAAAGAAAGCTAAAAAGTAAATTTGATAGTTTAGAGCTAAAGGCAATTTTCTTTACTTCGTTATAATACTCATTTGATTACGTCATCGTAAACTTTTTAATTATATTAACTACCTCTTGGTGGAGTATAAACTTCTTGTAAATCAATATTATATATAACATTATAATACACTTGATTATACTATATAAAAGCACTCTGTGTGCCTAACCTATACCTATATGTGTTTAACAATTTTTCATTTAGAAATATTCAATAATCAGTCACTTACTCAAAGTTTGATTTTCAGAACAATGTATAAACTGTTTATATAATTAAGACTAATTTTTCTTGCTAATATTATAAATTATGCTCCTTTTTTTAACGAATAAACGTAATATATATACAATCGCTTTTTCGTTTTTTAGGATAGCAAAAGAAAAAAAAATACAGGATATATACGATATGTATATAAATGCTGTAGCTTCCTATCCTTTCTATACCCAATGTTCATCCGACCCTTTAATATCCTATTAACCCTAAGGGAAGCCAGGGCTCAATTTCCTTGTAATGGTTCCTTTTCCTTGTCTCTGTTATACTGCCAAAAAGTCCTTGTAGATATTACGACTTACAGATTTGTTATTGTTATTATTATATCGACTCGAAAATTAAACGATTACCACTTTACATCGTGCTTAATTAAAATTGGATAGTGGGGGGGGGGGGGGGACATTTTATAGAAGTTTAAAATGATGATGATGATCACTAACATTCATCGTTACGATTAAAAGCAAAACAAATTTGCTTGGTATCACAGGTGAAAAGTAATTATGTAAGACAAATGTGCATATGTTTTGTTTACGAATGCAAATTGTGTGTAGATGATGAATTACATAGCATAGTGGCGCAGTGCGTGTCTATTATATGTGGGGTTTGACGACATGATATGCATGAGAGAGCCTCGGGCTGGTTGGTCTGCCTTGCCTGGCTTGCTTCTGCTGCTGCTTACTTTTACATGCACGTTTGCACGTGTGCCGTACGTATATATTATAACAGCCTCATGACTTTATAATAATAACACGATTTTCACATCCTATATTTTCACCTCATTTCAAAGGAATTCAAACAATTTAAATGGAAGTGTCAAAATGTGTTTAGAAAAATAATATTCACAAATTTTTTTTTTCTGATTTTCTAAAAAAAATAAAATAAATTTTTATAATTGACATGAAATTGTTTAATTTTAATCATTTATGAGAGAGAGTGCACAAAAATAAATGAAATAAATACCATATAATAAACGATTTGCTTCACACTTCAACTCCCAGAGAATAAGCAGTGTAAATAATATGTTAATTGAACTTTAAGTGGCTTTTCATTTCATAGCACTTACAAGCCAAGTTTTTTTTTTTTTTTTTTTTTTTTTTTTTTTTTTACGGATGAGTTGTATAGTGTCGATTTACACATCCTCATCATAATTTTATGTTAAATATTAATGGTGTTAGTAAACACTGTTCAGAACACGAAAAAAATTGACCATCACTTAATGTTTTTTAAATATAATATAGAATTAAGAATTGTGGAGAGGGAGGGGTGTAGACAAGGATTATAATACTATTATTAAGAGCAACAAAATTAGTTTATATAAAACAAAATGAAAAAACTACGTTGAAGTAATTTAATTTTAAATTTAATTATATATTTATACCAAAATATTAATTAAATGACTAAATTGAAAAAAAAAAAAAAAAAAGGAGAAAGCAGGACAATTATAGTTAGTAATAATTATAAGTGGAACGTAGACACATACACACATAAATGGTTCTATACTAATTAACATCAAATACATTTGAACTATGAATAATAATGATAATATCCTCGACAAGTATTTTATCACCATATTATTTACATTAAGATCCATGTATGCTTATCACATCTCTACATGACTGACTCCTGTGCTGCATAGCTTATCTCTCTATATTAATCTCGACTTCAAGATTATGTACCAACTTGTAGCATCGTGTTTGTTATAATAATGTGTTTATACAAAACCTGTTTTCGTCTTTCTAATCAATATTGATAAATAAATAAATAAATAAAAAATACTTATTGAATAATTTTTTTTAATGCAAAACAGAATACAGTATTTTATGTGTTAATGATAATTTTATTTATTAATTAGTTAATATAATAAACCTTCAATTTTTTTTCTTACAAATGCAACTTATAGATACCATGCTTTTTGTAATAATGTATATGCACGATAAAATAAATAAAGTAATGTATTCTACATTGAATACTTATACTATATTGTGCAGTAGAACACAAATGTTGCTACTATAAGTAAATGCTGAACATAATGCTATAGTATAATCGTCATAAGGTTGTATGCGAATGACGTCATATTTAATGCGTTTGGACGCCATACTATGGAGTAATGAATTGCATTGCTCAGCATAGGACAAACTTCGTTTTTTGTCTATTTTCTTTGGGAAATCGGTTAATTTTTTCTTTTTTCTACAGTGATCTATCTCAAATAATTGAGATACTAATTCAATCTGTTAACAGCATCAAAGCTCTTAAAATTATTGCTTATATAGTATTTTTAAATTGGCAAAATCAGCAAAATGAGCTATTTTCCTATACCGGCCCATATTGAGTTCTCCAACATGGCGTCGACTGTAACATGAATGCATAGCAACTATACCAGATAGCATTTATGTTGTTATGCATAAATGTATTGTATAGCTAAAAGAAAAAAGTTTGCGGGTCTTTTTAGATGATGAATATAAGTCAGATAAATGTTATACACCTTATAGAAAAGAGCGTATATCAAAATAAAACTTACAAGGCCCATATGATAATAAAAACCGTTTCTTATATTATATACGTAATAAAAATAATAAAATGTAAAAACAATTTTATCACACCTAAAAAACTCTATTAAATTATGTCATTTAAATTACGTTATTCATTTCTTTTTTAAAAATTATTAGTATTTGTGATATTATCATAGCTTTATAATTACCATAGTAACATTGATTTTTTAAAGTGTTTTTTTTTAATTCAACTTAACATTAATATAATATATTTGAAATAAATAATTAATTACTTCAATTAAAATATTGGAAAAAAAAATTATTTGACAGTTATAACAACAGGATGAAAATTATACATTTTGACACTTAAAGTTAATAAATCACTGTCTAAATATATATATAACGGCTTTGATAAATTTATACATGTAATACTACAACCGAGCAAACAAAAACAATTTCAAATAATATTTCAATAGATAAATAAACAAAATGATTATGTATTTCATATTTAAATAAAAATTGATAAAAATAATTATTATAATTAAATAGAATAATCTCATTAATGTAATAAATCTTTTTTTTTTTTTTTTTTTTTTTTTGAAAACTTATACATCTGTAACGTAACCTGATTTTAAACTTGATTTATCATATTAAACAAAATTATCTCACGCAAGATTTATTTTCCAAGTAAAATAATATACATATTTTTTTAAGAGGCTTAATAATTTAAATGATGTTATTATTATAAAATGTAGATTGTGGAAGATTTTTTTTTACAGTATATTTAAAATAACAAATTGTCACTGAGAAATTTAATTATGTTTTATTTATAAGTGATAAAAGTTTTTTAAACCGACGGTGCTTTACAAAGGATTATGATGATTTCAATTTTAATTTATTTTAAATAAACACAACCATACCTTGGGGCAATAAATTAAAAAAAAAATGAAGATATTAGATAACATATAGATTTGCACACTCAAATAATTAAAAACTTAAATAACTGCATTCTCTCACTACATAAATTATTTGTTCCATTTTGATTGATTCATTGATTCATTGATTCATTTTGTACTGTACATTTAGTACGTTTTTGTAAGTAACAGTTTTTACGTTTTTCAATGTTTTTCAATGTTTCTGTTTTTAGTTGCAAAAACTTTATCAGGACTAATAGTAGTTAAAGTAATGCAATGAAATTAAAAAAATTGAAAGTGAATAATTGAATACCTTTTTTTTTTTTTTTGTATTGAAAAAACAAATGTATGATATATGTTTAAATTAAGCTATGTTGCTGCTAATTATTATAAATTATTATAAAATTGAAAAATTGTACATTGTACATTAAAATTGAAAGAAAAAAATTTAAGTTTATTTCACTGCTAAAAAAGATCAATAAATTTAATAACTAAACATCTTAATCTAAAAATGAAGGTATACGAGTCAGAAAAGTTGAATATGAAGCAAAAGGCAAAATAACAAGTATAATGTCTAAATTATTTCCCCTTTTTTTATTATACTGTCAAATTACTCAATTATAAATAATATACGTTAAAAATATAAAAACTTTATATTATCTTAAATATTGTAATAAAAAGAATAAAAGAGCATGAAATTGAAGATATTATGTATAATATAAAAAAAGAAGGACAACTTTTTAGGAAGCCAGAGCAAGCAAGCAAGCAAGCAATATGTGAACACAAAGTTGCACAAATCCAAGCGCTATGAGTTATTGCCATTTCTCTCTCTCTCTCTCTCTCTCTCTCTCTCTCTCTCTCTCTCTCTCTCTCTCTCTCTCTCTCTCTCTCTCTTTCTGAAAAACTCTTTTTTTAACACTAGAATTTTTTTATATTAAATATGTCACAAATTTACAAGCATGTTTATATATCCGACCAGTCAAGGAAAAAAAATTTACAACATCTATCGTTGCAGACATCATTCTTATTGAATAATATATTATAATTTTTTTTTAAAGAAATAAGAAGGAGAAAAATAAACAAAAAGAATGAATAATAATAATATAAAATCAGTATAATTCAATATAAAGAGAAGAATATCAATAACAAAGGCCTTAAGACTGGTTCCTTGTAGAGTTATATATATAATAGAAATATTAGTATGATTATTGTGTGTGTGTATTATATATTACATGAGAGGTCGTGAACTTTTATATATCTTAAGATTACATCAATATTACATTTATAATATTATAAGAAATTATTATAATAATAAAATAGTGTTGTTTATATTTTGTATGGTATAAGAATGATTGATTATATAAACTCATGTTTTTTAACGTTACTTTGCTACTTTTTAATTGATAATAAATTGATATATTACTTTTAATATTGATTAAGTGATTATATACGTTCACTTGCTTGTTATGATTTTTTTTTTTGTAAGTTTATGAATCAATGAGCAGTAAAGTATTTAATCATCAGTGAATGATGGCTTATAGAAGGATCAAATAAATACTTAAATAATCTACTTCTTTATATATGTATTTTTTGATGCGAGGATATTTTGTGATACACAAAAAAATAAAATCGAAATATTTTGTTTTTAAAACTTTCAGTCTTTGAAGTGTTTTGATTTTAATATTACAAAAACATTAATATCCTCCTTATTTTATAAAATTAAACTCTTTCATCTTACTATCATGATAATACAATCGAAATGTATTACTTAGATTATTGTTGCATACGACAACAATTAGAAATAGTAGACATATATAGGACCGTAAGCTGCAACCTCTATAGTAAAGTCGTATTATCTATATATATATATATATATATATATATATATATATATATATATATATATATATATATATATATAATATATATATATATATATATATATATATATATATATATATATTCTTGCACCTATCAAATTAATAACTTAACTTCGGTGCATGTAATTATTTAGTTAGTGTTGCAACTTACGAGGGTTAGTTACTCCCGTGCGGCATTAAAAAAAGTATTATAATTCTTAAAATAGTTGAGATACATAATATAGCTCTTCGTGATTATTTCTTTAAAAAAAATGCTGTTTTGAAATATTAGGATTTAGCATTATTATAATTGTAACTTAATTCTTTTACGTCCACTTCGACCTTTCAGACCCCTTTCACATCCTTGCACTTTGACACCATATTAGTGGTGCCTAATGCATTGGCAGCATAGGGGAAACATTACTTTCCTTAATTTTTTGCAGAAATATAAGTTGATATTAATTGAACGCATTATTCTCATATTCTTCTAGCTTATTAGGACCTAGAAATAAGGCTTATAGAATGAGGTTTGAAGTTTTCTTTGCTATAAATAAAAAAATATAAAAATTATTTTTTTTTTCCTATGCTGGCCTATGTATTACTGACCAACACAATGGTGGCTTTTTAATATGAGTGAAAGCGGTCTATACGAGTTGCCGTCCTAAACAATAAGCAAATTTACTTTATTATTATTATTAAGATTTCTATAAAGAATTTGTTAACCTGA